>LQNK01000863.1:421716-469086 GCA_001586405.1 Phoebis sennae
TTGTATCCCATGCAAGCGAAGCCGCGGGCTGAGAGTTAGTTATTTTTTGAAGGTTTTTGAGAATTTATTGAGTGTTTTAACGCCTTAATCTATATGTTAAGAGTATAAAAATACATGTCCGCAACTCAACCAAAATCTCACATTGTCACGTGGTATGACATTTTCACGACTTTAGAAGCGTATATCACAAAAAATATTTATTTTAGCAAAAAACGTATTGAAAAACCTGTATTTCATTTTTAAAGACCTATCCAATGACACCACACTTAATTATGTATGCGCGAATTTATTTTTTTACCCTCCGTTTACGTGTATGAAAAGCCACCCCTAAAAATATTTTTTCAAATAAAATGTAGCCTATAAGTTGCACCTAATATAGGTCTATCAGCATATGAAATTTTATCAAAATCTGCCCAGTGGTTATTACGTGATTGACGCACATACAAACAGATAAACAGACAAACAGACAAACAGATAAACAGACAAACAGACAAACAGAAAAAAAATTCTAACCATGGTGTTAAGCCTTTATTAACTATCTTCAATCTTACAACTACATATAATATAATCTTTTCGAATTGTAATAGACACCGGTTTCGTGAACGTCCTGCCCTTTAATATAGGCCTTCCCATATGTTGTCCATAGCGATCTAACCATTGCTCATCTAACAAGTTTCTGCCACTTCCTTGATTTTATATTTCCATCTTGGATATTAGGGCATCATACATTATTATCCACAGGACGTTTCTCATTTTCTAAAGTTTCTTTGTTAAATTGAAAAGTACCCGCATGAATAAACACAAGAAAATACAAACAAGGTTAGAGGTTGTTCATGTTATTGTTCTTCAAGGTACCTTCAAAAACAATAAAGGGTGAAAATGGCAACCAATCATTTGTAATAACACACTATTTGCTACGGTTTTTATATCATTTCATAATTTGCGGCAAACAAAACCTTCCGTATAGTAAAGCAAACTTTTTAAATTACTGTAAATCGTTTTATTATTTCATTTTAAATCACAAACTTTTGATATAATTAATCTGACTTATGAGACTGTAATTATTGAATCCAATTAATTATCATATTATGTTAATAGCCGATTAGAAGTGAGTTATTAAATCATCCGAAACTCAATTCAGACGAAAATGTTGAGGACAAATATTTATACATAGAAAGATATAATTGAATAAATTGGAGACCGTCATTCATGCATGCTATCAATTTTGTATAATTCTCGGCCCCTCGTGATTCCGCCCCCGGATATTTGCAATATTGCTCGGCTAATGATTTAACGCCTTTGGGGACTTAACATAACCTAACGACGTTTTCTAAAATAGTTACACCCTTACGCCCGAGGGCTGTGGTGTCTATGACATTCCTTATATTTAATAGGGCGTTATCAGTTCTATTTTAAACTGATAACTGGCTAGACTTTCAATTGAGATTTACTTCTTGTTCCTAACTCCATTGACGCATGATTCTTTATTTAAAACTAGCTTTGACCGCAGCTTCGTTTACATTACTTTCGGAGAAACTAGTATCCTATCACCTTTATTTCTTTATTATCACACACAGGTATAACCCAAAGCATTACAAGGTCACAATAGAATAAGTATCAAGTGAGTTATAAGTAACCTAACTCAGTCAGTAAATTGTCTATTTACGAAGTTTCATCAAAATTTGTTCAGTAGTTGCGGCAACTGTCTATTGCAGGCAACTGACTATTTGTCTGTGAATCATCACAGATAAATATCCAAACATCTACACTTTCACTTTCATAATATTAACATGAAGTAGAATAGTGGGATACATAAAATTCCTGAATTCTTTTAAGTACTATGACTTAAGACTCATCTTGATTTGCAATGATCAAAAAAGCTCACAGATAATTAAATCACGTAACATGACCTTGCCTTCAAGTCTTTACTTTATCCCATTCAGATTATATTCACCATGAATACATTTAAAAAATCTTGTTACAATTTTTCTTTGTGTGCCCAACCTTTCAAGTACATCGCAGAAAAGGAATAGAACTCACAAAGTGATGTTACCCTATTTACACGTCTCGCTTTGTGCTTATTCCATTGAGAGTTTTTGTTTTTTTTTCTACAATAGTTCTTAGAGTGTTGCCAGTATTTTATCTTTGTATGTTTTGATTGATTTTGCTTTTACAATTTATTGCCCGCAAGATTGGGTAAATGGTGGATTTTATATGGAGAAGTTACTTAGCACTCTTGGGAAATTTAATTTTTATTTTCTAATTTAACAGTACAGTAAGCGATAGGAAAATAAAACTAACAAGTTATAAAAATATATAGAATTAAAGTCTTTTTTACACTATTTCCACTTTTATTAATAAACTGTAATTTAAAACCTGTTTCGGAAAATCATCAGATTTATAATTGAAGCTTATTAATAAATATGGAAATAGTGTGAAAAGGACTTTCATTCTATATTTTCTTTAAATGTACTTCCATCAATAAATGACAATACCGTCTATCAAGTATATCCATACAAGTTATTTATCCATAGTCGACTCCATAAAGATCAAAGTTCACTAAAATTAAAAAGCAAACAAAGCGCTTTGAAGACTTAATTTCCCATATCCAATTCATAATGTATACAAATTTATCTCTTGTCACAAAAATACCATACAATCCGCGGTTGAAAACTCATTACAGTAAATATAATTTGTAACAAACAAAAAAATCCCTGTTCCAATTTCTATTTACCTGAGGTAGACGCCGCGGTGGACACAATAATTTAATTTCGTTCGTTATACGAAGGAATTATTCGGAAAAAATGAGGAAAAGCTATTACTTCGCTCGAAACTCCCGACATTTCGTTTACAAAGCGAAAAACGTTGTTTAAAATTAATACCTGAACCGGCTATATAAGTATAAATGGAAAGTATTATAAGAAATAACAGATAGGGGATACGTTTTTAAACGTAATAAGAATCAATTTTTTTCTTATCATATTTTGTTAGTATATCCGGCCATTTTATTCTGAGAGCTGGGACCATTTTTGGGGAGGTGCTTGAGGCAAGCTGAAAACTTGTGCTGTCTTATGCCTCTCCTATTATACCCCGACATGGAACTGTAAACCTTGTTAAAGTAAACTATCCCTTTTTTATGGTATTGTAACTTACCCTTTCTTAAATGTTGTGACATGGACTAATAAAAATGGGTTGTAATTACTGGCCCCTTACTGTTACGAAACGTTGGATAATAAACATGTACATGCAAAGCCTATGTACCATTGGAAATAATTCCCAACAATAGCTTAAAATAATTTGAATAAATTTATTTCAAATTTCTTTCGATTTATATAATATTTTCAACATACTACATCTATCGTAATGCAATAAGCTATTGTTAACGTCACTCCCGTTACATTTCGGCTACATATTAACTAATGACGAATAATCTATCAAACAACTTTTCTCTAAGCACTAAAGTGTATATGCATGTGCTAGAATATTCGTGTACCAAAACTACCACGGCTCAGGATCGGAGGATTAAACGTCTATCCTAATATTATTTCACACGAACAGAGCATATTAATCCCCCGATAAAACAACTTAAAATTTACGCCTGAAGCTGCTTTTGACTTTACAATATAAACTGTAATTTGAAGTAGTTTCTGATATTTTGTATTGAATTTACTAGAGTTTATTTGTGTATTAAAATTTATTGTACTTAATTTTGGGCTCGTAAAATTTTAATAAATTTATAGTGAGCCGCTGACTCAAAGTTATAATCGTAAATTATGTAATACTAGCTGATCCGCGCGGTTTTGCTCCCGTATCAAAATGTTATATAAATAGCCTATAAGATATAGCCTATGTTTCTCGTGGATAATGTAGCTTTCGAATGGTGAAATAATTTTTATGATCGGTTAGTTTTCCTATTCATTATAACCAAACAAAGTTTCCTCTTTTTTATATTAGTGTTGAAAAATGAGCCTAATGAAACACAAAAAAGTAAATAATTATGCGATATCGTAAAATTTGAGAAGTATTTCGAACACGGCTCATTTTGAGTTAAAATTCAACGGTATTATTATTCTTGGTATAAGGTCCTTTGTTATGAAAATGGTTATGTTCCTTATTAACGTGTCTTGTTACTTATAACAAGATAAAATCTGGCTCATGTACGCTCGAGGCCCTTTGCGTAACTTTGATTCACTGGCTTGTAAGGTGGATTCGTTCTATTAAATTCAAATGGTGAATTTTTAAGAATGTATTTTAAAATATAGAATTTTGTAAGAAAATGTTTTAAAACGAATAAAGGCGTAACTAGTAACTTTTCGTTTAAGTTTTACCTTATTACGAAAGTTTTTAACATCGTTTTTCATTTTTTATTACTTTTAACTGCTTTCAACATATAAAATAAGTATCTACAAATCATACATTGAACACGTTAACCTTTAATAAACCGAATAAAACAATTTATACGTTAGGTAAATACAAAATCAGAACTCATTTCCAAACCAATGAAGCCTATATCCATAAGACGCTGTATCTACCACCCATTCTGTAAATTGAATGTAATGAACGTTTTTAAGGCTTTCTTGGGAAAATATTAGCTTTTTCTCGCGTGAGTTAGGACTTTTACAGCTCGATATACAAAATGAGGTCTGGGGATCTCCCCCGGCTTAAAAGGAATTTTACGAATTTATTACCAACGTCGTTAGTCGGGGAATGCGCGATTTACGAACTTAAAGTTCAACTTTCGTTTCATGGCAGAGACGTGTTTTGAAGATGTGCATTTTACAATACTTTAACAGGTATAGAAAATTTATTTCTTAATTTGATTCGTGTTAGTCTATGAAATCAATTCGATTGGACGATATTTTTCAGTTATTTAAGGGAGTATTTATTTATAATATTTTTCATCACAACTATACATAAAACCGTTACCAAACAATTTATATAATTGAATATTTTTAAAAAAGAGTAATTGGTATGCAACATATATATTCTGTAAACACCAAAACCATGCTTAGAATTTTTTTCTGTTTGTCTGTTCATCTGCTTATGTGTTCGTAATTTCATACGCTGATAGACCAATATTGTGCAACTTTTACAAAATACAGAAATTTGAAGCCCACCCGTGCGAAGTCGCGGGAAAAATATAGTATTAAATAAATATTTAACAGCAAGATCATTGCACATCAGTTGACTAACACAACCGAAGAAGTTATTATACAACGTCACATCTATTTTTATTTTATTTGAAAAGTCTGCCAAAATTTGCCTTTGTCCTTCCTTATTAAATTGAATATATCCAATTTAACGATACCGTCATTGAAAATATAAAGTTAAAAATATTCGTTCATTTCAGGTAAGTCACGATCGGGGCCGCAGTCTCTATAATGGAATTTCGTAAGTAAACGGTGTAAGTGTATCATTTAAATAATGAAATTCCAGCTGCTAAAATTTGTTTGCACCTCGAGCGCAACGAGTTCAAAATTAAATTTGAAATTTATCAATTTCACTTTTTTTAGGATCTAGAAAGCGTGCGGTGGAAATGTAATGTAAATGAAAGCAAATATTTTCGTTACTATAATCTAATAAAACATGTTTTGAGGATTAATATCACTGTATATGTAATTATGTATATATGTTCGAGTTTACTATGCCACTGCTATGTATATAAGGCTCAAAAGTGACTGACTGACATAGTGATCTATCAACGCACAGGCAAAACCGCTGGATGGATTGGGTTGAAATTTGGCACGTAGATTTTATGACGTCACGACGACATCAGTTAAGAAAGGATATTGATCAAATCCGCGGAACTGCGGTATTTTTGTAACCACAGCTAGTTAGTTACAAAACTAGCTGTGCCCCGCGGTTTACCCCTGGTTTCACCCGCGTATATAACCCGATCTCGTGGGATTTCCGGGATTAAGATATCAAATGTCCAAGGTGTTATAACAAACCCGTCTCGTACATAGACTTATTTTTGTTATTATTTAAATTTGTAGGGAGTACATTCACGGTTTTTTAACACAAATTTAAAAACTATTAAATATACAGCAAAACTAATAAATTCTTATTTTGCTCAAGCCCAAAATAACTTTGTAATGCTCTACAACACTTTCCACGCCATTACTCGTGCCTTATGGAAAGCAATCGAAGAAACAGCGAAAAGCAACATTTGTTCTGGCTGTTAGTCTTGCCTGAGTGCATAAAATGAGCAAAAACGCAAACAGCGGCACAAACCGGGAATACCTTAGGATCATTAACAACGTGGATTGTAAATGTAACGAAAAATCTTGAGGTATAAAAATGCGATAATATTACTAATACAGTTCAGTGGTTTGTCTTAAGGCCTATGTCCTCTGTTTTATGGGAATGGACATGAACCTTAGGTAATATTAACTAAGATTTGCGAATAAATGATTTCTGCACTAATTCAAACAAAACAAAGTCGCTTTCTGTGTCCCTATGTCCCAAAAAAATTAACAAACACATACAAACATACATCCTCACTCACATTCGTATTTATAATATTAGAAGCATTCGAAAAAAAACGATTTAAACAGAGTTTTATATCTAACATTATTTGGTTTTCATTCCAATGGGTTACAGGAAACATAACATTTATTATTACAAGCCTGTCCCCAGTATGCATTTGACATCTGGCTCCCTTATCAACTTTTGTTTAAGAGCAAGCGAAGAATCAAATTTATATTTCCACAACACTGGCAGCGTAAGCCAGAACGAGGAAAAGGGCATGACGTTTTAATATTATTTGAAGATATTACCTTCGAATAGTCAATTGATAGTCGACTTTGAGATATGCTTTAATATCATTTCCTTACATATGAACGTAAGACTGATAGAAACTGCTTAATATTTAAAAATAGAAGCATCTTTATTTGTATAAATGTGCTTCAATATCAGTTCAAAAAAGAAATATTTTTCTTGTTTTTTCTATTCCGTGATCAAGATGTAAAGTGCTCCTTATAGTTTTAGTATTTGGGCATTAGTATTTTCAAATATAATTAAATATGCGATTAATAATAAAACAATCGAACTTTCTACATTTTAATAATGTATTCTAGTAAGTTATTCCCTCGTCCGTTGTGTCGCTAAGGATTTCAATTTCTCCATGTCTATTTTCAAGTTAGAAAGAGTTGGTAGTTCAGTGACGAATATAACACCTCCTCTCAACTGCTTTTCATTTGGAAGATTTGCTAGAAACGCATAACACGATATTAAACATTTTTATAGACTATTTAATGAATTAATAGTAATTTAATTTTTAATACATATTTCAAATAAGATAATTAATTCACCCATCACTTCACGGAGACTACATAGTGATGAGATGAAACTAAAAAAAGAACAAAGGTGACTGACTGACTGACTGACATAGTGATTTACATCCCAAACTGCTGGATGGATTGGGCTGAAATATTGTATACAGGTAGATGTATAAATAAATACGTACATTTCACAATATCTTGAATATCTTGCGCAGTAGCCTTCAGTCCATTGTGGAGAACCACGCAAGCGACCAGCAGGTCATCCCCCACCGCATCCTTGATGCTTGTAACTACAACATCGTACACTGCCGGCAATTTCTTTATCACTGTTTCAACTTCTAAGGCCGATATCTGTATTGAACATTAACGGTTGATAAAAGAGCTCTTTAAATTTGCTACAAAATAAGATATAATAAAGCATACTCAGTATCTTGAAAAATGATGACCTCAAATTGTTTAATGATTCATGAATGGCTATTATTCTTATATATTTAAAACAAAGACGGGTTAGTTACAACACTTATAACTCAAGATCTGCTGGACCAATTCGGGGGGAGATAACTTAGGACCAGGAGAATGACATAGGGTACTTTTATTCCTGGAATTCGGGCTATGTACGCTGGTGAAAGGACAGGGCACAGCTAGTAAATAATAAGCTTAGTCCAATCATCATTAAACCTATATAATAATTTATTGACAATTATTAATTATGCTACTTAGGTAAGTAAATTGCAAACCTGACAGCCCCTATACTTCATCATATACTTCTTTCTAGAAACGAAGTAAAAATCAGAATTTTGGTCTCTATAAAAAATATCCCCAGTCATAAACCAACCATCTTCTGTAAACACCTCCTTGTGGAAATCTGGTCTTTTGTAATAACCCTGAAAAGGTCAAATACATATACAAAGATCTAGACAACATAATGCTTAACGGAAAAGTTTTTTTTTAACAAACGTGCTAACCTTCAAAAGTACCCATTGAATTTTTATTTTTTTCCTGATTATAACAGATAGGTTCATGAGGAGGATGCTACTTTAGTTTGCAATAAACAATTTAGTAATATATACGGTATAATAATAAAGCAAAGAAGCAAGTGGGTCACCTGATGTTAAGTGATCACCGCCACCCATGAACACCTGAAACATCGAGAGTGTTTCGAGGCTGTTTGAGTGCTCGTTTCTTGAAGGCCCTAATGTCGAATTTGTTCAGAAATACCGCAGATGGAAGGTAAATCGATAAATACATATTTAAGAAAACTATATTATTTTTCACCTGCTATTGAAAAAAAAATGTATGAGGGCAGAAGCTGGTGCCTGTCACACAAGCGAGTTCTTCGGAACTCTGCTTAGATCGGGTGCCACTTATCAATGTTATTTTGTAAGCCAATGATGTATAATGTTTGTGTTATTTGTTTGATAAGAAATAAATAAATTATTATTATTATTATTACCTTAAAAATACTAGGCCCTTGTAACCAAAGCTCTCCGAGTACATTCGGTTCCTCGATGTCTTTCTTCGTCTCAATGTCGACCAGCTGTAAAAATCAAAAAATCCTCTATCTTAAGATGTATAATGAACTTATTTTATTTTAAACAGGACCTTCCCATTTTCCTTCATTCAATGAAAGTATCAAATGAATCATTCGTATAACAGTATTTTTTAAAGGGATATGCAATTCTCCTGTCCGATTTTGGCCATTGTGGCCAATCTCAACGAAGACTAGCCAGCTGCGCGGTAGATATTATAGTGTAGTTAAGTTACGCTCGAACATAAGTGCACTCTTTATTCCTTTACTCGTAATCCGATAGGATGATAAAGATATAGACCGGTCTTTTACCTGACTCTGCTGAAATAACTTTTTTTACCCCGGCTTCCAACCCGACAAACTTGTTGTCAAAGATGCAACCTCTAGACGCTGTTTATTAGCTATCTTTTAGGAAATGCTCAGATTTGAATAATAATTATTTCTACATATTAAAAATACTGACTCTGTACTGAAGGTGACCCATAGGTTTTCCGCACGCCTCAGGTGCTGAGTCTACTCTGTTAAAGGCAATTCCTGCTATTTCGGTCATCCCATAACCAGAGCCTACAACAGTCTTCGGATTCACTTTCTGAAAATATAAAAAAAAATAATTAAAATTAATCATAGCCATGAACATTTTTAAGGGCTGGGTAGACCTTTTTGGTATAGTCGTACTTATTTGAGATCTTAGACAATGACATCTGTTGTAACTAGTATTGTTACATCCAAATCAGTTGTAACAATCCTCTTTTTTAGAAACTTGAAAATATTAACTTAATTTACGTGCATGAATTAATTTATATTTTTATTTGATTGATAAATTCTGCGTGGTACAGTTTTGTAGCAGAACGTACATTAAAGTTACATAGACGTATATATTTAAGAAACGGCAGTTATATTCAAGCAAAGAAATAAATAGAATAAAAACAAAATTTCAACGGAAGCTTCTTTTGCAACTTTCACTTTCAATGACAATACACGTCCTAATAATTGTAAAAAGAATTCTTTATTTGCAAAAAATATAGAATTATGAAAATATAGCTTCACATAATAAATACAGAAAATCATTATCAAACATCATAAAATAGGTCACTATCATTAGAAAAATTTTAACTATTTACATTCAATATCTTTATAAAGTCTGGTATTTCATTATATATTTTAATGTACATCGCCTAACAGTTTTTACGTACAAAGAAGTTCTTGCTCTTGTTAAACTAATAATACAATGTCTTTTGACATGCATTGTTGTAAAAGGAATTATAACCGACTTTGTACGAACCACAACACCAGTTTACATACGCCTAGAAGCAACCACTGCAATTAGTTACGGATACGTTGTCACTTAGTGCGGGGTTTGGCAATTCCTACGGGATTATGAGCCTTTAGACCTCTCACACATAGAAGGACAACGAAAATTCCAGTATAACTCAACTAAAAACAAAACAATGTTACCCTAGATAAACACAAAAATTTTAAACAAATCGTAACATCGATTCAAATACTTTGAATTCGATGTTTCGTGTATAAAAATAATGCCTATAACATATTATGACAAAAAGACAAAATAATTACTAATCCTTACTTCTACATTTCGCAATTCCGAAATAGGAATTCCTAAGGGATTAAAGGCCTTTTGATATCGCTCGCATATTAGGAAATATAGAAAAATATTCTAGAGGTATACTTGTCAACAATAAAAGACTATAAATTCACATAAAAGTATGATTTATTTATACCTCTCAAACGTCTATTCTAATTGTGTGATAAATGTTATTCTAATTTGCCATTGACATTATATCTTTTACCAAAATTTTGGCACCAACTTCTTGTAGACAGACAATTGTCTGTCATCATCATGACTAACTACAGTGATTTTTTATTAGGGAGATGAATTAAAACCAACGTTAGTTGAAGATTTTTCTTATCTTATAAAATATACTTATATAAAAATACAAATAAATTTTCGAAAATCAATGTTCCAAAAGATTCCTATAATATTGCGATTGTGTGGACACCCTATCTTACCTAGGATTGTTTATACATAAACATTCATTCATTTCTTTTCACAGCAGCCCAAAGATCAGTTGCTAGAAGTAATCTAAGAAACACCTCTCAGTGCAAATTCCTTGAATTCCGCGCATTTTACAAAGACCGTGAACGCATCGTTCATACTTGTGCGTATGGTGTCCATACATGTTGATATTTTTTGTATAATTTTGTTAAAAATGGAAGTTTTTTTTTTTTTAATTCAAAATTAAATACAGAACACGCTCCTTGAAAGTCTCGACTAAAAAATCATACTATATATTATTTTTTATTTACTGTTCGCATTTCAACGAAAAATGATCATAACATACTATCAAGAAGCTTCAAAATGGAGATTTAATCGCATAAGCTGTTTAATCGATGTTAGACACAAAGGCAAATGGCCCCACCTGAGCACAGTTAGTGGTCACCCATAGCACTCTATTCGCTAGCTATTACAATATGATTTATGGCATATAAATAAAACTGAAGTGGATTTTTCTAGCAGGGTGCAGAGGCGTTTTGTTAAAATATTTTCTCGTTTACATCTCACTAAAATAGCATGATATATAATATGACTTGTAACAAAAAATAGATCATTAAAATCTTGCTTATTTTAGTAGCGTGTAGTAGTAGCTTGGAGCAGGTTATCAAATTACTTGAAACGGATAACGGACACTGATTTTTTAAGAAAGTTCTATACCTATTATGCAATTTAAACGCATTACCCTTTAACTAAAATCTATTTATTTTCATTTAACTTCTTTACAAAACTCATTTTACATAAAAACCATTGACCTAATTCCTCGTTTGTTCAACCTCTCCATTCATAACTATAAATAATAGAAAACCTATAAAACTAGCATCCATAAATTGAATATTTGAAGTTGTAAGCCGTCCTTATTAAAAGTTTCCACGGTTCAGATCTAACTCATGTCGTACCTTGACGTTCGCAATCTCACTTCGGTCTCAATAATGTTTTCATGATCGGGGTGTTATTTTTCTTACTAATATTGGTGCACATTACTAATAGGCGGTGACACGCCTGTTTAAAAATAAAAAGCATCTTAAAATATAAATGGAATTACTTTTTAAGTTTCCACGATTCAGAACCAAATCATATCCTATTTTAAAATCTCAGCTCACTTCATGGCTCAATAATTTTTAGCACCTTATTCGAAGGAAGTATGAAGGAAATTATATTCCTCATACTCCTTTTTATACTGTCCCAATATTTACCCACTTTAAATAAAAACCGTACAAAACCAGCATCCGTAAGTTGAATATTTGAATTTGTAAGTCGTCGCATTAAAAGTTTTCACAGGTTGTGATCTAACTCATATAGTACCTTAAAGTCGGCAATAAGTTCAGTACCGGCAGACCCCGTCAAAGAGATAAATCTGAAGAAATTGATATCGTCCCTATCCCTATTCGAGTCTAAATAACATCCATGAATATAGAAGCTATATTTTAACTAGCTTTCCGCCCGCGGCTACGCACGCGTGGACTACTATCCTATTTTTCAAGTTGGATCAACCTGCATGCACATGGTGGGAAAATTTGGTTAAAATCGGTTAAGTCGTTTAGAAGTCCATCGCAACCAAACACTGTGACACGTAATTTATATATATTATAAGATAAGAAAAGATTGCAAATAGAAGTAGATATTGTTGAAGTAGGTATTGATATATTTGAAAAATAAAATTAAAAAAATAAAATATTGCAAATACGTAATGAAATCCCTTTGCGTTAAAAATTTGGGTAAATAAATTCGTTTCACTCTTTATATAATCTCATAATTTATAAACTAATATCATAAACAAAAAATGAAAAACTGTAGAACTGAAGTTGTAAGCCGTCCTTATTAAAAGTTTCCACGTTCAGATCTAACTCATATCGTACCTTGAAGGCGGAATAAGTTCGCGCTAGAACCCAGTTAAAGTGATATGACTCTTTCTCTCGGGCCTTCAACAACCCCAATAATATCCTTATAACTTAAGAATGACATGGCGAATAGTTGGGAATTTAAATAGGTGGTAGATCCATTTGGTATAAATATAAAGAAATATTCAGGGACATTTAACACTACGCCATCTAGTCTCAAACTAAGCAAAGCACTATGGGAACTAGATAACTGGTAGACATACTTTTAAACATACATTTCTTTGTTAATACATACATACTATAGATAGATAAACATCCAGATAGTAGAAAATTACAATGTTCATCTCATCATAAGCCCTAAGTCCTTTCCCAACTCCCTATCATTAATCCTCTCCTTATCCCCTCCCCTTCCTTCAACGACGCTTTGGTGTTGTGGATGTTCATGGGCTGCGGTCAGTCACTTAACATCAGGTGAACCGCATGCCCCGCTTGCCTGCTATAGCATAACATAACATACCTTAAATTCTGCAATAACTTCTCGGGCACCGGCAGCTCCCGTTAGAGTGATATGTCTAAAGCAGCTGAAGTCGCATTTATCCCTCTCTTCAGGCCTCAATAACTCCCTCATTAACATAGGGTAGCATATCATGTAGGATGGCTGGAATAAATATTATGCTTAAAATTCAATATTTTAATAGTAAAGAATTTAATTTTAAATATGTATTTTACCAATGAAGAGATTAAAGATTCAGTCATTCTTCGTCATAAGGGTATACAAAATTGCCGACATTGCGTAGTGTTTTTAAATAAATCCGAATATTATTAAAAGTAACTAATTTTCGAAGTAAGAAAAAAGTGTTAAAAAAAGTTCCAAGTAAGAAATTATTGAGGTTGTCTGTAAGAAATCGCTTGTAGCGATACCAATGTATTCTTAACTCCTTTCAAATGCATCTATGTTGTTTCTAATTATTGCAATAAATATTTTTTCATTAATTAATTCAATATATCACAAAAAATTCCAGCGCAATCAGTCATCCATTCTCTCACGGATTACTCGAGGCCCTTAAATATATTATGTAATTAAAACAATTTTGCAGAAATCCCAGTTTCGTAATTAAACCTCTCCGACAGGAAAGTTACGTTTGCTTAAAATTTTCGCATAAGTTTTATTAATTTATATAAGAAGCGGTGCGAGGGATGTTCATGTCTAGAATGTTTTCATAGTTTTTGCCGACGAAACTTACCAACACTGTAAAATAGCATACGTCATCCTTAAGGTATGGTTTTGTATTTAGTTACGAATAAATATAATAAATACATATTCAGGGACATTTAACACCATGTCATCTAGTCCCAAACTAAGCAACGCTTGTACTATGGAAACTAGGTAACTGATAGACATACTTATACATACTTTTATTGTATATTGTATTATATACATACTATAAATAGATAAACATTCATACCATATGTCCAACATATAGTAGAAAATTACAATGTTCATCACATCATAATTTTCTACTCGTGGGATCGAACCCATTCCCTCCGACTCAATAGACCATTGCCACATCCACTGCACCAATTGGGTCATTATATTGATAATAATCATTAGGTTAAATAGCTTTATATAATGTAATAGTAGGAGTGTAAGTGATCAAAAATGTCGGTAAAATGAATCACGGTTAAAGGTGTGTTGTTGTAAGTGCAAATAGATAGATTTGTCTGACTTTAGTAAACAAAACAAGGGATAGATAGAATATCGAAAACGGCCGTAAATCGATTTAGAAATATTTATTACCTTATATTTGTTTATGAGATCAAATGCGTGGTCTCGTTCTATCCCTATAGAAGTTTGAAGCCGGCTGTACCTTATAATTGGTGAGATTATAAAGTGGACGATGGTCGAAAGCCACTGCGGTGACGACAATATTATCGCTATATTCACTGGCGAAGGAAATTGTGTGTACATTATCCTAAAAGTAAAATAATGTATAATTTTTTAACAAAATGCTTATGTTATATGTGACAATCTTTAAGTGTACTGTATGTACCTATGAAGTTTATAAATAAAAAATGAAAAGTATATTTTATTATATTTAATAAATTATTATCGCCATAAAGAATTTCAGACATAAACACATTAAAATGCTGACGTTCACAATCAAAATAATTTGTGGTGTCTTTTCACGTTCGCTACAAAATGATTTTGTAAATGAACTTTAATTAGTAGAAGTATAGGTAATAGGATACCTAGATTAATGTTTAATTGTAATTTATTTTTTGACAACATTTTAAATAATTATTATTCATAATGGCATGTTATATGGGTGATGCCTGAAATAAACTTATTATTATTATTATTTAATAAACTACGTAGAACAGAAAATGATACGATACCAAGTGTCGCTTAATCCGATAATTAAATTCTTATGTGTCAGTTCTGCTATTTTTGGTTTGTCTGTGCTCCCACTAGTTGACACTAGCATTGCTCCTGTTTTCGAGGCGTCAAAATCAGAAGGTCTGAAATGAATACATTTATAGTAACACTAATGACCCGCCCCGGCTTCGCACGGGTGCAATGCTGATATGAAATACAATACAGAAAAACTGTGAACGTTTTATATAAAAATTAGTACATTGATAATGATTATGATTATGTATAATGAGTTGTGTGTCCCAATAAATGATTTTCTTTCTTTCTTTCTATTTTGATAAATCTCGTAGGGTTCGTTCGTTTGCAATGTAAGCGGAAAAAAATTGATAATTAACGACATCGCATTACAATCCTCAAAAATAATAGTATTTCTCCACTATTAAATGTACGTTTTCATAAATAAAAACTTTAATCTTGAATCACTCTATCTATTAAAAAACCGCATCAAAATCCGTTTCGTAGTTTTAAAAATTTAAGCATACTAAGGGACATAGGGACAGAGAAAGCGACTTTTTTATACTATGTAGTGATGAACTAAGATGAGACAAAAAAATCCTAAGTACACACCTTCACAAAGGTACTTTTCTTGTCTTGATTAATGGTAAACGGTTGTCGTCGAGTTCAATACATTTGTGTCGTACCAAATATTTAACTGACTTTCCAAAAAACGAGAAAGTTATAAATTCGAGGCGTTGTTTTACATTTTACGTATGTTAGCCACGCTTACGATCAGCATTAAAAAACTCACTAGCAAAGGAATAAACATCAGCCTTAAACCCTGATGACAGCTTAGCATTGCCGAAATAAAAGTGGACGTTGTTAACTAGCTGTGCCCCGCGTTTTTTCAAATTAAATTCATGCAAAATTTCATTCAAATCTGTTCAGTGGTTTAGGCGTGATTAGTCACAGACAGACTGACAGGCTTTCGCATTTATATTACAAAGCCCGGAAAGCTAAGAACAACGATTTTAAGACATATTCATTTAACCTATAAGTCCTTACTTACACGAAGTCATCTACACTCTCAATCTTCGTATATTTATCGAGGAATTCTTCAAACGAATCAAACTCCCCAAGTTTCCCATACGTGACGACCTTAGTGTTCACCTCGGCCAGCTCAAGGACATTCTGTACGTTGTCGATCACACTTTTATCACAAAAAACAACTTTTGGACGCATAACTTCGAACTTCCCTCGTAATTCGTCTAAAATGAGCGTAGATTTTCATAAAATAAATTATTTATATAGAATCATAAATTAATAAAACAAGTGTCTCCTTAAAACAATAGAACTCATAAGAATGTTGTTAATGGACACGCTCGTAGATTTTAGCAAATTAAGTTAATTAAATTACTTATTAGTCTAAAGGCTAGATTGTAACTAGATTAAGGTATTTGAATTTGTATTTTAAGCAAAAAAATAAAACAAAAAAAATTAATGAGGTTAAACATCGAGAAATAATTGTGAATGGATAGAAATCACTTAATTATTTCTCATAATAAGTCAATACGTATAATAGTCCATATTTAAGTTCCGCCTATACCCATAAACGAATTGAAAGTATTTCCTTAGAAACATCTAGCATTTAATCCTTTTTACAGGCATGTTTCGTACTCCAAGCACAAAGTGAGATGTTTATATTATTGTAAAGTTGCTAATCCAAATGCGTTAATGATGTAAACTTATTTTTTACCTAAAGGTAAATTAATATCCAATATAGACGTCTTCACACCCAAATAAAGGCCTGCGTACAAAGGAGTAGTGATATCCAAATAGCACGGGCCTATCATAACTACAATATCCTCTTTATTTAAGCCAATATTCCTTAGAGCATCTGCACATCGTACGGACTTCTCTCTCATGGTTTGAAAGGTATCCTGCTCACCTGTGGCCCCATCGATCTAGAAAGTATATCAATTATAAGGCCCTATTCACATCTATAAGTAAATTTTCCATCAATGTGTAAACCTTATAACATCTCTCGAGACTGATTTCGGTTACAGTCATTAGCGAACTATGCAGAATATTTATTAAGGAACATGCGTGTCAAAACACCTCTACGTTTCTTAATGATTTGCTCTCATATTCTTTAATACAGGTGATGAGGCATCACCAATGGATTTACATGCTCTCTGAGTCCACGTGTAAGAGAATTGGTTGTTACTGAGATATTTTTAAATAGCAATAACACCTCCCAATAACTCCGGGACTCGAAATCAATTGATCTGTATTGAAAGATGCAATTACCAACGCAGTTACTCAGAACACCATTAAAACATCTATTAAGTGGAACAATATTGATTTCAAGTATAAAAAGTCCGAGACTCGTTAACCCTGGCTTAAGTCTACAGCGAATAAGGCTTCTTAGGGATTTGTGACATTTTTATTTCGCTAATTACTTGATGTACTTATTGGATAGACGCTTTTTAAACGTAGTCTTAAACGCGTGAGGAAATAAAGTAAATGTTTCATTTTATTGAATAAGCCAAATAAAAGCCGCTGATAATGATGTAAATTATTTTTTCATACAAGTTTATCATACTATGCAAATGCAAAAAGGCTACAAGTACATTATCGTTTTTCGATCTATGTCTGTTTACAAGGGACAATTTTGTTAATTCATTAGTGGTTGTTATTTTTAACTCTGCAATAAAATAATCTCTTATGTATCAAAACGAATAGTACGTGTTTATCTTCGAAGCATCTAGATGGTTTTGAAACATGTCAGAAAGGCACTACAGCGGATAAAACTTGGGTACAAACATTAAACCTAGGTCGTACCTGTAATAGAAACTCCGGTGCATCCTTAAAGCACTTGAGGATAATCTTTCCCAGGTGGTACCTGTCGCTGGGGATACCAGATTCTGCGACCACTCTTGACGTCAAATCTTCAAGATACCAGTGGACCTTACTACTAGCGGTCTTCAAAGGCATGTCGATTTCTATAATCAGAATCTCTTATTTAATATTATCTTTCAAGTTTTTATACTAGTATTGACATATTACGCCTTACTTCTACCTTCCGAGATTGTTTTTAAAGTATGTGCAAATAAATTAATAAAAATTTTTGAATATCTAATTTGTAAACCGGCTAAGCTATGATGTATAAAAACGTTGCCAATCCTAATAATAAAAAAAAAATAATAATAATAAATAAATAGTAGGAATAAGAAGTGAGACAATAATACAATAAGACAATAAATAAACAATTTATAAATAATTTTATGCAATCATTTTTTTATTTAAATTTTCAGTCAGAAATGTTACTTACCTTACAAATTATTTTTACTTGATGTTGTAATGAGCATTAATGTTTAATTTTCGGTTTATATACATCAATTAGAGGTGATAAAATTCAAGCTGATATGATGTTTATGTACATCCTTACATACATAAAATTCGTCTGCTACTTAGTACTGATACGTGTAATTAAACATTGTTTTCATAATTTAAGTTCAAAAAGTTTAACATTCATTCCGAGTTCACCAATGAACTTCTAAAAGATAATAATAGGCTGTACAATTTTATCAAAATTCCGATGTCTATGTGCCTGCACCCATGCGAAGTCAGGCCGAATTAACTAAAATAAATAAAATAAAATAACATTGTATTGTTCCGCCAAACAATAAAAACTAGTTCAGAATCAGCACATAGCTTAAAAAACACGGTTTTTTTCAATCTATTTATTGTATAATAGCGTGAATTTAACCGTTCAAATTCACGCTATTATACACTAAATAGATTTCACTCTTAATTGCACGTTGACTAGACTTTATTAAGATCGTGTTAGCGCCGGACAAATTATCGGGGAATCCTATCCGACGAATATTGGTCGAGAGATTTCTTAAGTAATTACAGCATATTAATTTATGTAGAAGAGACGGTAGAAATAAATAGTTAGAAAAGAGGATTTCTATCTTTCTATTCTTACTGTATAGAATTTTGATGCGATATATTTAAAATTTTCAAAATAAAATAAATAAACTTAAAAATAACGTTAGTACCTTAGCATCGACATTGTTCGTTAAACAAAATTCAAATACTTTGATGTAATAATAATAATAATGTGTAATAGATGAATCATTTAATTGCACCATTGTCAAGTTAAACTTTATTAATATCGTGTTAGCGACGGACTACAAATTAATTGGAAAACCTATCCTGGGAATATTGGTCAGGATTTAGATAAGCCAATTTCAGAAACAGCTTCACTTGTTAGTGAGTTTTATTTATTAAGAACAATTTAACTAAGAATTGGTAATCCTAAACAATATTTTTTCTATTCGTGGAAAATAAAAAAAATATTATTTTTGGAATATACCTATTAATATTCCGAGAGCTGGGACCATTTTTTGGGGAGGTGTCTGAGATGACCTAAAATGGAACTCTAGACCTGACTGGTGAGTAGTGGGGCTTAATCTAAACAACCCCGAAAGTTTTAATAATATTTTCAGCTCGCCTCAAACACCTTCCCAAAAAATTATTCTAGCTCTCGGAATATAATATCGGTGAAATTTCACTTTAAATTGTACGTTGACTACTTAAACTTTATTAAGATCTTGTTAGGGACAGACTACAAATTATCTGGAAAACCTATCCGGGGAATATTGGTCAGGATAGATAAACCAATTCCAGAAACGGCTTTACGTGTTAGTTAGTTTCACGTGTTAGTTACTTTTATTTGGAAGACTGTAACTACAATTTTTTTTCCTCATATTTTGAAAATAATCGGTTATAATAAAATTAAGTTAAAAAAGCAGTATTCACCTTTTTTCCTTATATTCTGAAATAGAGCAAAATATGGCATTTTGGTGTACGTACAATCATGAGATTTTGTTTTTAACATGTCCATTACAGTTTATGGACATTCTGAGGGTATTTTTTAAGTTAAATTCTAATATAACAAGCCTTAATACGATGAATAACTATGGTCGTTTATACATCATAAAATTTTATTTAAAATGCGAACATCTTTGCTACTGTTTCAAAAAGTTTGTATTACGATTTACACCAACGATTAGGTTTAACGTGACACGTTATTTCACACACAAAGATCACAAATGAGGAATATGAACTAAGCCTTACGCATCAAAAAATGTCATCCCGACACCTGGATACAATCCCATCACAGCAAAAAGCTTAACACGTTCGCCTAATCCCACTAAGTACATTTTGCAGCGTGATTTTCATTCCACATAATCTTATGAGGCTTATTTTCGAACCCCCAGAATTTTGGTATTACCTTTACGAGAAGGTAAACATTCTAGCGAAAATTATTAACAAATTCATGCCTCCCGCAACATGCTTAGGTTTCGTATATTATATTTATATGACACATAAACTTTGCCCCTAGAGACATAAAGGTTCAGGAACAAACGCTGTAGTAAGTTATTTAATTGTTTATGAAGATAATTTTTGTATAGTCACAGTGTCAAAATCATACAGTGGTTGCGTTGACGTTTGAAAAAAGTCTGTGGGCTGTGACAAATTCTGTACACACTGCGAAGTAAAAATCATGGCTTTTGTATGAATGTGTGTGTTCATGATTCGCGTTATAAGAAATAACATATAACAATATATTAAAATATACCAGTCTTTGTTTTATATCTTTAATTTCATTTGACGATTTGTGAAATCACAGGAATAAAATTAATAGAGAACGAATCTAGTATGTTCGAATAGAAACATACACTTGTGCATTCCTAAAAAGTGGTGTAGTTATAGTCTCTAAGATTAGAGCACGTGATATATAGCCCCGTTCCACCTGCTCTGTTCCACATGTGTTGTTCTAGCGCTCTCGCGAATATGAAATTTCCTTCGCTACAATTAACTATGTGACTTTAATAACTATAAATCTCGTAGCAATAAAAGCTTTAAGAAAATTTCTTTCGCTTGCAGGTATTCAAGCAAATGAGCGATAAAAGCATTGTTAACAAATAAACATTTTAAATCACTTAATCTTCCTTCAGTGATAAACAGAGATAATAAAACTTGTTTTTATTCGAACAAACCAGTTTTAAATGAGTGTTTTGTTACTTGAATGGCATAAGTTAAAGAGTTAAATTATTTATTCGCGCAAATAACAGAATTAATGCAATTTTAGTTTCGTAATAAAACCCGTTAACCATTTTTATTAGTGTATCATAATAAAATGAACAGCTACAGGGTTCTTCGTTTTCTGTCGTTATTTTTATATGTTTTTACAAAAACTATTTGTTAAAAGCTCATTTATATTCTACTATTAGTTCCCCGTCGTTTTACCCGCAGAAACTAGGAGTAAGGGTTAATTTTATATAACCTACACTCTTATAGCGGCTATCCCAGGAACCTGTCTATTATTGCATAATCAGAAATATTTTTTCAAATACATTCAGAATAACGGCGGATTAAAAAAACAAGCATATTCACTGCTACTACAATTTATAGTTACCCCTTAACATTGACTACTACAATTTATAGTTACCCCTCAACAAAATGTTCCTTTCATTACCGTCCCCAGGTAAAAACCAGCAATCAAAGGTATAAATATGTTAACATGACGGAAAACTTTATATTTCAGCGTATGCGGTAAATCCTCCTTACGGAGTGAATAACCCATTTCCAATATCCCTTAATCCTTATTTACTGGTATGGTTAGGGTTGTCGATTGCTATTTTCGGCACTGCAGGGTGCACGTAATGAGGAAGGCGTTTATCAATGAAATAGCGTGGTACTTATAATTTGGCACGTGATATAAATATATGATGCATTTGATGTATTTGAAGAAAAGGACGCGAGCGAAATTTTAATTTTAGTGTATGGCGCATCAGATTAAGCTGCCTTTTATGCGGACATTTTCAAATAGGTGATAACATAATATGTGTTTACATAATATTATGATAAATAGTTATAATTGTATTATAATAAACAGTCATAATTGAGCTACAATATTGTTGTTAATAAAAGGAAAATGTTATGTTTACTTTGTTATTTAAATAAATAATCTGTTGTTACTGAGAGGTGGTTCATGTTATGCAATACAAAACTGGTATTCTTTGTTTAAAATGTAATCATTTTATGGCGGGTAGATTTAAACTCTAAAGCTCATTTTGATAATGAAATCGCAAAAATGAACATGTACTATTAAGATGTACCTGATAACATCGTGTTTTGCTTAAAGAATATTTAAAATATAACAGTAGCAGCCCTAGCTGGGGGTCTCGCGGTCACAGAGTTCCGCGTGCGCCCCCGGCGAATCTCGCTCAGACCTGTTTTCATAAGTTTCCTTTAAACCATCCTTAGCGTGTACCGAGGCAGTGAACATCAGAATTCATAGATTTTATTTCAACCTCAAAGAGCCATTTCATGTTTAGATATTTCGCTTTGAACTGAGCATTTGACGGGACAATGTATTTTCGTAATATAATCGCAATTAAAACCGTTCCACGGCACCAACTTTAAAAGGTATTTTAATTATAGGATTTGTGTTGTAATTTATCTATCGTTAGTAGAAACAAATTGTTAACTGATGAAGAAAACGACCAACAAAGTTCACAAATCCTCCTTATATAATAAATGTGAAAATTAGGATGTTTATATGTGAGTCCCAACGCCACTATAGATTTCGATAAAATTTCATATGTAAATAGGCTATTTGCTGCATAAGATCTAATATTTTATAATTTTAATAGAATACTATATAATTAGTGAGATATTTCCAGTAATTCAGGACAACCCAAGTTACTTCCACTAATTTCAAACTATACATAATACATACATTATCACACTTAAGCCATAATTCGAGTTTTGATCGCTTAACGCTTGATTTAACACAAAACAAGTTCTTGTTTGTAGCTTAGCTCGGTTTAATTGGCTATATAAAGGGCCTGATGAAACTGGGAGCTGATATAATTGATCATGATTTGAACTAGCAAGTCGAAGGTGCTGTAACACTCGGAAGGCGACATATACACCGCACAAGAAGATTGGACTTATTTTTTTTTTTAATTTAATCCAACTAATATTATAAAAGCGAAAGTTTGTGAGCATGTATATATATATATGTTTGTTACTGATGAAACTTGGTATACATATAGGAATAGCATATAGGCTACTTTTATCCCAGAGTTGCCACTGCACAAGAAGTTACGCGTTTATCATTTTTGTTTAATTATTATTATTCGTGGAAGTTATTTATGAAAACAACTATTATAACTCACAATTTTTAGTGCTCTATTAACATTACTTAATATGTTAAAACGTGTGTTGTTAAAGAATCGCCGAGTGATGCCGCAAACTCATTGACAGATGTCAATAGTCATTTCGCATAGAGCACAAATGTCAATACGCTGACGTCATTTTATGTAAAGTTTATTAGTTTATTATAATAATATTTCCCCATTACTGAATCCTTTTGACGCTTGATATAGATACAAGTTCTTGTTTGTTAAGCTTAGCTCGGTTTAATTGGCTAAGTAAAGATCCCTAGCAGATCAAACTGGGAGCTGAGGTAATTGGTCTTTATGATTTGAACTAGCAAGTCGCCGGTGCAGTGCTGTAAATACCGCCCAAGGGACATTGCCTCGAGAGTCGGCTTATTTACGCACCGCACGACTTAGTTATTTAAAGTTTAATAGCTTTACATATTATAAAGAGGAACATTTTGTTTGTATATTGTTGTGAATAAGCTCAAAAACTACTGGACCGATTTTAAAATTTCTTTCACGATTCGAAAGCTAGATTATTCACGTGTAACATAGGCTATATTTTATAGTCAATATTATACAGGGTGTCCCGTAATGATTGATGCATCTCTTGGAGGATGATAGCTGAGATAATAATAATCTATCAAAAAAACCCAACACCACTCATTACGGGACGTATAATATTTTATTACAGGAGCGATACCGCGCAGATCAGTTAGTGTAATATGTAGCACAAAATTCATATAATTCGAACAATTTGAACCAAACAACACAGTCTTATTGAAAAGCTACCAAAAACGTATACATACTGAATATATTAAAATTCTTGTAATATTCTTATTCCTACAAAAAGTATATCAAACTATCACAAAGACTATTAATCTAAATTAAGTATGCTCTCTTAGTCCTCTCATTATGAACAGATTAACACTTTTCTGAAAATCACTGCTATGATTAATTAACCCTTTTATAATTATAAATATATGTATAATCTCACCCTAATTTATAAACAGATAATTAGTGAATTTCGTTACCCAAACCTTGTATGAAATTATATCTATTATATGCTTTCAATCGCTACTTTACGTTGACCGGGATAAAAGTGATCTATAGTCCAGGTAAACTATCTTTTTTCCAAATATGTTTTTTTAACCCTTTTACATCGTGGAGTAACATACTTGCAAACTTTCAGTATCATGATTTTAATACGATCTCTTTAAACCAGCAAAGGAAGAATAATCTAAAAACCGATATAAAATATCAGACATTCAAACGTTAAAAATGCGTTAAGTCATTGGGTTAAAACAAAGAAACTACGTGCAAAAAAGTAATTATTATAAATCAATTGATCACAGGGCATAAAAGCGATTGATTAAAAATAATAATAGTATACCCTAGGCCATGATGTAAACAATAAAACTAAAACAAATAATTCACTTAAGAAACCCGTAAAAGCATCTTATGAAATCAAACATTTCTCACAAAGGTTAAATAGCGCGTAAAAGTCAAAGTCACGGGGTTAAAAGTGTTTCTTAGAGTGCCTTATAATCACGTAAACATTCATAGTTCCTTAATTATATTAAACGGAAAACCAATGTTATTGAAAGGTAAAATAAATTCAACATCATTAAACTATTGAGGATAAAGCGGTCCAGTAGAAATAATAATCAGACGTTAAATAGCGCGTAAAAGTCAAAGTCATTGAGAGAATCGAAAGAAGAAACTAGGTGTGTAATATAACCGATCACAACAGATGCTCCAACGCGGGCCATCCATCTCCCCTCCCGACCGAATTCTTATTCACGTCCCATTACCTCAATTTTTTACCTAAGTACCTGTACCCTTTCACTTATTGTGTCGGGCATTAAATTTCCTTAGAGTGCCCGTCTCTTCCCTTTCAACTACATTAATTAGGACTTTTTAAATATAAACCTGTAAAATAACGTTTTACGTCTTTAAGACGTGAGACATTACGTGTACACGAGAGAAGTTAAAGATAAATTTACGTGTGGACAAAACTAAATAAAAACTGAGTAATTTTCAATCGAAAAGTGAATTGCAACAGAATTGTTGCCACTACGAAAAATACACCACATAAAACACACAGTAAGCGAAACAAAGGACAACTCTTGCTGTATTTCTCTGAATGGCTACCTCAAACATTTCTAGAATAAATAATAAATTTGGAGCGAGCATGCACGATCGGGAGCACGCGACGGGAATCATTCAAAAATCGATTAAAGCCGGCAACACACGGAGAATCGAACAAACATCGATGCTCGCGGTGCACTCGATCACGTCCCACCGACCTATAATTCAATAAGACGCGAGCCCCAATTGAAATCTTTCCATTCACTTTACCGCATACAATAACCTCGTAAACATTTAATGTGCACCTTATCTTATTTTTAACCTAATTCAATTTATTCGGACTTAATCTAAAACACTTATCGAATAACTAACTAACTTAAAGGTTATAGAAACAGACAAACAATTTGTGTTACTCAAATTACATTTAGCGAAAGTGACTTTAGTTTGACATACAATTATAACCGATGGTTACTAATTGGTTGGTCAAATCCATGGTTGGTCAATGATTATGTTGTATGCAACTCAATTGTTAGTTAGCCGTAGTTTGGCAACTAATTTGTTATTTTTTAAACAGATCTGCGTTTTAGTAACTTACCGTAATAGACTTAATTCAGTTCACGTAGAAATAGCCTGTCCATATTATTTTAAATAATAATCCACGTCAAGTTTTATAGATCTACAATTTAGCATAATTGAACATCCAACATGTTCCCGATTAGCTTCAAGTATATTAGGTTAACTCAGCAAATTGTGTACATTAATAATATGTAAATGAACGCGAAATTACTCACTAAACTAGCAAACCAACACGGAAATGAATTTAAGATTATTTTTTATTATTTAAGGGGCACTTCGAACATAATGAGCATTAAAAAGTATTTTGAGAATTGAAGTAAGTATAGAGCAATACAATTATAAAAACCGTTTATGAATTCAATATTTCGGCTAATAAAATCAATTCTTTGTTAGAAAACAATGGACGGTTCTACGTATAGATGAAACAAAGGTCTGTAGTCTAGCTCATTAAATAAATTAATGAATTCAACAAAGGGGTTTTGGCGCTCGCCTGATGAGCCTCATCATATTGATGGGGGGGTTTTAATGTGCCTTTGTCTTCTTGCCTGACTCAAATATGAGATTAACATGCTTCTACAGTATTTAAAGCAATTTATACGTATTTTGTTATCTATGAGTACATAATATTATTCAGCGGAAAAGTTTATTTGTTTGTTAAAACGCGCCAATCTTCGTTACTATGAATGTGTTGGGTGTGGGTTCGAGTAGAAAATTATTATGAGATGAAAATTTTAATTTTCTACAACCTAGGTGTTTATCTTTCTATGGTATGTATGTATTTATAAAAACAAAAGTATGTTTAATTATGTCTATCTACTTTCCATATTACAAGCTTTGTTTAGTTCGGTAATAGATGGCGTAGTGTAAAATGTCGCAGAATATTTATATTTCATTTATTTATTAGAAAATGATGATCATGATAGACGATTTAATAAATAAGGTTATATATTATCTAATATCACGCTACTACATGGTTGAATTGAAGTAAATGAAAGCCACTTTTAATAAAATTAAAACAAAATACACTCAAACAACAGTGTTCTTTAACAGTACTTCAGAAAGCCAATTTCGTTCTGCGCCATACACTGCGAAGCTATGACGAACAATCCTGGAACATACCGAGGCTCTGATTTAATTTGTCAACGTTGTGTCGGCGAAGTTAAATTCAAGTCTGTTTTTACGCAAAAAGTTGTTGGATTACATGTTGTGTGTAAACATGCAGATAGGAATAGTGCTCCGCGCGAAACTTTGCCGGCCGAAACTTTGTATATCATCTGAGATTTCGGTCTCAATGCTGTTACATTTGTATGCCTCGCTGTCGACGTTCATTAACCTGATTAGTAATCTATTTAGAGACGGAATAAAACGTGATATCTGACGGTTATATTACATAGCGAGTAGTTACATTAAGGATAAATATTGTGAAGTAGGATTTGAATGAGGCCGAGTTTCAACCACGACCAGTCTCAACAGAGCCTAGCCAACTGTGTGAGAGATATTATAGTGTTAAATTGATAGCCACGACATTGACACCCACATTTTTGGCGGCACCCAGAAATCTAACTTAAGAATCCCTTTATCTGTAACCATTAGATCAACGAAGCAGTCCAAATGCTTATGTATACTTATAAGCTGTATCCGATGTATTTATAACAATTATCATTCATGAACTTCAGGAATAATATGTAAAGATTTAAGAAAATTAATTGAGTAGTCTAATGAGACTATCTCTCAAGTTCAACCTGACGTATCAAACCAAGTCAATGTACACAAATGCATTTTTCCATCTTACATTTCAGAATTAAAAGTTTCATCTTTCAAATAACATGAAATAATAATAGAATTTACTAACATTAAACTCCTTGGATCGCTGGTAAAACGTACAAGCAAGGTATGTCATGTGACATTGTAGCAGAAAATATTTCAATTTGAGTATAAACGTACAATGCCTCATGCGAAATGCTATTTTAACATTTAAACCACAATATTTATTCAAAGAATGTGTATGTTAAAGTGTACGGTTAAATTTATAATGTCTGAGGCCAATTAGTCTACAATAATACCTTAATCGTAATAAAGAGTTTAATAAGAAGAGGAATAAAAACCCGCCAAGTGCAAGTCTGACTCGCAAGAAGGGTTTCGTTCCATTATTGTATAGAGACCTTCTAAAATATTTTATTATTAGTATTCGTTATTATTTGGGCAACAAAAATACATAATATAATAATTATAGGTCTTAATAAAATAAGTAATAGGTAATTTTAAGCCATAAACGTACCTATAATGAATAAATATTTTTCTTTCTTTCTTTCTAGTATGTGAAAATTTCAGCTTTCAAGCTATCATGGTTTATGAGATACAACTTGGTGACAGGCATGCGGACAGCCGAGGCTTAGTGATAGGGTCCCGTTTTTACCTTCTAGGTACGGAACTCTAAAAAAGGAAAAAGATATAGACAATTTCATGTGTATAGCTCTAAGAGCGTTGCGAAATATGCAGTCCAAAGGACTTTGCTTTATTCCGACGTGCTATTCAATTCCAAAGTTCAAAATTGTGTAACCGAATTATGGAGGCACGCTCTCGTCCGAGTATTGTGACACTTTAAAATAGATAGTCCTGTAGAAGTTTCGTTTACGAGTATAAATATGTATAGATAATACTCCATATTGTTACTACTTGATGAAACTGCATTTTCATTTAGGATCACGAGAATAGCGATTCTCATGTTACTATAATAGAAGGCTTACGTTCACATATTAATTTTGTTTACTTAAACATAATATCTATTACAAATTATCCGATTATACATCCGATTTCGGACAAAAGGAATTTCTGGAATTATCCCTGTTAAAAAATAATATAGTAATAACTATATTATTTTTCGTAATCGCAAAACATAACACGCAATTAAAAAATATGCTACAAGAACAACTTTTGTTAGTAAAAAAATCGATATAAACTTGCTATAACAGCGTATAGAGTGGCATAATATGTTGAGCTAGTTATTGTCTAAATTCGAGATAATTAAAAGAGTGTTCTTAAATGACAAACAATACTAACAAAAAACAGCCTTA
The DNA here is from genome assembly GCA_001586405.1 of Phoebis sennae. NCBI lineage: Eukaryota > Metazoa > Arthropoda > Insecta > Lepidoptera > Pieridae > Phoebis > Phoebis sennae. The sequence continues at coordinate 450,798 of LQNK01000863.1, forward strand.
AAACATTTCGTAACATTAAATAATAAAAATAACTGAACGTGACAGAATGAATGTATTGAATGCTGTTACTAAAATTGATATCGAATTATGTCACAGCTAGCCACTGGACTGGAAGAGTGCGTAATAATAACTTGTTTATTTACAAGTTTATTAACAAGGTTAACATTTGTTAATGCAAAAATAAAAATATATTAAATAAATCACGTCTTTTTCACTTTGACAGAAATAGCATAGCTGAGACATCTCCTTTTGTCTTCAATATTATTGGTTAAGTTACTTAATATGTAATTTTTTTTTTCTGGAACTAAATATTTATTTTATTTTATTTATTCATTTATTCAAATTGAGGCTTGAACTGTTCCTCAATTATTTTAAAGAATTAATCGATTTGGAACCCTTAAGTATTCTTTATTCATTTTTTTTTTTGGTATTAATTTGCATGGCAAGGTTCTATGCTCATTTCGATGATGGGGAGGAAATACCTCTCCCTCTTATCTTTAATGCGAGGATAGAAATAGAAGGTTACTCGCCCCAGTTCTATATATTTAGTAGGTATTACTAAATCCTTTAAAGGTTGTTAAGGTTTGTTACAGAGGGATCTCCCTTCACTGTGTATTTTCTTCAAAAACAAAACATTCGACATTTAAAAATAGAAAAGCAGTATAGAATACAAAAGCACTTTTAAATATTGGAAAAGAGTTCTGACAGTCAATTTTATTTAAACGCTCATGAATGGGCGAACAACAGCTTAGGTGAGAAATTCACTTTTTGGAGACATTTCGCACGGGTTTGTGTACAAATTCAAAAGAATCGCGCTAGTGTTGCTTGCTTCCAATTTAAAACGATTGTAAAAAAAGGTTAAGTGAATGCAAGTCTAGAATTGTGTATTCCTTTTTTAAATTTAAACTTCGAATTGAAGTGATTCTAGAAGTTGTTTTATAAAATACTAGCGACCCGCCCCGGCTTCTGATGTGCCTGCGTTTGCAATGTAAGCGGAAAAAATTGGCAATTAACGACATCACATTAGAAATCTCAAAAATAACAGTATTTCTCTATATAAACCTTCCTTTGTATCATACATATAAACCTTCCTCTTGAAATCTATCTATTAAAAAAACCCCATCAAAATCCGTTGCGTAGTTCTAAAGATTTAAGCATACAAAGGGACATAGGAACAGTGAAAGCGATTTTGTTTAATAATAAGTAGTGATGATGATAAACTAGTCAAAAATTAAAAAAAAACAACATATTCTAATTCTACATTTAAAAACCGAGTGACAAAACATCATAAATTCGAAAAGAGTTTCAACTAGCAGTCAATATATTTTTATTTAAGCCCTCGTGAATGCACTCAACGTGACCAAAGCTAATGGCACAACAGCTTAGATGAGAAGTTCACTTTTTGGGAACATTTCGCTCGGGTTTGTGTACAATTTCAAAGAATCGCATTTTTCTCGCTTGCTTCCAATTTAAAACCATTGTTAAACGTGTTTAGTGAATGCAAGAGTCGACAATCGGGGATTCACTTTTTTTGAACTCGGAATTTGATTTTGGGATTTTTAGGGATTCTATAATAGAGAAGGATGAAATACAATTTATATGATGTTCAGGCCCGCTACCGAATTCTATATACGCAGCTCAGATTCAATTCTGAGTTGGAGACGATTTATATACATAACTACAATATGAAACAAAATTTCATGCAGATAACAAATTTGTTTTTTTAAACATCTTTAAGAAAATCTATTTCTTTTAAAGCCCAAAACATTGTCTAGCAAATTTAATCTCGTATTTACTACAAAATAAATATAGTACAATAAAATTTGGATAAGATATTTTTTGTATTCATATACACGTTAAATATTTAAAATCAGAGCAAAGAATGCAAAAATCTAGTAGTATTTCACGATACCCATTTTAAAGTGGAAGACTGCATTAAATTGCCGACACACCTGGAGTTCAGAATGTTAGGTAAGTTAAAAACCATGTAGGGGCGCGTCCCATGTGGCCCCAGAAAAATAGGGAGACTGCAGGAAAATAAGACCGCTCGCGTCCGTAACCTATTCTTGCACCGCTGTAGATCGCATTTTTAATGTGCGCAGTTTATACGTAAATTAACTATAAATATGTTCGTGATTTATTTCTTATATTGTGTACGTTATGTTTTATTACTTGCTATGTCCTACTCGCGGTTTCCCTTGCGTTGAATTCGGAGCCTTTCACACATTTACATTTCGTGATATTCCGGTAAATAATTGCGGCGTGATTGATACACAAACATTTAAACTTTCACATTTATTGAACGACTTTAGTTAGGCAGACAATTGTTTTAAATTTTATACCAGTATTTTTAAAAAGTAACTATCGACTTTTTACTGGTACATACGCAGTAGGATCAACTTTTCTTTGTATGAATTATATAAATAGTCATTTTGTATTTTTTAGAACCGTAATCATTGTGTAACTTTAAAGCTTAACAAATGCTAAATGATATTTAAAGCACACCTGCATTATAAAGGATTTCTATCTGCGCTTGAACTATATAAAATTTTCACAAAGTACATGAAATACCGCGTGATATTACGTCGTATGTTACACTTTATTAGATTCCCCGGCCCGTGGTTTGGATAATTTGTCGGCGCACATTACCGAATGATTACCGTAACAGATTCTCGGGTGTAACACAATTTTCTGTCTTCGATCGAATGTAATCGGTTTCGCGAGGCATCACGACACGTTACAGCAATGCCATTCCGAAGGCGTACCATAAAATTAGGTTACCTCACACTGAGACTTCGTTGTAAAATTCCGAAACCACGATCCAATTCCGAGTATAATTCTTGAGGATTCGACGTAGAATTGACGTTTTACATTTCGAACAGCTCATGAATATCGACGCAGCACTATAATAGGGCTCTGACTTTTATAGTTTTCAGCTGACATTCTTGGCGACTGCCATAGTTTGCTAACTTTGCGTGCTTGAATGCCGTCAAGCCTGAAATAGAACGCATTATAATTTGCCCGGGATGGTATCTATTTTATTGGACGTCGTAAAGAAAATCGATTTGTATCCAACAATTATTGAATGAGAATTGTATTTTATTATTCGTTTAGTTTCATCGTAATCTATTTACAATAATGAGATGGCACAGGCTTCTGAAATACAGTATTCATTTTATTACACTGGGTCACACAATTTGTGTAAAGGGCTCCACGGACAGTTTTGACTTAAGTTCTAACTGAAGGGATCCAAATGCCTATATGTAATTTCGCAAATTCAACGTCAACTTTGATTTAGTGAAACTGCGTTAGTTTGACCTGATCTGACCATCCTAACCACGTACGCTTAATATCAAAATAGTAAGTAAGGTTTTTTATTATTTGTACAGGTATTAAATTAAACATTTTCCCTCGAGACTTTCGTAAAAATCCAACACATTTAGCTAATTATCCCTTAAATAAAGTAAAACGTGTCCTTTACAAATAATGACACCCATTCTCAGCTCCAAGTGTGTGGAAATACAAACAGCGTACTAATTTTAATTACGCGTCCACGTATTTAGGTAAATACTAATTGTCATTCTGTTTAAGGCCAGAAAAGTTGTGTCAATAGGACTTAATTACATACACGTTGGGAACGGCACAAAGACCATTGAAAACTTTCCGACGGACAGAAGTGAATCCAATTGAAAGTAAAACGCCGGCTTGATTTTAAAACAGCTATCGTTTGTTTCGCTTTTTAACCGACTTTCAAAAAAGACGGAGTTTCTTTATACGAGGCTTTTTTTGTATGTACATCGATTACTGCGTGGACTCTCGATCGATGTTCATGATTATTTCTTTGTTCGATATATATTTCTTTCGGGCAGATTTCATTTTATTTTCCAAAGTACTGATGGGAAATAAAGGTACCTCACTTAACATTAAAATGGTGCTGGCAAAAAAATTCTTGCGTGAGCCCTATTTTTGTGGTATTATTAGACAAGTCTTTTAATATTTGATGTCAGATTTGATGAGAATTACATGCCTTCTTGAATTTACCCCCTATTTTGAGGAGAAGGGGAAATAAAGGTTAAATTCGACTATTTCTAGTATTTAATTGAACAAAATATTTGCAATTTATATTTTAACTAGCAACACGTGGCTGTTTTGTCACCTTTCTTTGATCTTGTCTTTTATCAGGTACCTATCTAATGATAAAAGAATTATACAAATGATTTCAGTAGTTTCAAAAAGTAACAAACAAATGTTGACTCTTTTTTATATCAGTATACAACGTTTATTTCGCTTTGTCAAACAAAATATTAACAAACTCTTTTATAATTAATTTTATTTATATCAAATTTCACACGTAAAAGCGTTGTTCAAATATGAACTAGAATGATATAATTTAGATGAACGCATTCGAATCTGAATATTAAATAATATGGAATGCTAAATGTGAACGGTATTTGAAATTATAAACAGAATATACAATAACATTAAATAATAAATTTTACACTACGGGAATAACGTTCATACATCAAACTCGCTTTAAAATTATTCATGTGTAAATGAAAGAAGTGCCCCGGCGTTAACCTCAGATCAGTTAAAGGTAGCCTATCACCATATCCAGATAATAGCCTATCTATATACAAAATTTCATGAGAATCTGTTTAGTGGTTGTGACGTGCTCTAAACATCCAAACTTTCACTTTTATAATATTGCACTTTATACTATACTTTATAATTATATATACTTTAGGAATAGGTCTATTAAAAATAATATAATATCAGATTTATAAAAACATAAGTGTACTTAATTAAATGTAACATTGAAATATTCAATCCGAAAATTATATTCGAATATGGAAAACTCTTGTGCAACTTTTACACTTAATCATTTCCAGTTTTCAATAAAAAATTTCTACTTTTCCACTTAATTTAAAGCACCCAAATTGATTCGATTGAGATTGATGATGATAATCGGGAAAAGATCGTGAAAACCTTAAAAGCCTCATTTTAAGAAATTAACATTTTTGAATTAACTTTTTCAATTTTTGAATACAAATACTAACTCAATTATTTTTCTCCAATTTAAATAATGCCTCGACCGATAGCAACCTTGGTGGCCAATCTCATGAGAGATCAGCCAAGTACGCAAGAGATATTTTAGATACACAAGTATATGCGCAAAGAATGGCTTACTTCACTCTCATAATCCCGATATTTCAAACACTCTATAGCAAGAGTTGTGACAGGCGCTTTTTTTAGTATTTGTTGTTACAGAAAATACATGATTTGCGAAATTTCACGGCTTCTTACTTACAGCCTGATGACAGATAGACAGACAATGGAGGTTTAGAAATAAGACACGAACCCTAAAACTGGTCTAAGTACAAAAAAGCCTTTCAAATGTATAATAATAATTATTAAAACAATGTAATTCATCTATTTATAGAATTAATCGCTTCGATAATCGAATTATTAAACCCCAAAATCATTTAACACACAACCACAAATTCAAAGAGCACAATTCTTCTGAAAAACGAAAATATCAAAGGCATTAATCCACATTAAACATCAGCAAAGGCAGCTAAAACAAAAACAAAGTCTATCTAAATTAATTTTCCTCATATAAAATGGCAGATCAGCTTTTGAAGTCCCCTTGAGTTAATTACACCAGTTTCATTGAGGTGGAAAGTACCTTGAAATATTTTACGGTCCCACAAGGGAGGGAATCGATCCCGAACAATAAGGCCGGCCGCAGGTAATTTCAACAATCTTAAATTAAAAATGAGGAAAATATTCCCGCCTAATTCTGTATACGAGTTTCAGCTGATACGCGAAAACGCGTACAGTAAGAGTATAACCATTTCGACCTTTTTTTGGGTACCGTACCAAATGGTAAAAAGAGACCCTATTACTACGCATCCGCTGTCTGTCTGCCACCAATATATGAAGACGCTGAAATTTTAAAAAATTTTGTATTTCCGTTGCCCCTGTAACATCAAATACTAAGGAAATAAAAAATATTGATATTATATATTAAGCGGGCCCTTCGGGCCTTTTAAAATCAGCCAAGTGCGAGTCGGACTCGCACTTGGCTGATTTTAAATAATAAAGAACAGGTACACTGAAATAATAACCTTATAAAAGTTATAAAACTTTTTCAAAAATTGTTTATCAACAAAACTGATATTAGATTAAAAAAAATTAAATATTAACTTTACCTACTCTTAAACACATCTATGTTTTCTCCAATATGATGAAAATAACCCACATTTTACATACAAACAAATAAGTATATAGTTTAAAATTAACAGAAAACTGTACATAAACAAATATATAAACAAACTTTTATTGCAAAAGCGCGCACCACGTTCATGTTCAAAATTAAAATTCTTCATTTTTACGAGCTTGAGTAAATTCCAGCTTCAGTTTTTTAATATATTTTGGATGAAACTGCTCTTGATGATATTGCCTGGCCACGGTGGTTATTAATGTTTTTTATACTTCCATATTATAAGTATATTTTTATTGAACCTACTTATATTTTTTGTTTCAACAAATTTAAAGAAAATTATTTAAGCAAGTAAATTTAAATATATGACAGCTACAATTTTGTACATTTCAATTGTACCGTTTAAAAATAAATACACACTAGATGCTAGGTTATGACGTCGTAACGTAGGAACGTCACCAATGTCGCCATTTGCATTTTATTGCCAAAGTTCCTGGCCGCAAACCGCCTATTTTTATGGAAAAGTTATTCAAATGCACGCCAGTGTCATAAATTGAAAGGGGTAGCGTAGAGGCGCTAAAACTTTCCTACGAATGTATCCAAGACAGCTGCTTCACCTGAGGCCATTTTAAATATTTTATGCGGTGCATTTTTTGCAATGTTGCTTCGTAAATTAAGTTTGGGAACACCATTATAAATGAAGAAATAATACACGTATATAGTACGTCATGTCTAACATTAAACTAAGAAAAAGATGTTAATGAAGAGACTGCCTTAAACGTATACTAGTATATTATATAAGTTGTTTAAGTTTAAAGGCTGTGTTATATCGAACACATTACATAATTAAATTATTGAAATTTTGTCTTAAAATATTTCTGTTGCTATTCAAATAAATTACCGTTGATAGAAAAATAAACTACAGATATTTCCTGAAATCACAAATCTTGTTTACAAGCAATAGTGAGCTTTGCAAACCTGAAGTAGGCATCCCATTTATTTGCTCTAGTAAACTTTGCATGACGCTAAAAGATTAGAGTAATTTATTTATACAACCAATGTTCTAGAATTCTCTATATTTAGTTGTTTTGGCTATACAATTGCGTTGCTTTTATTTATGTAAGGTGCACTATTTTCAATTATGAAATAGCGTAATGTTTTATTAATATCTTAAGAAATAAGAAGTATAATATTTCAGTACTTTTTCCCACTATTACAGGAAAAGTCGTTAATATTTAATTTTATATGAGTGAATATCTTAGTTATACACTTTTCAATTAACGTTTAACAACTTAGATAAAAATTAATTTTAAGTAATACATCAATAACTACTAGTACTCAATAACTATACGAAAACCTAATATTTTAACGTCAAACTTGAATTTATTAAAGTGGGCCATTAATACAAGGAATTTACGACGCCTAAACGAATATTTTTCTCTTAAAACAATATTTTCATGTCTTATCCAAGATAAAATATTTCACGATCCAATCTTATGGAAAAACTTTTTATTGTAGTCGATAAAGTTTTGTATGAAAATAATATTCATTAAATTTCTGCCGCTATACGGCGCTTCATCGAAGGTGCTATAATTTTTTTCTTTTGTTAAGGCTTTAACTCGTAGACTATGCCAGCGCCATCATACTCTGTATATATACTAAAGATGAAAGATTTGTTTGTTTGTTACTGAACCGATGGACAAAACTACTGGACCGATTTGGATGAAATTTTGTATAGAGATTCTTTGAAACCCTAGGAAAGACATAGGTTTTTATTGACATACGCGGGTGAAACCGCGGATATCAGCTATTTTACAGCTACAGCTATGTTACAGCTTCAATGTTTGATCGAGACTACGCCAACATCAGTTCTTCAATCCAATTCAACAAATCCAGGGCCCGAATCAAATTATTTCTAAATGACTCAAACCGGACACATTCCAACAACAAATAGGTATTATATTAAGTGGTTAGGTATCAAAATTTACATAATTTTTTAATGTATCAGGAAATTTTCTTATGAGTCCTGTGTCCAGGCGTAACTGTACTGGATGTAGATTTAACTAACATCATATACATAATATATAAATAAACGTTTTTTTAATCTATCTCTTTGAGAAGTATATCACGATATTAAGGTAATCTTTCTTCGGTATAGAGCGAAGGAACTATAAAACAAATAACACAACACTTACGTTTCAGGGCAAAGCATTAGGCCTTGTTTAATCTCGACGTAGTTTGACATTTCTAAATTCTGTTGCTCTTATTCGCAGCCCGAACTAAGCCTACCTTATTTATAAGGCGTCATTCACACGGCAATATGTTTAATTTTCCATTCCATTCTATACTCGTACGTTGAATATCAAAATCTATTAATGGACTCAAACCTTACGGCGAAGTTGGTAAGTTCAGGAGGTTATTTATCTAAAAGCATTTTTGTGTTACACGAAGTTTTGAAGGAATTATTTTGAGGGGCGGACGTCAATCGTTCCAAATAGTTTGACACGGGCCGACCGCAATCACTCTGCTTAGTATCGAGTTTTCATTATACTAAACATTTTCTTTGATGTTCAATGCCGATCCTGTTGGAAATAAAATCAAATCCTGAGCAGATTGAATGTGTTTGGGGGCTATTGTACACTTTTATGTTATGAACTCGTATATCTGAGTCAATAAATCTAGTTTCGTTTAGCTGAAAGCAGACGATTCAGTGAAATTAATATGAAACAGTATAAATAAATTCAACAAAACCTAGTGAAATTATAAATGTAATTTGGATGATTATAACGGACTATTGTGCACGTAATGGAAATTTGAAGACTTTCAACAGACAGATATCATCTTTCTAACATCATTAGTTAAATATTTTATAATTAATCCGCTATATTTTTTATCATACGACGTAAAAGAACCAATTTGTATGAAAGGACATAGGATAGCTTGTATCCCGGAAATCTCACGGTAACGCAAAATACGCGCGTGAAGCTGCGAGCCACAGCTACTAAAATAACAAAAAAGTAATAAGAACCTTAACGACGTTCTAAATTTTAAACTACTTTCGAACGATATCAAAAGATCACCTTCTAATTTATAAATGGAAATTCCAAATTAAAATTGACACTGGCATTTAGAACTGAAATAAATTCATAGATTTCTCGAGGGATCGAGACTAAAAGCCTTGTGGCTCGGAGGTAACTGTTTTAAACGTATTTTTCTCTTACACTTTTTAACGTCTACGTGAAAAGTGAAATTGCAATTACGGTCTTAGTTACTGAGATGTAATATAAACTATATTGGATCTTTTCCATAGTCCCGTTTATCATGTATTTGCTATTACTACTTTTCATCAAATGTATTCATTATTCATTCATTTCAATAATTTTGCCGTGGTACATTAAATTTAGATGTATTTTTAATTATTCGTTAATCGCCTATACTTTTCATTCAAAAAGGAACACTATTTGTATTTTATAAAGTCTGGGAAATGGAAGAATTGAGTCATCAAATATCGTTAGATAAATCTTTCAACATGCTATACAATTATGACCAATCAACCTTAAAAACATTATATAATGAAAAGATAACACTGAAGTTAATTTACTTCTAACTGAGCTCTTATCCACACAATTCAATGCGAATTTAACCTTACAAATGTCATCTATAAATACGCAGTAGAAAACCAATCGAAAAGTTATGGACTTTTATCACGATTTTAACTAATTCTCTACCGATATCGGATTTAAGTATCGATTCTGAAATAAATAACATTGTTAACACGCAAATATATTAGTATGTCCTTTTATTAAACCATTTAATAGGAAAATCTTATACTTTTTATCTCACCCAGACAGTTCAATTTCTACATATTGTGTTACGACTATATTGGTTCTAGTCAATATATGACCCTTACAACAAATCGAAGCAACAATTTATACAAAATGCTTTTAATAACCAATTTAATACGAAAATCTTTAACTTCCCGTGTTAATAACACCATCCAATTCTAATAATATATTAAACCCGCCATTGATTCGAACCATCGTTAAAGTACAACAAATCACAAACAACGGAATTTCATTGACGTTTATCACGATCTAAACTAATTGAGTACCCTTATCTGATTTAATATCGATACTGAAATAAATGACGACGCTATTACTCCATTGAAGAGTTACATTTGGGTATTGGGTTTTGTCAGAGGACGCAATTTTATTTTTTAGTGTTAAGTTTTATCCCAGTTTGAAGGGTTTCAACCCTTATCCCGCGGCTGCTATCTTGGAAATAGGCTGCACATGAGTTTTATGGTACATCTGACAAGCCATTGGTCTCATAAAAACAATATGGAAACATTTTTCATTGCTAATTTAATTTTCTACAACTTTTCGCTATAACTTTTAGCCGTAAAATTAAAAATTAAAATATATAAACGAAAATTAATTAAAATTTTTGGACCAATTGTCTTTTAGGTGAGGGACGCACAATTTGCTTTTTAGTTTTATTTAACAAAATATTGGTCTATCTATAAAATTGTAAACTAACCTCGCGTTTTGGTTTTAAACTGCGCGGTGGAACTGATCGAGCCTTTGCCTTTAACCAAGCAGCCTCAAACTGAGGCAGTTTGCTTCAAGTCAAGAGTTTCCTGAAGTAAGTTATGTTACTTTATCAATCGTTACAATTCAATTTCTACACATTATTTTAACCGTCCCATTACCTCTCCTCAACATGATATCAAAAACGCGACCATCGAACTCCTTGCATAACAAAAAGTTCGCTCTTTACTAACTTTAAGATAAGCGAAAAAATATATTTAAACAAAGCATCAATACTAAAATAAACGGCACAGTATGAAGTCGGAAACGTAACAGGGCGCCGTAATGGAAACCGGCAGTAATAACAACTTTGACAGTTATAACCCACGCGTAGTTGTGCTTAACACAACTTTGACACTTCCACTGTGCTCATGATACATTATTGCGCCACTTTGGATCTTTAAATACCTATTTGAATTTAGTATAAAGAGAATAATGTCTATTGAAACAGTTTATCTCAATTTGAATAGTTTTAAATAATGTTGACTTACTCCATAATACATTTTGAATAACTCTCCTTCATTGCAAACAGTTCACTTTTGGATAATAATAGTCAACATTTTTTCGTATTAATGTCATTTATGCCGAAAAATGTTTTGGTTTTAATGTACTCTTAATATCACTACTTAAAAAGTAATCATTGGCCAAAGAATGGATAAACAAATGTTAATCAAAGTCGTATAGTTACGATCTATGCCACATGAGCTAGAATTTGGCAGTACACAAGAACATATCTCATTTGTTCTATCCGTTTTACGTCTGAGCGGACCCATACATTTTGTATGAAACAGCGTTAAAGGGACGTCACGTCTTCACCTCGGTCGTATTACGTATAGTTCTCGTAGCAGTCATTTCCATAGATCAATAAATAAATAGTGACTGTCTCGTCTTCACCCTACTAAAGTTTGTGCCAATTGCGGCTCTTCGCAAATCAAGAACTTTAGCCATGCATACTTTAGATACTAGAATAGAATATACTGCTAGAATTATATAGCAGTATTTCAGATTTTCTGAATACTGTAATTCATTTATGTTTTTGTAGCGTAATGTTTTATGATGAAAAAAATGCTAAGTGGTTTGAATGTAGATAATAATGAAGCATAAAATTTTATAATAGCATGCATAATACTTTAGTAAATTCAATTGGTTGTCAATTGTATATAAAAATAAAAGCGCATAGTTATCAATGTTTTGTAAACATAGAAAACAAGGCCGCTCCATTGTACACAATTTGTTCAGAAAATGATTCCAGGAAAAAAGAACAAAACATTACGCTTAGGTACTACATTGACAACTACACCTGCCTCACTGTTAAAATAAAAGTTGTAAAGTTTTAGATTTCCACGTCATAAAACATAATAGGCACAACAGAACAAAAGTAAATGTGGTTTTATAGTGCGACTCTTTTACGAGACATTTTTATTGTATCTTTGTTTAAAATTGTGTTACAGTGATTAGACACACTGAAAGGGAACAACGTACTTTTCAGAATTAACATTGACTCAAAGAAAATATTTCGTATATGTGCCTGATATATGCTCATTATGGGCTACTTTTTCATAACTAAAAAAGGCAGATATTACACAATAGTACGGGTTTATATTTTGGTTATTTATCTCACAATGAATGTAGTTTCTATTCAACAATCTTCAGTATTATATTAATACGTATATTATAGTGAAGAATGTGTGCATTTAAATCAAGAAAATACCTTTAGTATCACATAATAAGATAATTATATCATTACAGTAATGAATGCTCAATTAGAACGAACTATCTTCTGCACGAGGTTCTGCTCGCGTTGTATTCTAGGTCTATAAATCAATAAAAGATATCAACCAAGCCAAAAAGCAATCTCATCAAAATTCGTCCATCCATGATTACCACACTAACAGCCAACCTTTCACATTTATAAAATTACTATGTTTCATTTTAATCAAGCTAATGTACTGAATTCTTTCTCAGGGAAGATGTGGCGGTTAGCGCCACTAGTGATTCGGCTGCTCGCCGTGTCACTGGTGGCGATTGCCCTAGCGGAGGCCGGCTCGGACAGCGACACGTCAGTGCTGGCCCGCGGGCCCGAACGGCCCGAGCGGCCCGTCCGCACCACGGGCCCGCCGCGCCGCCAGGGCCGCAAGAAACGCCGCACCACCACGACTACCACAACCATCGACCCAGAGGAGGAAGAAGACGAACATACGACACCAACGACCACTACTACCACAGTCGATCCGCGCCTGTTCGATCACAGTGAGTATCTACTATAAATTATTGATAGCGTAGTTTACAACGACGAGAACCAGAAAATACATGCCACCAAAATCAATTAGATTAGAACAGAATAGAATAGATAGTCCATTATTGGGACATGCAACTCATTATACATACAGTTACAAACATAGTTTAAATAAGGTACTTAAGTAAATAGATAAGTGCCCCAACTGGGTCCCCACTCAATGTATAGACGGAATTGCAAGATTACCGATCGGCATGGCGACACATCTATGGTAGGACCACCAGCCGATCGCAAGAGGAGTTTATTTACTACACCGGTCTCTACAACAACTGATCGACGCCTGTTTGACTCAGTAAGTAAATAGTAAATATAAGTAATTATAAAAGGCCAAGCATCCCATCTAAACGAAGAAAGAACAAACTCATGCGACCATAGTAAGTAGTCCTTTAAACAATGTAAGTCGTGAATACTAAATTACAATGAAACTATAAATAATACGGAGTAACCATGAACCCAAAGGTGGAAGGAGAGATATAAAACTACCCCCAATTGAAGTTTCTTTTTATCTATGCTAGTTCAATCATTGTTTATAAACCATGTGTAGTATAGTATATAGTAAAGTAAGCCTTCAAAAAAAATTTAAATATGTTCAATGTGCGATTTTTATTTAATAAGATATTGCAGAAAACAAAAAATGAACGGTACCCTAAAAACAGGACAAAAATAGATCATATACTCAGATATAAAAATATACGAGACAAAACCACTTTAACTGATAAAATTTTATAGATACTTTTAACTTTACCTTCACACGAAAGGACAGAAATAAAAGCTTTTAAAAAATTATCTGCAGTAATTGAGTTGAAGGATAATTATGACTTTAACGTCTTTTAGCTAAATGAAGTGTCCATAATATAAATAGAGAGGTCGATCATAGCCGAGAAGAAAATTGTTTTCTCGGGCGAACTAATATAGTCTAGAGCAGTGGTCGGCAACCTGCGGCTCGCGAGCCACATGAGGCTCTCTAGAAGTGAAGTTGTAGTTTTATGCGCAACGCTATGCATTAAATTATTTAATTTGTTATGAAAAAATACTAAGAGATGATGTAACCAAATAGATTTTACTATTATATATGAAGAAATTTGTAGGAGTTTTTTATGAATTTAGTATTTATTGACACGAAAACATTATGTGGCTTTAAAAACATTGAAAATTTGTAAATTGTAATTTTGCCTCTTGTGACTCGAAAGGTTAACAACCCCTGGTCTAGACCGATTAATTGAACGCAAGGTTAGTTATACGATACAATATTAAAATTAATAGTTATGAAATTGAAGATCATATCTTTATAGCGAACTATATTCTGCACGCGGTTCTGCTCGCGTTTAAAGATACCTAGTACCAAATCCAGCTAAGAGGCAATTTTATCAAAATCGACATCCAACCTTTCACATTTTATCTATTTATAAATCAGCCATACCAACAGTGTACACATAAAAACTTAGAGTAATTTAATCTAAACATAAATAGTCAGTTAGCTATGCATACACCAATTACAGGTATGTACAAAAAAGAAACAAACAAACAATGTATGCACAAACATTTACAGAATTACTAGGATAAATTTGCATACATGTTTGCAAGGCTTATTATAATGATCAATATGAATAATAATTTGTACACGCAAAAACATAGATAAATAATAATCCCACATACAAAATACCGTGCATACATAATTTACTCGAAACAGCGGTCAGAAGGCTTAAACATTAATAATTTTAAAATTAAATGCTCATTTTGGCGTACGTGTTTGCCTCATTACCTGATTATACCGGACAGGTGTGAGGTGACATCGTAAAAATTATAATTTTCCTCACTGATAAGGGTTCAAATCGTGACTCAATGTTAAACACTACAAAATACATTTTTACGTTTAAATTTTAGAAGCGTGGCAAATAGCAATGGAGGTTTGAATAACTAATTTGATTACCTTTAAATATTAGTTTATAAGTAGGATAGAACTGTTTAATCAATCGCAAAAATCTTCCAAGCTACCGAATAAATTTGATAAATTTTTGTTTCATATATATGAGAAAGAAGTTATCTGATACTTAGAATTAATATCGTTCAGTGGTTAGTACGTCAGGTGTTAAAACTGAGATTCCTTGTCCAGGTTTGTTCCCCGGTTGAGATTGATAAAAAATGTCTCGGTCTTGCAGGTCATAGAAGGCTTTTACTTGATTCTACATAAAAATGAGTCGAAAACAATTCGCTCTATACCCCAATGGTTCACAGAACTTCGTTTTCATCTAGAATTAAGTGTTTAGCTAACAATTCGTTCATGAATAATCATTATTACAGTTCATAACAGTTAGCAAATTAGTTGATTATTTTTGTCGGATAAACGAGTACCCACAGGGCTTCACGCCTATTAAGATACATTTTTAAAGTATCGTTTTCTATTTTAAGCTTTTTATTTTTGAATTAAAGGTTTGATTTTAAAACGCATTGAAAAATGTCTTACTTCGTATTTTTTTTCATATTGTTGCTACATTACTTACTACCTATTTCTTGTGAGTACAGTTGTAACACTGGCCTACAGAACGGCTTGTAAGATTGTCATGACAATGTTTGTGCAATTGAAATTCTGTTCGGGGACAATTTTCGATCCTTCCCGACAGTCGCATAGTTGTACAAGGGTGTCGCGGAATGTTGGACGTGGAGATATTTCCCGTTTGCTCCCAGTAGCGCCATTTCTGATACTACGGGTATGTGGTACGAGGAAGCAAAAGTGACATTATACTTGTACATTAATGTTTTGTAGTTTTTACTGTCTTATTTTTGCCTGAAATTGAATTTTCAATTGTTTTTCTGTCAACAACTAGCTGTGCTGACTGGCTTGGCTCTTAAAGCATAATGTTATATATATTACTAGCTTTCCGCCCGCGGCTTCGCACGCGTGGGCTACTAATTTCTGTATTTTTTAGAGGCGCACAACAAAAGATTAAAAAATGACAGCCACAGGACCCCTGATATATGTGCAAGTCTATTTATTACCTAGTTTTTTTATTATTTTCTATGGAAATAGGTTTGACCAAAATCTCACAGTGCGCGCGCCTCTTCAAAAACATAAAATTGTAGCCCACGCGAGGCAAGCCGCGGGCGGAGAGTTAGTCATTTTTTTTAAGTTTTTGAGAATTTATTGAGTGTTTTAACGTCTTAATCCATACGTTTAGAGTATAAAAGGTATGACCGCAACTGAACCAAAATCTCTCATTGTCACGTGGTATGACATTTTCACGACTTTAGAAGAGTATATCTCAAAAAATATGTATGTTATCAAAAAACGCATTTAGAAACCTCTATTTCATTTTTAAAGACCTATCTAATGACACCTCATACAATGATGTACTCGCGAATTTATTTTTTTACCCTCCGTTTACATGTATGGAAAGCCACCCCTAAAATATTTTTTTTCAAATAAAATGTAGCCTATAAGTTGCACCTAATCATGGTCTATCAACATGTAAAATTCAATCAAAATCTGTCCAGTGGTTATTGCGTGATTGACGAACATACAAACAGATAAACAGACAAACAGACAAACAGACAAACAGACAAACAGACAAACAGACAAACAGACAAACAGAAAAAAAAATTTTTAACCATGGTTTTGGTATCTATAGAACATACATATTGCATACCAATTACTCTTTTTGAAAAATATTCAATGTACAGAAATGGTTCGGTTACTCTTTTATTATATGTATAGATAATATAGCCTATGTTCATCAGGAATAATGTAGGATTTCAATTTTTAAAATCGGTCCAGTAGTTTAGAACCTAGTTAATACAAACAAACAATAAATCAAATCTTTCGTCTTTGGTCTATCCATTCTAAGATTATATATTAGAATAGATAGACGTATGACCGTCACGCCTAACGTCTTTAGTCTACTTTTAGTCAAACAATAGATTTAAGCATCTTATAATGCGTTATTTAACAATAAGTTCTATCAAAATACTATATACTAAAGCCGAATAAAGAAGGAGAAAATATATGAAAAATGACAAGTCTACGCTCATCTATAAAAATTAAAAATATCCGGTAACTGTATTAGCTTTTTCATCGTCCTGAATAACCTTAAAACTCCATTTACCCATTCAATCCAGATTGCATCACGTGCACCGTAAGTCTCATTAAAATACTAATAGGATGTGAAAATAATCTCAGTAAACCACGTTACCGATTCTTAATTACACATTGCCGAATGAGTTGAAATGTCAAACAACCACTTTAAAAGACCTCCAGGATTCTCGTAGTCCTTTGCTTGATCCCGTGCAAAGTTGTATGCGACAAGGACAACGCCAGGGGTCTCGACTAACTGGTGGAGAGCACCCGGCTAGGAAGAGGGTCGGGTCGTCATTTCACGCCTCTTGAGCGCGTATCGAAGCAATATTAGGTTTATTAGATAGATGGGTCGACGTAAAAACCGATTTTTCATTTCTTCCCTACGTTTTTATCTTCTTTAGTAACACAAAATAAAATAACCTTTTCAAAAGCTTCATGAATATTGCATTTGATGAATTTACCATCAAACATTCTTAGATGGAAATTAAAAATGTAACGAATCAGAATTTAATGAAGTGACTTAGCGACAATAAAATAAAAGCGACATAAAAAAGGTAATGATGCCTTCCCGAATGAATTAAAATTCATTAGGCGCCTAGTTTTTCTGCGCAAAGAAAACGGTGGAAACACGGTGGAGTTCTGAAAATAAAAATTATAATTAAAAATGTAGAAGTTGTTAAGATTTGCTCGAGACAAAGTATAAATTATTTACAGTACCTAACAAACCATTTAAAATTAACCACATCTTCTATAATATGCAACTGGTATAATTCCAAACTTTGTAGCGATGAAATATTTTTGGTGGTTCATTTAAGATTAATATAATTAACACAAAATTTTCTGCAGCTGTTATTTATAAACCTATTCATGATCATTTTAAAGATAAAAACACTTCTTTTACATTTTTTATGTTATAGCAGGCAAGCGGGGCATGCGGTTCACCTGATCAAAGTGTGCAGATGCCTTGCCGGCTTGAAGGGAGGGGAGAGGATTAGAAGAGGATTAATGATAGGAAGTTGGGAGAAAAGTAGAGCAGGACTGGACAGGATTATTCAAATCTATACATATAATAAAATCGTAGACTAGCCGTGTCTGTACATTTAATATTT
>LQNK01000863.1:469209-480222 GCA_001586405.1 Phoebis sennae
TTTAGGTTTTGGAATTTATCTTAGGTTTTTATTTGGTTTTAAGGTTCAATAATTGTTCAATTTTTTTTAGTTAACTTTTATAGGAATTAATGCCTTTTAGACTATAAATAAAAAGAAGTATTTCGTTCATACATCATTTCTGGAAAATGTATTTATAGGTTAAGGATGAATTTTAAAATTGTTTAAATGAGCGTTAAATTAAATTATATATAATTAATGTCATATTTTTTATAACAAGTATGTTCATTTTGTAGTCTACGCGAGCGAAGCCGCGGGCAAAAGCTAGTATGAAATAAGAATTCAAAATAACTATATACTATATGTATAGGTGGACCTGAGTTAAATAGACAAAAACACTGGTTTTAACAGAAAGAAATCTGTTCAAATTCTTATTATTATCTATACTAATATAATAAAGCTTGTTTGTTTGAACGCGCTAATCTCAGAAACTACTGGTCGATTTCGAAAAATTTTTTTAGTGGAAGACTATAGGCAATATATCATCCCGATATTCCCACGGGAGCGAAGCCCTGGGTCGCAGCTAGTTATTAATAAGATATTATAATAAAGTTTTAGTACTAACCGTATTTGTATCGCGATTTGATTCAAAAGCGATCGATCGAAACTCGTTATAATCCTACTATGAAATTCCCTTTTAGCGCTCGAGTCAGCGGTATTTGCGTATTTTGAGGTTGGCGAAACTGTGTCAATATTTATGTTCAAATAAATATTATATTATTAATAAATATAAAATCGCTTGGGGTATTATTCTCTTCAATTTAAATTGCGTTTATTTTACCTTGGCCATATTCTTTTCAACTGACTTATTTTGTTCATTTATGCCATCGATATACAAAAATGCGCAATTAATTAACGGCACAAAAACGACCAAAACAACCATAAAATAAGAGCACACATGTAAATTGTGCGCTCATTTCAAATATGCACACGCGTCTAGGCAGACTTGTTTAAAATGCCAAAATTGGCATATTATTGTATTTACGTAAAGTACCTACGATTATACATTAGGTTTCTTAATAAAAAATATAAGAAGCAATATATTAATATTTTGATTTTATTTGTCTCAGAAACGCAAATTTTAATGGACAATTTGTCCATTTAAGAACATTACAAAACAGTAAAAAACAACTTTAAATATTTCGCATAAGGTCGAATTCTGCATAACATTTGTTGTTACCGTAACTATAACTATGCATGACGTGTAACCGAGTGAGTGAGGGATGTCAGTGAGACAGTTTCGAGCGTTACTTTTGTATGACACTGTACATCTAGGATTTTCTACATCAATGATTTAGGCACATTTTTGATTGTTTTAATTTCAACTGTTCCACTTATGTTATGCGTTTTTTCTTAGTAACTGTCTCATCTGCTTGCGTTGCAATTTTTTTATTAAAACTTTATCATCGTGTATTGAGAGTTGTGTGTAAACTCTAAAATTCTCTCTAAACTACATTTACTCCAAAACATACTCCCGATTTAATCACCAAACTAAACGGATACCCCTTTATTAAAATAATGTCTATGATCTTATTATAGATAAAGTATATTATGCAACGGGACCGAGTAATATCCATAAGAACAGCTGGTCGCTTGCTGATGCAAAGCTTTGCCATTGATACAATATTGTATAACTTAACCTACCTACAGATTTGAATTGATCTTATAGGATACTGAAGTACTACTATTTGAATTTCTAAAATACTACTATAAACTTAAAAAGACTTGTCTACAATGCATCTGAATTTCTCACCAAACCAAACGAGAAGAAGAATGAAGTGTTCATTTGAAAAATGTCAATGATTTTTTTTTTAAAACTATTAATACAATTTGTAAGAATCTTCTTGTGTTAAATTTATCATTAATCTAAGAAGGTAGGCTGAACATATAACATTATGCTACGGAAGCAAACCTAGCAAGTTACATATTGTAGTGGGTATATTATGCAACGGAATCGAGTAAAATTCCTAAGAATGATACAATATTTTGCCATTGATAGAATATTTTATAGCTTAACCAACTCTACAGATTTGAATTGATCTTATTGGATTGAAAGTGTTTGTAAATTTCTTAAAATCTAATACATATAAAAAAAATCTATTATTTATTGATGTCAAGGTTAATATCACCTACCCCGGTAACTTTCTGTAAAGATGTGAACACACAGATCTACTGATCTACGGATACTATATACTAGTATACTAGGATACTTCCTACGCATCAGATTCGCTATTTGTATAGAAAATGCGATACGTGTTATGTGAATCAGTTGACGAACTTGTGACTGTCTTTACAAGTAATATTACAGTCCTTCAAATGCGTTCTATGCTTATACGTAGTCGCTCAGTTTAAATCTTACTAATTCAATCTTTTGTCTCATCAATTAATTTGATATTGAAATGTATTCGTGTGAATTGAACTACAAAGCAAAATAAATTAAAACTTTTCGAATTGTCTTGTTTTCATTTCTTATCTATTTCTTGGTACAGCGTAATAGTAAAAACTGTAAATGGAATCCAGTACCGTCTTAAATGCAATTAAAATCGCAAACTTCAACTTTGGGTGCAATTATGTTGTTGGCTCATTAAGAAAATCACTTAGTATTTAGCTGGTTTACAAGACAGATAAAAATATCTCCTTTCTAGTGTTTCAAAGTACATTTTTAAAACATTTTATCCAAATCCAATTCAGTGGTTCAGGCGTGAAGAAGAGAGACAGTTACTTTTGCTTTGATGATATTAGTTCGTAAGGATAAGGAAGGGATTGTTTTCCTAAAATAGTCATACACCTGATTAATAAATCAATTTAATGTATTACACTTAAAAAAGGAAATTTTTATGACCACTCGAAAACAGCCCGAATACGTGATAGGCATAATAATGATATCACTTGAAATTCCGCCCCCGTGATAAAGCAATGATTAAATAAATTTCAAACTGATATTAATATCAAAAAGGCTTTTAGAATAGATTTATGTATCGTTTTACGAAATTTATTATTTTTGTATCTCTCGCAGATTTATGGTGGCAATTCAAAGAGCATCAACCTGCTCAATATTTTATCTATATTTCACTGTATTTGTTATCTAATTGTGAAATCCTTCTATTGGGGCGTGGGGCATGTTAAATCTGTTTTACCAATCATTTTTATTCAAAGATAAGTAGGCGAACTGTCTTCTGCCTGAATCCAGAAGATCTCGGTTGTAACGCCTAGCGCGTTACACACTGAACCAACGAGGCGGTCAATATATTTGCTATCTAAAATAGAATAGACTTAGAGGCTTCACTTACGTACAAAGTGAAGGCTAAACTACGCCAGCATTAAGGATGTCCATTAGCTCTAAATGTGAAATGTAATCTCTATTAGAAACATTCCATTCACTGATACCGTTCCACACGAAATACGAATATACGTATTATAGTATTAGATGGAACATTTGCACGAATGTATCGATAAATAAACGTCGCTTGAAATAAACGTTAAACTGATCTGAAAAATTGGTGTATGGTAAACTTTTTCTTGTAAGCAGAGGAAAACTTTTAAGCAGAAATTTTATATATTGTTCCCGGGAGAATTTGGCTCTATGCCATTTTTGTCGTAGCCGGTACCTAACCACGATGAATGTTATTCTTAAGAAACGTTCGGATGTCGTTTACATTTGGCAAAGTTATCTAACTAATAAAAATATTTCTCTTCGTGATTGTAATTCGATGGTCGTTCTTCTATTCTTAAACGTTTTTCAATTTATTGTGAACCAATGCGACGTGTCTCGTTAGCCTTCTCATATTATACTGTCATAAATTATTAGAATGCTGCTGGAAAATTGACATTCTTATTGGAAGAAATAATATTGATACCTATTTTAAATACATAGTAACATTTGTTTACAGTAACTGAAATGTCAAAGTCATGATAGTATAATACAGTGCCATCTATGTAATTGATTATAGAATATTATTTAGATTTATTCTTGAAATTCATTGACTTTGCGTATTGTTATTATTTGTTATTGGAAATTGTCATAAAGTACAACTAGCGCTATGCATCTGTTGTTTATGATACTGTCACTTACTCTCTCTTAGATGGTGGGTCATTGACTATTATAAAATAGGTTGTTAACCGCTGTACTGGCCTCTTACTGTTACGAAACGTTAATAAACATCTACGTGCAAGTGCTGTGGAAATAATTCCTAACACTATTTAAACTGATCGTCCGCCATACAATTATAAAACAGAATAAAACTTATAAAAATTAATTTAATGTTTTCATTCAAATTTAAGTACTTAAAAATGTGATAACAAATTTGGACTGATGTAAACAAAAATTCAAAGACATGGACGGCACTCTATATTTATAATTGAATGATATTTAGGACATCCAATTTGGACAATTTGTAAAGTAAAGGATAAAATAATTTTAATCTATACAACAAATTCCCCGCAAAAATATATTGAAAGCAAACGCTTGAACCCATAAAATTTTATTCAACCGCATCTACAGAACAGCGAAGTGCACGTAAAAAATGTTACTAAACTCTAGTCACCTACAATCGCTTCGAACTGGTTCAACAAAGAGCTGAAATTAAATTTACGCGGCGAAAGAAAAAACTAGTTACAAGGGGAAATTGGCGGAGACATTGACAAATTGTGCACGCCAGAGCAAAGGTATTCCAACTCTCTCTAACACACCTATGGCGTATTTTTATTTCGCTCAGCATGTGCAAACTGCAGACTGTGGACAATGTTCGTGCATTAATTTAAATAAAAAAATATTGTTTGCTGAATGTAAGTTCGTTTCCGTAACACTCGACGCTCGCTGTGGACTTTAATCGCTTTACTTTACGTGTGACTCGCTGAATAGGGTACAATTATTGAGTGCAATTTTGGCCCAGCGAAGCGAGGTCTCAGAGTCGAGATGACAGTGCGATTGTAAGTTTGTATGTTTGTATGCAAGTATGAAAATCTTTGTCCGACGATAATTTGAGTATTGTTTATGCGATCTTGATTAAATTTCATGGATTTTTTCGAACCATTTGGGTTTAGACAAAAGGGAAAGTCGAGTTCGAAGATGAGCGAAATCGGTGGGGAGGATGAAATAGGCGATTTTCATATGAATATAGCCGAGTGTGGTATCAATTGGAGGTCTTGATTTATACATTACAACACGAGGTCTAGCTCGGGGCGAGCCAGTTAAAAGTCGGTAGATATTCGTTTGAAATTGCTAACTTTTAATACATATGATTGTCAGATAACATGCATTGCGTATCTTACTTTTTCACATGCATAGCTTCACTTAAGCTGTTAAGAGTAAAAGTTTTCAGCCTCGATAAATATGCGAGAGATATCTTACCTTGAAATACTTGTGTACTTAAAACTTTAAGCTATTAGAGTCGAGATAGTTAAACTAAAAACTTGCTACTTCTTATCGCAGACATATGAACTTACAAAGGAGTATTTAATAAAATAGCTTGGTATATAATGCGTTTAAACACGCAAAAATGCATTTAAGTTAACATAAATTATCCTGCACGTTTTAGGGGTCCTTATCTACAAGGTAAAATCGGGATTACTAAGCCTCTGATATCCGTCTATCTGTATCTCATAAACCTTGATAGTTAGAAAGATGAAATATTCACAAATTTTGTACTTCAGTCGCCCCAAAACAATAAACATGTATACAGTATTTTTTTACAATATGAATAACGGTGGACGCTAAATTCCCAGAATATTTAGTTCTATATTATCTGTCTATATAAATAATTCAATATAAATAAAACAAATTTTATAGCTCCCATACACCAAATACAATTTTCTTTTATAGATGATACGGAACCCTTCGTGCGTGAGTCCGACTCGTACTTGGCCGGTTTATTTATTTCGTGTGTAAACACATTTTCTATTCGTTTGGAATAATGTGTTTTATTGTGTTTAAAATATACGTTTAGATTTCAATGATTACTTCAATGACTGCAGTTAATGTTATGCTCAATAAGTATTTAATGAAACTGTGTCAAATTATATGGATTTCACTGAGTGCAATTTTGGATAGCTTTTGTGACATTTTCTTACAAATCCTTTGATTTACTTTCTAAGTTAAAGAAATTTACTTCACAAGCAATTTAAATTAACATCATTTTCATCAACAGTTCTTATAATTATGTTTTCTATTGGCCCTTAGTTGCTGCCATTATATTTAATATTCAAATTGAAACTACCCTCTCATTTCGAGTATATTATTATTTCAAAATAAAAGAATATTTTAGCGCGCGTGAAAAGTTTCCTAGTCATATTTTCTTTTTATGAGTAATCGCATTTTTACGACTAGGCTATACGCTTCGGTGAATAAAAAAGAGCTT
Organism: Phoebis sennae; assembly: GCA_001586405.1. NCBI lineage: Eukaryota > Metazoa > Arthropoda > Insecta > Lepidoptera > Pieridae > Phoebis > Phoebis sennae. The sequence goes on from LQNK01000863.1 coordinate 475,584, forward strand.
AATCCAAGCACCTATATAACTTAAATAACTTTAGTATAAGTAATTACTTTTTTAATTAAGTACACATCTTATTTACTTCCTATTTTATTGAGTTTGACTTCATTAAGATTTGTATTGAATAAAAGTATTTAATTAAACAATTTTTATGAAAATACAGGTCGGCTTTTATTAATAATTAAGTCCATATAAAAACCATCTTAAAACATTGTGAGTGACCTCTATGAAAGCGAGCGTGAGTTTGGAGCTGTTATTTGAGTGGCACTTAAAGCACTTTTATGTTTTTAAAAATACATAAAATCGCCGGTAATTTCCGCTTAATGAGCGCTTAGGTAAAGAGTATTCTCAAAGACAAGACTATGCGTCAAAGCATGCAAGCTCAGAGGAGCGTGGCTTCTTTCGCACGAAAATAGCAACGTCGCGTCGTGTATTTATACAAACACGTAATGTAACTTGTAGTGTGAAAACATTAAAAACTAGGTCAACATTATCAGCCTTCTAATGAATTAACGACATGCTTCGTGCACATGAAGAGACCCACGGTATTTTTCTGGATAACGCTTTTGTGTTGATGTCTGATTACGTAGACTTTAAAGTTTATTATGCTGCCGTGTGATAAACGGCACGGGAAACGATATAAAACTGAGATAATATTGGCAAGAATACATGTTTGAAAATTTTGCATAAATAATAAAATAATTACAGTCAACCTGGATAAGTGAGAACTGGATAAGTGAGAAAACTCTATAAGTGAGAGTAACAGCCAGGTCCCGTCAATTTTTGCTCCTAAAACCTCTATTAGTGAGAGACAGAAACCTCGATAAGGGAGAGTCGTTTTACCCTCATGGACGAAGGATGGAAGGATTTCAAACTCAATAAGTGAGACTTCTCCTTATCTTACCTGTATAAGCAACAGTCAAGTTTGTTTATTACTAGCTTTCCGCCTGCGGCTTCGCTCGCGTGGACTACAAATATTTGTATTTTATAGAGGCGCGAAACAAAAGCTTTAAAAAATTAACTGTAATTTTTAAAAAAATCAACTGCTACTGAGCAGGACCGCTGAAATATTTCATGTCTTAAGTTTTTTTTTCTTTCTGTCGCGCGGTATGACACATTTACGACCTAGAATCGCTATTCTCGAAAAATATTTATATTGGCAAAAAATCTATGTAGAAACCTCTGTTTTATTTTGGAAGGCCTATCCAATGACATGTCATGACATGTCGTGACTTGTTGTAACTTGTTATTGCTGCGTGCCTCTATTAGTGAGAAACGCTACCCATGAACCTGCAATAGCGAAAAACTCGGGTTAGAGAGAAACCTCTATAAGTGAGAATAAGATTGTGGTCCCTTGAACTCTCGCTTACCCAGGTTTGCCTGTATTATTTTCTACATCCCTTTCTGTAATATTTGCAAAATAACATGTTTATAATGAGTTATTAGGTCCCGTTCTTTCACTATATTAGAGTAGAATACATAACCTTTGTCAAATGATTGTGGTTGAATTAAAAATATGTTTAGATTTAATACGTTTATTCATATCATTTGTAAAGTTTATAATCCCGATAGGTATGTGTATCTGGTAACTGAAAAATCACCGTATTCATCTCCTTTATCTCCTCGGAATGCTTATATTAAATGAGAAGTGAAATATTCGTAGAAACTTTGCGAAAGGATGGGTGGAGTTTAAAGACGTATTCAGTCCTTGGGGGCACACATTCGCAAAACAAAACACCAAAATTAGTTCACTTGAACACATATTTTGATACTTATACGGCGGAGTTTTTATTCGAATTAAAACTCAATTTATATGCGCTTTAGAACGAGAATCATTAGTTGTAATTTATATGAAGTTCAGTTCGCCGGAGTTTGAATTAAATTTATCTTCAGGTTCAGGAGGGTTATTGGCCCGCCGGCAGTGGATGTTACCATTAACAATTACAGTAAGGTTTAATTCTCAAGTGAAACAATACGTAAGGGCTGAAAACAAAATAATTATTCAAGGTCGTGTTGTTACGCTGATGCCACGTTCAGATACGTTTTATAATTCTGCGGAATTAGATAAAACATTCAATCCAAGTGATTAAGGTAAAATCAAATGAAATTTATTGTTTGTGGAGTGATTGAAGAATGTAAGATTTTATTTCTTAGTTATAGAGAAGATAGAAAATAGGACTTTAAATATTTTATATAGTGGTTGAGGTTTATTAACTCCTAGCTGTATGTTCTACGGTTTCACCCGCCTAAATCTGTTTTCCACGTCCCGGTGGGATTTGATCAAAATCCTACGTCATAACATCTACCTCCATACCAAATTTCAGCCCGTTGATAGATCACTATGTCAGTCAGTCACCATTGAGTTTATATTTAAAGGTATTTAAATTTAACTCGACAATAACGCGCTAGTTTTTCGTGACACAAAACATACGTCTAACGTTTTAAATATGCGCGAAATGCTTTTTTCTTTAAATTTATAAATTCTTTAAATTACCCGAAATAATATTGTAATACTTCACTCTACAGAGCTCCGAGCAATTGTATTACAAGTACAATCCTTTAATCAGAACGCTCCGTATGCAGGTGTACTTTACTCACACCTGTCTGTAGCCGTGCCACATCATTAATTTCTACCTAATGTCTGAAATGAACCACATTTTGTACTCTTGTTGTTTCTTGTTACTATATATATATAATTATATACAGAATTATTAGTAATTGGACATGACTTGAAGTATTATATGTGATAGAAGGCTTCAAATGCTATAAAATGAGCAACTTATGTATCGCGAAATGCATAGTTTTCGAGATAATCGAATTTTAATTCTTTGTTCGATATTTCGACTTTCGAAAATTTAATTTTTCTCATAGATAATGTTATTGTCAATCACCGTAAATAATAAAAAAAGTAAAGTAATAATCAATTTAGAAACATTTTTGATTTAGCGCGGTCATTACATTGATTATAATTTTTTGTTCATAAAAGATATTGTTGCATGTAAAAAATTACTAAAGGTGTTATGAAAAGATACTCTATATGGTGAATATTTGAGAATACAATAATGAATTGTATTACAAGTACAATCCTTTAATCAGAACTTCCGTATGCAGGTGTACTCGTACTTTACACACGCCTGTCTGTAGCCGTGCCACATCATTAATTTCTACCTAATGTCTGAAATGAACCACATTTTGTACTCTTGTTGTTTCTTGTTACTAGTGTATTATAAACTAGCTGTTTCTATACTCTTGTAGTATAATATTCTGTCCAGAAAATTTTAAATTGACATAGGCTCAGAAAAACTACGGAATAACATATGCGAATTGGTCTCACCAACAAGCAGTTTTAATCAACCAATGGGTACCCGGTTTTGGTTGTTATGTTAACGCTGGGTTTATTATAGATACGCTTTAGACTTACGCCTAGTATATTGTACTGTCCGTAAGCAAAACGACTCGTTTTATTTTTACAGGAACTGGACAATAATCAAATCGAAACACAATTTAATATAGTATTTTAATGAGAATTTCAACATAGTAGTAGAAATAGGTTTCGTGCTTATTTCAAAAAATTAAATATCTAAGCTTCTTTAACCCCTTTAATAAACCTTTACGAAACGTTTTAAAAGCGCAATATACCGGGTTTCGTGTAAAAAATTTCCTGGGAATGACCCATACTTTGTTTTGTGCAGGCGCCGATCTCCAAACTTCTCTCCGAACTACTATACACTTTTATACACTTTTTCACTAGTCTATACTCATATTATAGAGAGAAAAGATTTGTTTATTTATATTGAATAGGCTCTGACACTACAGGACTGATTTGGATGAAATTTTGTACAGGGATTCTTTAAAACCTTAGGAATTACATAGTATAGTTTTTATCCCGAAAATCCTACGGGAACGGGATATATACCCGAAACTACGGAGCATATATATATATTTACATTTAATAAAATACTATTATACTTATAAACCGATGTTTCCTACGTTGGTGGTATTGCCCAAGCTCGCTTCGAGCAACTATACTACATAGAAAGGCTTTGTGTAACTTGAAGATATACGAGTATATTAGATCAATCATCAGATAACTTTTAGTATTGCGTGAAGCCAATTGTTATCATTATTTCAATAATAAATATGGGTTTTGTGCTACGGGAGTTTATTCGAAAATAGATATTATTCGACATTAGTACAATGCTCTTGTCCGAAGTAGGCTAGAGTAGTCTTGAATGATGCCTAATAAGTTTTGAAGAATTTTGGTTATATCCATTTTTTTCCACTAATGTACCCAATCTTGTATGTATCAGGCATGGGTTGTAAGTTAGAAGTTAGGCGAGACTATACTTTAATTCAGTATGTTCATGCTTTTTTACGGGAAAAGTAAGTAACCCTGATACTGGAAAATTGTTTGCCGCTCCAGTCTTACAAACTAATGTTCTAAAATTTGCACCCACTACAACAGTATTAAGAATCTTGAACTCCGTGTGTCATGAGATGAATCTGTACAAGTACACGATGGCGGAATCATCATCAATCAATACATATAATAAAATCGTAGCAAGTCAGAATTTGTACATTGAATATATTCGGAAAATTTTAATACAGGGCGTTAATATAAGGGATACAGAAGGCAAATCAATAT
>LQNK01000863.1:482355-504998 GCA_001586405.1 Phoebis sennae
TTTTGTAGTCTACGCGTGCGAAGCCGCGGGCAAAAGCTAGTTTGAAATAAAAGTGTACAAATATTTAACTTCTGATAAGATTTAAGTTTTTGCATTGTTGTATTAGGCTAAGCCTGTAATAATAATATAAAATATTTTGTTTAATAAGATAAATATCTTGCCCTTTAAACTCCTTTAATGATCCTTTACCAAACGTCGGAGAAGCGCAATATAACGGGTTTCGTGTTCAAAGGTTCCTGGGAATGACGCAAACTTTGTTTTGTGCAGGCTCTGGTGTCCAAACTTCGCTCCAAACAAGTATAAAGGTTTTACCACATTTATCTTCAAACGTATTTAATAAGATAACATTGTTATAATTAATTTTAAGCAGTATTCGTTGTGTGCATCTGCACCAAATTTCGCTCCGAACGAGTATACTAAAGGTTTTACCACATTTATCTTTAAACGTATTTAATAAGATAACATTATTATAATTAATTTTAAGCAGTATTTGTCATGTGCATCCATACCAAACTTCGCTCCGAACCAGTATACTAAAGGTTTTACCACATTTATCTTCAAACGTATTTAATAAGTTAACATTGTTATAATTAATTTTAAGCAGTATTTGTTGCATGCATCTGTACCAAACTTCGCTCCAGGCAAATACTAACGGTTTTACTACACAGGTTGTGAGATACCTACGCATTAAATTATGAAACACTGTTAAAATTAATTTTAAGTAATATATGTATTTTGTCCTTCTGATCCGTACAAACTTCTCTCTGAGCAAGTATACTGAAGGTATTACCACATTTAACTTTAAAGATATACATTAAATTAGGTTACATAATAATAAGGGTTTTATGTGGACTAATCCATTCTAATCTTTGCAGGATTACAACTACGTTTAGTAATGATTTTATTCAGGTATCCTCATCATTACACATTTTAGGATAACGCAAAAAAATTAAATAAATGTTACTTTCATCAACCAAATAGTAGCGTTTCCCTCCTATATTCTTCCCCCTCATAGACATGTATTTCCAATTAAAATTCATGTGTTTCGAAGATTAGCGCGTTTAACAAACAACCCTTTCTGCTGTGTTATCTTAATATTAGCGTATTGCAAACATATTTTTCGATTGTTTTATCTAATCCTATTAAACTGCATCTGTTCTCAAAATTGTATACCTACATATAATTAAAAAAAATTAACAATCCAAGTTAATAAAAAATCTATTATTCTACATTTTATTTAGTAAGATGATAGCAGAAATGGAAAAATAAACCAATAAGAGTTTAAAAGTTTTCTAAAACCCAGAGGAGGGAAATGGCATTAGTTAATTACTTTTTATTTCCACGCTCGTAACTGCTACCTTTCCAAGTGATTTCCACGAACAACACGTATGCAAGGATGTAGCCAAACGGAAAACCCTTCTTTTTGTTCATCGCAACTCTTTAGTCCGTAATAAAGCGGGAAATAAAAGAAACATCTCCTCAAGGATCTGTGATGAACCCATTGTCTTTCATACCGCACTTGCAATTATAGAGGCTCTAAGCTTTATTGTATGCATTCAACAAAAGCATTTTTCCACATAAAAGGCTTTATAGAAACAAATTACGCAGTCGAATACCTGCATTCTTTCAAAATTGTACATCAATAATAAATGTATGAATATAGTTATCAAACATAAATTCAGTTTCACGGGGGACATCGTTACAGCGACTGCTATGCGGCTCCGACGGAAAATTAATGTACCCCTGACGTCCACGTTCCCCGGACTACTTCTAACGTAAAGCGATACCCCGAGCACTCGTCGCGACATCACAAAACATCCTCCATTGCTTCCTCTATTTGCACACCCGACAAACACTTCCAATTTCATACGCATTCTAAAACAAATAACTGTGAAATTCCACCCGTGTAATGTTATTAGTACGCGCTCGAACCTTAGAGGACCTCGCCTACTCAAATATTAAGTTTAGTAAGAATTTTAAATAAGCACCGGGCACGGCGACTATATTAAATATTAATAAAGCCGAGGGAATTCGGTATGAGGTTAGGAGCGAGTAATTCTTGACAGTTATTCAACTTTGTAAGTGGCAGTTAGAAAATGAGGTTGAAGATATTAGTTTGATAAGAGTTCACCGCAATTAGGATATAATTAGCTTTAAAATTCATAAAGTGGTTTATTTACGTTATTATATATGCTAAGTAGGCATTAGCATAATGTATATCATCCGTCTAGTAGTATAAGCGTTCATTGTTTGCATAGATTGCCACTAGCGCAAGGGAGTTGTCCAATAAATTGTACTCTGTTATGGTGAATGATGGCACAAGTATAGGCTAGCTCGGAGCAAATTGATAGTTTAAGTAAATATAGCTGACCAAACACGAATTCAAAACTGGTCAATACACGAACGTATGTAGTCAAATAAATGATTTTTCACGCATATTTTTTAAGTTTCGTCACTGTGATATTTTATAGTGATTTTCTTACATGTGAATGATAATTTTGTATGGAAACTTGAGATTGAAAATAATTGAGATCTTCACTATTATGTTCACCATTTCTTCATATTTTCTCACCGTTTAAACCTTCCCAGGACTTTCGCGAACATTTCAAGACTAAAATTAGTCAAAACAGTACAGCCGTTCTCAAGTTTTAGCGATACTAACGAACAGAATTTAATTTTTATTTATAAAGATAAATAGTTGTTAATACTAGTCTCCACCGGAATAATCCATCCAAAATATCAAATGAGTTGAAAGCCAAATTTCGTTCTAAATTTGTTCAACCCTTTTTGCGTGACTGAGTAACAAACTTTCCCGTAATAATATATACAGGATGTTCCCAAAATGGATTAGTACATCATAATGAAAATCACCTGACGACATGCACCGCTCCATTTGTCTTCGTAATGAATTGTTTTTCTCCAACCGCGTAATTTGCCCCCGTAATATATCACATGTCCCAGGCCGGGATTAAAGGCATCACTCACAATATGTATGATTAAGACCGTGAACAAAAACGACAAGCGTTTCCTGATAAATGCGCGAAATTTCGTATACATATTTCATTAATCGGTACACAATTGCTTGTTTCTAAGATGACAAAATTCAGGGCGTTTCTTCGTTTTAGTTTGAGCCCCACAACACAGGGGATCTTAATGTGGGATTCAATGCTGTATTTCTTTCGTATTATATGTAAGCTTTTTGAAACAAAACAAAAATTAAACCCTCAGTAATTTTCATTATTTTTATAACAACATACGTTTACATATACAAATTCGAAAGCTATGGGAAGAAACTCACGGTGTCGCCCGTTTAGTTGGTTTTTTATACTTTCTCTTTTTTCCTGATCAATCAATCCTTTTTTCCGTCCCTCTCTGGCAAAGCGACACATCTGTTGATTCAGGTGTTCATGCGGTGATCACTTTACATAAAGTGACTTTCTGAAATTGCCCTATACCATGTTTGAACATGCAAGAAACGATAAAGCGAACGTCCATCGATTCCTAAATTTCGTTATATTTCGGTATGAATAATTTATGATCAATTTACAGTTACGAATACCTAATCATAGGTAAGGAATTAACATTACCCATATATTTATGCTAATTATTAATTCTGAGTAGAAGGTAATTTTATGAACACCCTGTTTGGTAATCAAGAAGGTTCAAAGAGTTCGTAGATGTCACATCCATTAATTTCCTATAAGCGAGGTTTTAATCGGTCCCCGTAGCGTGATTATTAATGACCCCAACCTTAAGCTAATTGACAGATCTATCAGCGCACTCTATCAAAATTAATTCTAGGATTTTTACGGGGTGTTCAAATATTACAAGCAAAATAGTTCTTTCGATTATAAAATGTTTAAAGGAAATTATAATGTTATATTCTATGTTAAAAATCGTACAGCAATGATCATAGCAAATCTTATCATAATATACAACTTCCTTCAAAGATATGTAACTAAATTTTATTAAAAAACGTCTGAAAAAATCTCGAAAGGCTGAACAGAAAAACAAACAAGCACGTATGTTAAAATAATACCGCATAAGTGAATCTGAATTTTTCCTTTTGTGTCCCGACGTCGCGTATTGTGTTTTCATTTCATTAAAGGGAGGAAAATAAATAAATATTTCGGACGCTTGCTTTCCCAAAACATAATATGTAACACGTGTAAACATACCGAAATTATAAAATTTGTTCTATTTCTATTTTGTAGCGGAAAATGTTTGGACCTTTTACAAGTTCGCAATTGGCAAATGCTATTTGGTAAAGTTAACATTTTGTTCCTTTAATCTAAATTAGTTCTTTTTTAAATTTGATTTTTGACATTTATTATCTTTAAATTCTTTTTGTGCCTCATCCTTTGTCCAACAAATGATACAATTAATGAATATAAAACAGAATAGTAGTTAAGTATTTCCACATAATTGCATCTATTTTCCATCGGTCATTGGACTTGTTGTACAGAATATGGCTTCCATTAAAGAATTTACACGATTTAGCTCGTTTCTGTTACTGATTTAATAAAACAAAGTATAAACTAATAAAAACCTACTGTTTAGGACATTATGCTTCCAACGAAAAAGGGAGATCCTCGACCAGACTGAACCATGAGATTGGCTCTTAGGCTTTAAGGATTGGTGTTTGGAAGTGTTATATAAGCTATGCGGCGAAAACGATTCAACAGCGTGATTTAGGAATTGTGTCGTCACGTCATGCCAGGTTGCCTTCAATTCCACAGAAAAATAAATAATATTGATACATTAATTCCCAAAAGAAAGAAAAAGAAAATAGTGACTTAACTATGCTTAGCCAATTAGAATGCTAAAAATTATAGACTATAATAGTTGTATTGACAAATATAAATGGTTATTTCAAACCTTTAGAACTAAACCACAAAAATCATCGTACAAGACAAATACTTCATACAGTGTGTGTTGACGTAAAGATGTCCGATCACACTCGCTTGGGGTGGTGCCAGCGGGGAACATCGTTGGATATTAACGTGATCGTGTTGCCTTGCACCTATATCTGTATAATATCAATATAAGAGAATAAAAAAACGAGAATGTTACAAATATTAATAATAAGAAAAGCCATGGTAACGATCCAGCGCGCAGTCTTTCTGGACAATGCTCGGATAGTCCGTAGGTTCCTTACTCAGTCGTTCTAGTTTGACTGTTTGGCCTCTCAGCCCGAGTTTACACCGCCTTAAGGCGAGATACTAAACGCCATAATAATGACGACCCGATTGGCGCAGTGGATACATCAATGGTCTATTGCGCCGATGGGTGTGGGTTCGATCCCTACGAGTAGAAAATTATGATGTGATCAATCGATGAGATGGTAGACCAACACGACTAACTGACACATTATATCGTACAACAATACAAATAGTTTATACTGTGTGTGTTGATGTAAATGTCCGCGAAAATAGAATAATATTTAATAAATAACTCTTTGGTGAGGCTATAATAAAATTGCCTCATCTAAAAATGTCTGAATTTAATCTACTTATAGACATATTTAGATATGAACATTTTCACAAAATTCGCTTTCTATCAAAAATATTAATGTTCCTAGCAACTACAAAAGTATGCAAGATTCAATTTGTAAAATGTACTGTACCTAATAAAAATGTAAAATATTTATGACACATCTAGCGAACACTCAGCGGAATTAGACAGGTTTGTGGAAGCTATAAAATGATAGAATTACCAGATGTACAGAAAATACAAATATGTGAGACGGAAAGTAATATTTCACATTACTAATATTTGACTGCCATCATGTAACGTCGTGTAGTCGAATTTCTGAAGCCAAATTCATTTACAAATCGTTTTTAAACTTTAGTGAAACATTTAAGAAACTATGTTACACAGGATGCACTTTTTGCAGCAGTGTCACTTGAACTTTATTAAATTAAATATGTAACTAAAAATACATACAATAATTGAAATAAACATCCTTTCACGACACGACTTCTTTATAAATATAAATTGTTCGATTGAATAAAGCGACTTATCAAATATTAATTAGTTAGTTTACCCGATTTTCAAGAAACAACCTCTGTTTAGGTTGGATTCGAATGTTAATTACATAATTTTAAGATTTAAACTGTTTCTCTTAATAAATAAAAACATTCCTGTTAATATAATAACACAATAACTGTAATTGTCTAATTGCCTTGGTATTATGTTAAGGGCCGGTCGATTCTGTGATGCTGAATGGTCGATAGTTCTCAATTTACTGGAGCAACACCTCAGTTAACAGTTCCACAACAGTCAAACATTACAGTTGGATAAGAATAGTATTGTATGTATTAGAATCTTCTTGCTAATTAATTTTTTTTTGTTATAGCGGAAGTTGGCAGCTGTGAAGTTCCCCTGGGAATGGAAAACGGCAAAATCTCAAACGAATCCCTATCATCAAGCTCAAGCTATGACCAGAGCGTCTCACCTTTGAGCTCAAGGTAAGAGTTAAAGTATACGTAGTAATCTATAGCAATTGAGCTTTCATTAGTTTTTTTTAGAATAAAGTCTGTATCCAAATAATTAAAATAATTTCGAGGTTGCTGTGAATATTTTCACAGGACATTCAAAACACTTACCAGACACTTACCACAGTTAAAATATATTTATTAAACTTGTGAAAAGATTATACATATTGATTTCGAACCTCAAACTAGTACGAATAAAAATAAAATACAGGCTGTATTTTGGGGTCAAACTTCCTTGTGATTATATTTTTTAATAAATAAAATTTAATTCGATTGCGTTACGTAACTTCCACAATTAAAACTACCACTACAAAATACTGACTAGATCCTTCAATAACGTTGCACCTCCAATAACAATTCGCAGTCTGAAACATAATCCCCTTCGGAATAATTATGGAATGGAAGCCGCTATAATTCCATTGTAGTTGATTTAAACAAGAATGCAAGACGGCGTTAAACTAACGCAAATTGCATCGTAATCGATATTGATAATTTAAACGGGCATTGTTCTCTAACAAGGCAGCACAATACAGGGTGTTGTTACAATAATTGTGAATCCTGCAGCCGCAAACGTTCATACTTAGTTCAAACAATTAACAACGGGTTTCACATTCGGCTCTAAGCCCGCATAAGCCCAGTCAGACAATGGAGGAAAACTGCACGCTCATTTGAGAAATTCACTAACAAAACATTTAATTTTCATAGTGCTAAAAATATAGTATTCAAAATTTCTATGCGCTATTTCACCAATTATTACTTATGCCATATATTTAACGATCGATAAATGTGATAACGGTTTATAATCAAATTATACTTTTTTGTTCACACAAACATCATCTACGAATTTTCAATATTTCGTAAACTACCGCCACTTCGGTATGTTGATTCTACATTGAATATATTTTAGTATGAAAACTTGAATCGTTGAGAAAATACTGCAAAGCGATATACTTTGTTTGTAGGAGTTATAAGAACCGTAAAGTAACCTATTTTCAGAAGGAAAAAATAATCAAACTTTAGAGCATTCCTTTTTGTGTTAATGTTGACACAGCACTGAAATAACAGTTGAAGTGGAATACGAATTCTTTAAGAGAAAATATTCAAATAATTTCGCTTATGAAACTACGAAATAGCTTACTTAGGCTAACTTTAATCATTATTTAAGTTACTATATCCAAAACCTTATTCAGTACCTTCAAAGTTGGTAATAAGTTAAAGCTAATTAAAAGGACCTTTCATTTATTTCCTATATTTCCTATCGTTGTTTTTATTTGCTGTCTAATTATATTTAGTTACGGAACATAGCGCGTATTAGATTTCACTTATTTTAGTACTTTCGATTTTCCTTTGCTTTACAATTCGCTTAAGAAATTGATGCAAATCAATGAAACCATACTTCAGAAAATGTCGAACACTAGCTAAGTTCCGTGGCTCCACCCGCCTACATATCCCATTCCGGTAGGATTTTTGGGATAAAATTCCATCCAAATAGGTTATGTAGTTTCGGAGCCTATTCAATATAGTCAAACAAACAAATATTTCCTCTTTATAATATAAGTGTAGAAACATATCAAAATACACTCGCTCGCTTCGATCGGTCAATAAATTGTCTTACTATTTTGTTTATGTTATCTAAAAAACGAGTAAAAACGAAAGAAAAAATAAACGACGCACTAGCATTCCTTTCTATATCTTACGTCGATAATTTGTTTGATCAAACGGAAAGTGATATTTCTAGCGAAAGACGATTTATCAGTGCCCCGTCGATACTTCGGCCTGAGTGTGGCTTGAATTTTGATTGTATGTTTAGTGTTTACCTCAAAATATTCGTATATTATTTACCCAGATAAATTCTATTTAACAATTCAAGACCTATACACAATCAGAAAGCAAAAAATATTTTAAATATAAGTTCGTTAAACGAAAAAGATCATTTTAAATCTATTTTTTATGATAGAAGCATGGTCGCCAAAATATTGTCTACATTTTTGAAAAAATTCAACAATTATGTTAGTTGTGATCTTTTTTTTCTCTACTCCTTTTTAAATTGAAATTTATCCACACATAAATATATAAAGGAATCTTATACATTTTCTTTTTTATTATTTTTATTCATAAAATAAAAAATGCACAGACTGTATAACCAATGACGTCATACGTTCTATCTTTAAATTTCGAATCGTTCAATTTTGAATCCATCCACAGAATACGTACAGAAATCCGCGGGGGGGCGTGGTGCCCAAACGGGCTGATCTCGCCCCACAGCCGCCAGTTCCTGGAGATAGACCTACATGAGGAGTACCTGATCACCGCGACCGAGTCCCAGGGCCGCTTCGCCAACTCCGTGGGGGTGGAGTTCGTCGAAAGTTACTCCGTGGAGTACTGGCGGGATGCCCTCAGTCGTTGGGTCAAATATAAGGACTTCAATGGAAGCAGAGTGAGTATTCTTTGTTTTCTTTAGCAATTTTGTTAAGATTTTTTTTGTAACTTATAATTGTAATCTGTTGATAAGAAATTTCATAGAATGCTACTACACTTTGAATTTACAAATTACAGAATCCTTTTAAACATACATACATAACATACTTAAAGCGTACAATGAACAAAATACAATCAAATTGGTGTAGACAGATAGGTTTTTAGACAACTATGGCGGAGCGTAGATTTCACCCACGTAGTCTATATAAAGCCCTCTTCTTGAACCTGCCCATCATATTATATTATTCTATTCAAAAATTATCGCCCTTAAAAAGGAAACAAACAAACATAAAAAATTTACTTCAATTCTATATTTCACCAATGCAACAGAACTTAAAACATAATTTTAAATAATCACATATAATTTAAATATAATGCCAATAATTACCGTAAAACGTATTAAACCTGTAACGAGAGTACGACACAAGGCTTTAATTGCTTTTTATTGTCGTTTGCACTTCAAGACCTGCATTATGAATCTACATTTATTCCAATTACTCTCGGAACACGAAATGTTACTTAGCGTTATGTTAATTTCAACACCTGAAAGTAGTTTCATCTCAGACTTAAACCATCATTATTATCTATACTTGAGTACATAGTATAAAGCAGAGTTGCTTCACGCGGGTGTCTGTATGTATGCTTAAATCTTTAAAACAACACAACGGATTTTGATGCGGTTTTTTTAATAGACTATCTAATATATCAATGCGAAACCAGGGCGAATCGCTAGTATATTATAAAGAGTGTTTTGTATGTATGTTTGTAATGTTTTCACACAAAAACTGCAAGATCAGTTTCAAAAATTATTTTAGATGCCATTAGAATTCTGCATTTTCGCTGTGTGATATAGGCTAAGCTTTATAACATTACGCTACGGGAGCGAAGCCACACGGAACACATTATATAAAACAAGTATTTCTTGTTAAAAATTATTTAAATATTTTTTAAGTATATAAATTAAAACATATAAATTTTATGAATAAAAGAAAAAATGGTCTTGTAAAACATAAAAAAATTAGAGTATACAAAAAATTCTGAATAAATAAAACACAGATAAGAAAAAAACAATTAAGAATTCACAACGAACATTTTATATAAAGGAGACTGTTTCAACAAGGCTTTGTCCTTTGTCCTGGTAATTAGTATCCTACTTTCTTTACGGTTTTCATTAAGTATAATAAACTAGTCCGCTGCAAAACTTTAAACATTACGGCCCGTTATTCAGGACAACTGCTGATAGTTATTGAAGTATTCACATACGCGTTTACTCGGTTGGGCTCAGTTTGCAAGATCCTCTTACCAAATTAGTCCCCGAGAGAGTAACCCAATACGTCATACAAATTACAGACTTCGACTCTGAATGAACGTTTCAACTAACAAAGATTAACTAGATGGTAGTGTAATTGCAAAAATTCAATGTCATGACAACATTACTATTTAATAATATAGAAATTAGTTCAGCCATAAATTTACTTTCGAAATTATTCAGAAAAGGTGCAATTGGTACCTAGCTGACGGTTTTCAATAAATAAAGACATATGCGTAAATAAATTTGGGACATGGACCGCCTTTTTGGAGAAGTCCTGGGTTCGATCCCCTGTGAAGACATGAAAATAACATTGTTGTTTAGCAAAAAACGAAATATTCAATTTGCATGGAAGGCTTTTTACCTACTTACCTCAAAATAAAACTTGATTAGTGAAACGGATATAAAATGCCATTCTCTAATAGAGGACTTTACTAATAGCTGCACGAATTCTCGTCGAAAATGTACAATAATGCTTTACCAAGTTAAATGAGCTAATGTACTGGCGAAAACTACAAATATTAGGACCCTTTATATAAATTACAGGCGAATCTGTATGTTGAACGTTTAACAAAGATGCAAGTTGATGCAAACGTGTGATGCTTCTCATTAAATGCAGGGTCACGCTAAACATTAGAAATATATCCTTGCATAAATTCGTGTAGCTGTACGACGGCATATAGCGCGAATTTCTAAAAAATGGCGGATGAAAAGAAAATAATTAAATGTTTAATGTAGTTGTCTGTAGGTTTTTTTTGGCAAAAAAATATTTTTTTATTTTTGCCTACTAAGTTGAGTTGATCACAATTCAGTCATAGAGTTAGGGTCTAACGAATATATACCTCATTAAAACTTAACGGCAAAAAATATTCTATTGATTTTCCATACGGATGATTAGACTTTACCAACTTCTATGGGATTACAGAGACACTCATAGTATTGAGAACCTTCTCCTTTTCTTTAAAAGTCGATTAACAAAATTAGGGTACATGTAATCGAAATTTATTATATCAAATATCAATCAAGTTGAATAATAACTAGCATATTTAGATTAAACCTTTTATGTATACGGCGCCTGTTACACGGTGTCTCGGCTATATGCATTTCTAAACGCAGGGATATATAGTTTTCGTGAGACTGCATCTAATGAGATGAGCGCAGGGTTGCCAGCTGTAAGGTAAAATGATATTATTTTTAATTTGGGAAATTAACGGAAGAATGGGAAGTTAAAGGATAAAAGCATTTTTAGTCATTATTATTTAATTTTGCACGTATATGTTATTTTTTTTTAAATAAACATATGAATTTGACTTCGATAACCGAGCTATGAAAATGAATTCGTACTATACCTATTTACTGAATAAATTACTATACCTACTAGTAACACAAAGTACAGTCAAGTGACTGACTTTATTCCCATCCCGTTCCTCTCCCATCCTGTTATACTCTTCTCTCAATTACCAATCATTAATCCTCATTCCTCTCCCTATCCATTCTCCTTCAAGCCGGCAAGGCATCTGTGACGCTTTTTGTTGTAGATGTTCATGGTCTGCGGTCAGTCAGTCAGTCGGTCGGCCCGCTGTTACATAAAAAAAGTGAAATATGGGTATATAGTATAGTACAGTTGGCAACCCCAGATGAGCATCGCACGCTTGCATCAACTAGTTACATCTTCGTGTTATTAAACGTTCATTCAGATTCGAAGCGTAATTTGTACAAGGTGCCGTACTGTTTATAATTTTACTTACTTGTTTGTTATATTTAATAATACATTATTATTTTTTCTATTTTTTGATAATAAACTCATGCAGCTCTAGAAAATCCTATTACCGTATTTTCAAGGAAAATGTTTAACGTTTTTGTGATGCTAAGATATTTGCATATATTGAGAAAAACTACATTCGCATCAAGTATGTAGTTACGTTTTTCTGAGATGATGCATTCAGATTTGCAGCCTGCCATTTGTGTAAAAAGGACCGTAATATTTATCGTTCTGTCTACAGATTAGTCTATTACACGTAACAATAAATTATTTACTTATTTTTTAGTTCAACGATCTGTCCGCCTAGCTCCGCCTAGGTGCAATTAAATTTGTCACTTAAATTTTTCATAAAAACCTAACAAAACGTAATTATCACAACTCAAAAATAATTAATTGTTTCATTTCTCCCTTTGCTTCCGTAGTATAATGTTATATAACCTATAACCCACCTTAATTAATATTCTATCCAACACAAACTGATTTTTCCCATTGGACCAGCAGTTCTGAAGGATGTATTAATCTCAAGATTAATGCGTTCAATCAAACCAGCAAACGAGCAAAGTATTCCTTTTTAGTACCAGATTATATAATAAAAATAATATTTATATAACATATTTCCTAAGTAAAATTTATTTCGCAGCTTCTCCCCGGCAACAGCAACACATACACCCCAAGAAAGACAACATTAGAAGCGCCGTTCATAGCTTCGAAGGTCCGCTTCTTCCCCTACGCAGCCCACCCAAGGACCGCGTGTATGAGAGTAGAACTATACGGATGTCGTTGGAAACGTAGGTACAACAAGCATAAAGATTATAGCTGGCGAGTCCCGGGGCCTGCATTGCGATTTTGCGAATGTCTTATAAACTACTTTCATATATTTGTATCATAATTTACTTTAAATACTGTTTCATAATATGGCTGGGCATTCTAGGTTCCTTAATGGACGTTTTATATTCTTATATTTCTTCAGAGGCGCTTGTCGCGTACGCTGCTCCGAAAGGTGGCGACATGCAGGCCATGACCGGAGGGGCCCGATTCGAAGACCTCTCGTACGACGGAGTAGTACGCGGCTCCAAGCTGGTGGATGGCCTCGGTCAGATTTCAGACTCATTCCTCGGACCGAACGACTTTGAACTACCCGACCCGCTGGACACCACAGGTATGACACGTTTCTCTAAGAACGAATTTCGTAAGCATCAATTACTGAAAGTTGTCTTTCAGGTACACGTTGGGTCGGCTGGAACAAGACGATGCTAGTCGACGACGAAGTTGAAATCACCTTCAACTTCACTGATACGAGACTATTCCAACATGTGGATATACATACCAACAACATGTTTACAAAAGACGTTCAGGTAACTCTTGACTACAATAGAAATTTATTTTTGATTGTAATAAACTGCTTAATTAATAAAGAGGTTTCAACAGCTATTCAAGGAAGCAGAAGTATATTTCTCCCTTGAAGGAGAACGTTGGCAAGAGGACTACATCTCGTACGAACCGAAACAGGACAAAGTTTCGGAACATGCCCGGACGGTACACATTGACTTGGAGAACAAAACGGCTAAACACATTATGTTGAAACTCAAGTTTCAACACGAGTGGATCCTGATCAGTGAAGTCACGTTCAAATCAAGTAAGTTGAATGAATGACACAAATATAGATTATATTTTTTTATGTATTTTATCGAAGCAAAATCGATGTGAAAAGGGCTACATGTTATAATCATTCATATGAGCTAATGTTTCCCTAGCTAAGTTTGCAACCTGTATTAAGAAGAAACATTTTCCCTCCCAAAATAATTAACAATATATAAAAGCCTCTTGGCAAACTATTATTACGACGTGTTAACGATGCATTTAAATTCTCTTAAATATATATAAATTGAAATTTGATATAATACGGAAGAAAAGAGATAATATAATATACGTTAAGACATAATAAACACATTCGAATATTAACAAAATACTAATTATTTAGCGTTATTTACAAGTGACTACGACTAGTAAATGTACAGCTACATAAATATTAGGGGAATGACTAGTTTTAGGGTTCATAACACAACTCCCAACATTAACTACATAATCATTGCCCACAATCCTACTACCTATATACTACTACCTTAATCTCAACCACACACGACACCTACAAGATGGACAATTATGTTGATAAACCACGTCCACGTATACTCTTATATCCCAAAGGAGTATTTAGTAAATAACTCTATGATACAACACAAATAAAATATACTGCTAGGGTTGAGATTGATTTACAGGTTTCTAATTTATAATTAGTAATTTGAGAAGCTCTAAATGATGTTAAACAATAATTCAATGATGAACCTATTTTCGCGATGATAATTGGCGACGTTTATTAGTTCCTTTTAAGTCTTTCGGTAAAAACAAAAAACAAATGCACAAATGTTGCCTTATCGCTCCTTACCCAATTTTCCAGACAACCAGATACCATACAATTTACATCATTATCATTACGTCCGTAATAATTTCATTGCAATAAATAAATGTTAAAGATGCAATCAAGTAACATTGCCCGAACACAAGTCAATTACTAAACCAAACTCAGCGGTCATGAGTTCAAATGAAAAATCCAAACAGTTCAGCGCTAAGCACATAAGTCCAACAAATTCCGCGAAACTCTAACAACTATTAAGTAACGATCAGATTATTTGAACAGAAGTCCGCAGGCACGCTATTACATCCATTACTTCTCATCGGCGCTCCCTTATCAGTTCAGAGCACTCGCAAGCCGCCAATTTCACAAATTTTATCTTTCTCTAATTAATCCATAGCTTAAGGAAATCGCCCCTTAAGTGATAAATCGCCCGGCGAATGGGAACTTGTAATTAAAACGAATTTTTGATCGCGATGAATCAAATTATTGAGATTTATTGCAAGCGTTTATTTAATTCCACCTGTTCTGGTGACGCGCTTGAGTTATTCAATTGTTTCAAATTCCACTCGGGTGTGTAATTACAATAAATCTTGTAAAGAAATATAAGTCTAAAAACTAATATGCGCGTATTTATAAATGTTGCTAAAAGTAAATCGCCACGAATGGTTTCATTTTCGGCAAATCGTATAGATTATTTCGTAAATTATTTAATAGTTAAATAATAGGTAGGTAAATTTATGTCTATACGACTACGACAAAGCTTAAATTTCAGCACACTTCCACTTTTCTCAAAAGATATATTGGAAGAAGAATCGCAAGCTCATTCAGTATTGTGATGCTACGTTACATATAATTTTACTGCTGAAAAATTCCCTTTTAAGCCGACTAAATACACTGAAAAGGAGATTTTACGAGTATATGCCCACGACACGTTCATAACGTCGAAATTCCTTTGCACATTTTTAATTGATCGCTTAACCGAGTCAGCAGTGTTGTATAATGAATAATCTCTTCCAATTAGAAACCTTATGATAGTCACAAAGGGCTCTAATTACAGCTAAAAGTGGACCAAATTTTATACTATAAATTAAACATTGCTAGAGAAAATTATAAATTCTATTACATCTAATAAAACAAACTAATTATGTATAATTTCATGACTTCTAAATATCATTCCGAAATACGAGTATATTTGCAATTTCAATGAATGCATAAAATGAAAGCGTTTCTTATTATTCGCATTATTTTACTTACTAGCAGGGCCCCGCGGTTTTACCCGCGATTGATATTTTAATTATATGTGACCCTGAACCCTTACCTATATGTATACGAAGTTTCATAATAATCGGTTCAGTAGTTTTTGCGTGATAGAGTAACTAATATACATACATCCTCACAGACTATCGCATTATTAATATTAGAAGGATTCGTACCTAATTAGACCTATAAGGAAAATCCAATTTGTATTTGAATGAAGTTATCTTTCATTTCTCTTTTAATATGTATTTAGTTTTAACAGAATCGCAATAGTTTTTGGATAAATAGTGTTACATCTACAATATATAAAATTCACCTCTTGTACACACACCAAAAACATTTTATTGATTTTGTACCAGTGCTCGTAAAAATACGGCTCAGCACCTAATCTCTCTACTCGCATTGGATATCCATCCCATTATATACTTTTCAACCATACTACAGTGATAGAATAGAGATTGTATTGTGTGCACTTGGATATTACCTCTCCTTCCAGAGTGACAATCTCTATTGAAATATTGGTGTCCGATAAGGAAGTGAAGACAATGTTCCCATATACGCGGATATTAAATATTTTTTACTAATCGCTTGTTATTTAAAGAGTGAAGGTAATTAGCCTGCTACGCCGTGACAAACTGACACTTTTTTACGAGTCCAGCAGGATGGAACCCGGGACATTATGGTTGTTAGTTAGATGCAATAACCACGAAAGCCACGAGACAATCGAATATTTGTGTGCATAATAACCCCTCTATAATATAGTATTATAGTCATCTTTGCCGAATCGGGGCTATCAGGAAAACTTACTTACTTACTTACTTACTTACTTACTCCGTTAGCTGACCCAAAGTGGGTCTTGGCCTCCAAAGCGAGAGACTTCCACCTTCCTCTATCTTGTGCCATTCCGCCAGTCATCGACGCCCAATCCACGCAAGTCTTCTTCCATGCGATCGATCCAGCGATACCTGGGTCTGTCTACTGGTGTCCTATCCTTCGACTTTTTCAGGTATGCTACCTTCAACCCCGATCTTGTCCCATTCTGACTGACCTGCGACCCTTATATTCACCAATTATGTTCTGCTGTCTTATCAAGCATTCGGCATTCTTACAGTCTCCATGATCCATCCTGTCTCTTTACTTGGCCCAGGAAGACAATATTATAAATTTGTTAGTAAATTCGGCACGCCGCACCTAGGTTGGCTCGAATTCAAATCAAAATTTCAAAATCCACGACGCTTTGAACAAACCACAACCTCGCATATTAAAGATTTTAATCTTCCAATGAATAATCTAATCAAATCGTCGGTGCTTTGAAAATGAACCAATATTTAATAACGTATTCATCCCGTTTATTAATAAATTATTATGAAATAATTTTTTATTTTACTTCCTAGAATTCACTGAAATTTATTTTTTTATTTTATTTCCTTCTCGTTCAAGAACATGATAGTTGTTAAAAAGAAAATAAATATTGTTTTAAACAAAATAGGTGTTGTAATAGGTACGTTGGACTTTGAAAAGAGGAACTATGAATTTCCTTAGCGCAAAGATATCCAAAAAATATCAATTTCTCACAATTGCGTGTGAATAAAAATTGATTGCTTTTAAAACAATGTAAAACCCTTAGAAACCTTAGATCAGAGATGAATGCGTGTTTAATTGTATCGTTTGTTACTCGAAGTGAATAATTATCACCATCATAATTATCGGCTCAACTTCCAGCTCAAAGTCCCGAAGAGGTTAGAGTCTCGTTAACACTTCATAGAACTTCATAGTTCATGCTTATGACTATTCATATCAGTATTATAGACCAAATACAAATATAAGATTATTTATTAATTCCAAACAATTGATACGTTGATATGAATCCATAGGCTCGCGAAGTAGTTAAAAAAAACTTAAATCAGTGGCTTGTCCAATATTTAAATTCACAAAGAAAACGTGTTTGTATTCTTAATAATATTAAGAGATAACGAAGTAAAGTAATTTACTTGACTAAGAATCATAAAAATTATCAGGAATTTAGCTTACACATTATTTCATATTCTTATAAAGTACCTATTTTTTATATTCATTTTCGATTTCGTTAATATATTAAGATAAACTAGCACTTGCCCACGGTTTCGTCCACGTGATACAGAAATTTACTATATAAATTTTTTATTATTAAATATTTGCATTTCAACCGAGTAGACCTACGTTAAATCTCAGTAGAGTCGTAGAACCAATATTTCTCAGGGCACAACCTGACCCCCAATTTGCCACTAATTAAGATCAGTTACACCCATGTAAAATACATACACCCTATGCCTCACTGACTTGTTTTCAATACAAATTCCCATAAAATTAGTATGAAAAATATATAATAGTACTTTCAATTAACTATTTCATGCACGTCCATTAATCGTATGAAAACAGCAATTACCCATTAAAACTATTTGAGTAGTTTACAAGGGGAGTGAGGTTATCTTGCCCGGGGCCTTTGAACCTCATTCATCCAACGTAATAGTTGTTGCAATAAGTTCGCTTTTATTGGGGTGTGGTGGTTGTATGAGCATAAAAACATATACATGATTTTAGAGTTTGATATGAATGTCAGATATAATTAATGTTTTTATTCTAGATGTTTTTATCATTTATTTCGTCTCAAAAGTTTCTTGCTGTTTTGCGTGGCTTTGCTCCCGTAGCATAGTTGTTTATTATTATGATATTCTATGGAGTTGTAAACTATAATAACAATGTTATCAAAGTGGTCATTGAAAAGTGTACGAGTGGTTGGTATCTTCTAGAATATCGATCTATTAATGGATAAAATCGACTTTCCGAACCGGTGGTAAAGTTTATATGAATAAAAATATTTTCAATATTATGTGTCTCATGTAGCTTGCCTTGATTAATGGTCTATCTCACACAAACAATCTATTCAACTTCATATTATTCGTATAGATCATAAAAAACATTTCTTCCATTAAATGTTATAAAGTATCACAACTACAAAACTTTTTCGAAAAATTCAAAAGTGCTTTGAAAGATTACCAGCTTAATCAAAAATCCTCGAGATTTACTTAACATTCTCCAATAATCAGATACCAAGACTCCAATATAAATGTAGTACTAAAAAGCACAAGTTATATATTTGCCTCACCGTTAACACAAAATTGAAACCTTATCGAAATTCAATACTAAAATTCCTTATTGTTATGCAAATCGCGCGGGCCAAGGAAGTCCGAACTTTAGTTTACAACACAATTAGAAATCAGTACAGTATTAGCTGACTCTTGGCACATAGACACGCTTTGGCACGCAGCCATCCTCTCACCTTAGGCTTAAACCCAGTTTTACTAGTTTGACATACTAACTAACGACTCCGCTAGATTTAGCATTCCCGGCTATTTAAAGGCTGACGCGACAATTTATTACGGCTAACGAACCTTACTCTTTATTAACTCGGGAAAGACAAATTATTGCAATAAGTTTGCTAATGGTGGCATTGTTTAACTTTTCTCGTCTTTTACTCGTGTTATGCAAACTGAGATTTTTCATTACGAAGATAACTATAATTAATTGACTCCGGCGACCGAAGAAGTTTTGTGATATCCACAAAAGCGAGTTATCTAACCGGAGGATCTAAAATTTAGGTCACCCATCTTTAGAAAGTCAACAATCGACGTTAAGTTTATAATGAATCAGAAAGCGCAGCAAATAATCAACGTTCTGCTCCACACAAAACCCATCTGGATCGTAAGTTGGCTCCGTCCCATTGTAGAACAACAATTAGGTCTGCTCTCGACACCTATTCATTACGCCGCTTTGTTTTAACCTTAGACGGAGACCGTTTTCCTTCGCTCAATACTCCAAGTTAAAGCACTTATCCACATTTTTTTGTATGAAAATTCATTATAATAAACCATGAAATATTGTTTTTCATAAATAATATCATTGTTGCAGTTCCAACGGTCGTGAATCAATCCACAGAATTCCTAGATGAATACTACAGGACGGATACTCCTCCGACATCTCGAAAGAAGCGCAATTCCTCACTGAAAGTATCCGTGGGTCTCGCCTGCGGGGCTGTAGTCGGGGGAGGCGCATTCATCGCGGCCACAGCTATTCTTGTCACTAAGCGAGCGAGGAGGCGAATACCGAACATGCTGAAAAAACCATTCTGTCCCTCCTTGCGCAGTAATGCACGGAACAATCGACGAGCACCGAGGCTCGCGTTAGCGCTTGCAAATTGCCCGCCAATACACATGCTTCGGTAAGATGTTTAACTACACATTTGTTTTTAATTAAATTTGCCTTGAATGTAACAAATTCTAATTATACATTTCATTACTTAGCAGCCCAGCTGTCGTCGATGAGGACTACAGAGAACCCTACAACATATGGCGTGAAACACTAGGACGGCAGAAACGGGAAAGTCATGATCAAAACGAATACAACGGTAAATAATCCTTGTTCAAATTCATAAAGGTTCAATTAATTAAATATTAATTTCGCCGGACGCTCCTTGCTAATACTAAATATTTCATCGTAACAAATGCTTCACGTTGTTTCAATTAAAACACATAATAAAAGGATCATTCCGTTTTCATGTGCCGCCCACCTAAATCAAATACCTTGTGGGCATTTTGCCTTGGAAACGAAATGAAACAAGAGTAAATATAACAAACGCACACTACGAAACAGCGCCGGGGTTTGACCCTAATTGTAAATAAGTCTTCAGATGTATGTTTTTGCTTTTATTTCAATCTAATATACCCTTTCACAAATATGTAATATTTTACTTTACTACATAAAAAGGCAAGTACATAATCTAAAATGTAGCACCACATACATTTTCGTTTATTTTTATTATTTACCGCATGTAAACGGTGGTGAAACGAGGAGCTTAACTGGCATTTTCAGTTAATCTATACAAACGGTCGGTCTTAGTTCAAACCATCTCTAAATTAGCATCGAGTTTTTAGGAAGACAGCTCCTTTCAGAGTAGCTCAATGTTTTCGCAAAGCTTGAATTAACCCGTGCAATACTGGACACGCCTCTCGACTGCAACTACGAGTACTTCGAGCACTCTCATCGTCCCCTTTACTCTCTTTCCTCTAGTTCGTTACTGTCCCCTACTGCGGGTAATGAGAAATGTTTTTATCACTTCTTACATCATCAATAATATTTGAGTACGTTTTTTTCACGTATTTACTTTATCTTCAAAGTGATAGAAAAATTAAACATCTCGGTGCAGGATTCCCTCGACTCCACCCGTGAAGCTAATTCAAAGACGCAAAACGCTCGTTACAAAAGCCGGACTTCCGATAGGAAAGGCGTATTGTTCAATCGGTGGCGTATTGTTAAGATGCATTGCCATGAAATGGGGTGATTCTTTCCGAGCAGCGTGTAAAGAGTAGTACATCACTTTGAGCCGTGATTTGACTGCCCCATTGTGGGTAGATTCACAATCGATTGCGGCGATTAATTGTACTGTACTTATGAATACTCATGAAATGCCACCTGCCTTTATATATATTGATCCTTCATTTAATATTGAAATATTCTACAAACAGTAAAGCAGTACTAAACAATAATAAGGCGTTTAATAAAAGAATAAAAATTAACGCAACGTAAATGAAATCAAGTGGCTTTATTTTCATGGAAAACAGAATACGCCGCGAACTTTAAAGGTTCCGGGTCCAATTACTAAAAAAAGCATAAACGTTATTTTTTAATTACCAAATTTAAAACAATGTTCAATTACGTACAAGAATTTAATTAACGTGAAATGTAAAGTATAAAATTTGTTGTAGAAATATGCGAAGATCCGGAATTCCCGCGGCCCTATATGATGAAGCGGGCGGACCCGCACGAGAGTTTCTACGCAGCCACCGATATTATACACCATGTAAGTACATATTCATTATTGCACGCTTTATTCCTCTTTTCATTAAAAGCCTAAGAAAATTTTCAATTAAGTGTAAAAATATAAATTCATGTACATTATTGTAAGAAGGCCCATCTTGTATCTCACTACGCATCTGAGATACAGTTTTTACTATTCGGAATGCAGGAGCTCAACACAAATAGAAATATATGGATTTTAATGTGATCCACCTAAATTTGTAACCAATTATGTATTATTTGGTAAATAAATATTTTATATTTTTTTTTAATTTAGTAAAACGGTCATCAGATTATTTGTGTACATTCAATATTTTTATCAGTATTGCAATAATATGATTCATAGATCCCAACACAGTAATCAGTAATTTCTTTGTTGATTTCTCTGAACAGATTTCGACATAGTTTTAAATGATAATTTTAATATAGTTGACGGGATATACGCTACTAAATTATTAAAAAGTGTCATCGTTTCGAATATCCACAAAGTGCAATTTTTGTATTCCAGTAATTTAAGTAAAGTTGCGGAGAAATATAATAAAACGGTCATTATTTCTGTTCATTAAATGTTTTTGAAAAGTATTGCAATATGGATGTTTCACACACACACACATACACACATACACACAAGCACACACACACACATCATGCACAAATATTTATCTAACCACTGCGTATTATTAATAAAATTATTACCGGTATATATATCTTAATAAAATTTTAAACAAAATATTCTATTTATTATAATATAAAATTCATATTAATGTAAAAATTCTTATAATAATTTAATGCATTATATAAATTGTGTGATTATTAAATCTGGAAGGCGGCAGATCTACAGCACAAGATTAAATCTTAGTGTAGGTCTGCAGGTCTCATTGAACTGTGTAAAAATCTATCGAAATCGAATTTGTTTTGTATTGTATTGTATTGTATTGGGATCTATTTATACACAGTTCTTTTTCTATTTGTCTAAGTCTATATGTTAATAGACCAATTTTAGTATAATTGACGGGATATACGCTTCTAAAATCT
>LQNK01000863.1:508416-524572 GCA_001586405.1 Phoebis sennae
CCCCCTCATATTATGAAAAATACTCAAGTTATCGCCGGACAAAGTTTTTCACTCTTACATACAAAAATACAATCGTCGGGCTGCGCCACGCTTCGCTCGGTAAATTAACAAATAAGTACTGAAATACCCAATCATATATTTAGAAAGAAACAAAGAAAAAAGTTTATTTGTCCCATAAACACACCGTACCTTACAGAATTATAATCATAGTAACAATTTACATTTGATCAATACTGTAGATAAGCAGAATTAATTAATCCACGTCACGACTAATCAAAATATCAATTAAATGTCTAATTATGATCCGTAATAATTCAAAGGGTGATTGGAGTGTAGTATTGATTGAAGGGATAATGGCTTTGTGATGACGTCCAAACACGAAATGCAGGTATAACCAGATTCATTTACTTTGATGTTCTGAAAGTACGAAATCCCGCGTAGATTCTTCCTTTTATCACAAAAATAGCTGCTCCCGTAGTATAATGTTGAACCTATGTTAGGTTTAAAGAACTTTATTTCAAGAACAATTAGTTCACTTAATATTACGTACAATAAATTTGTATAAATATAAATATTCCACGCGTTGAACGTGTTGCATTTGTTCAAATTAATAACATAATTGCAACGTTCAAATTAATAACATATTTGGGGGTATGTGCAAAATGTTCCCTTATCAACCGCTCGGCCACTTGCTGACGTAAAATGCGATGTACGCGGAATAATAGCTGCAAGATGTGTCAATCAAAGGCAAGTAGTGTTTGTATCAATTACAATTATTTTATTACTCAGTGAATATCACAAAAAAATGAACAGTGTATTTTTTCAACCGATTATAGCTGCTCCCGTAGTATAATGTTATATAACCTATGTCACTCAGTGAATATCACTAAAAATGTTAAAGCGTAATTTTTTTAACTAGCTTAAAAAAGGATGAGGTTCGCAATTCAAACCTATTTATTATATTTGTGACCGCATATCTCGGGCATCTATAGTATGAATAAGGATTTTTTTTGCATTCAAAAGAGTAGTTTCCGTGTCCATATAAACTTGGTTGAAGTCAGGACAGCAATGTGGAATTAGCTTAGTTAACACGCGCTAGCACGAAATATTTCAAAACAGCTCTAAAAAAACAATCCGTTAATAATAATATTTAAAAGAAATATACTTTCTTCATGAAAGAAAAATGTAAAAACGTATGTAATGTGTGTTAAGCTAATATCGCCATTTTTATTTAATTTTTAAAGCATCCTAAGCTTTCACTCGACATCCTTTAATGTGAAATTAACCGTAATGTGTTTACGTAGACGGTCACTTAATTAAAAACCTCAGTATGAAATAACAAAGGAAATTGAGATAAAGTAAATAAACTAACAGGAAAAAGGAAAAGACAGTCTAATGAAGAATACACATTATCACGAACATCTGCTAATACCTCGTATTTATTTAATTTATATCCTTATTTCCTTTTTGTTTATTACGAAACGACTTCAGAATTCCTCATTCTACCGTCCGAAGTATTCCCTTCAAAACGACATTTCTATGAACTGTTGAATTGTATATTTGTCAGTAAATCATAAGCATTTATAAAAACCAGCTAAGTGCCTTATTAGTATTCGTTGATGAAGTAAAAATTACAACCCAAAAAAATACATAATTTGTGAAAACAATTGTTTATGGCTATCACGGTCTATCAGATGTAGCAGATGACGTCCGCGTATGCGTTGCCGATGTTTAGGGGGGGGCTTTACAAGTATTAAACGACCTCTCCAATTCTTTAGGATTTTCCATAGTCACACAAATATAATTTAAACTAAATTACTAATTACACGCATATCACATTTAATCAACACAATACAAAGATCGTGATGTCTAGATACAAACTATAAATAGATGTACATTAGCTAATCTAGTGGGGGGGTGACTGACATCCCTATTGCTAGTTATTATCCACGTGTGCCCGGATATTAATCACCTTTTCACTTACCTGTGATCAAGTGATTACGTCATCAAAAGAGGTCGTTGAACCTGAAAAATGACGTAGTTCAAATATCGTAGTGTATGAGTGAGCAATTAATAAATCCTACTAATATTATTACATTGAAAGTATAGATGTTTGGGCATCAATCACGCCGCTAGTAATGAACGGTTTTATTATAAAATTTCATATACAGATTAAGCTAAAAAGTAGATCAGCTGATATTTCATCTACAGTTCAGTAAACTAGTAGTAAAGTAGTAACTTTACTTATTATTTTGATGCTACGAATCAACAAAGTCTAAAATAACTTTCCAAAAAACCAAACATAAATAACTCCCTAAATAAATGTTAGAAACTCAATCTTCATAACTGTTTAAATTATTGATTACGCTATTTTCTCTAATTAAACCGTTTCGAAGATTGCAAAGTTATAACTCAATTTGCTGTAATATTTAAGGAAACAGCGAACAAAATTATAAAGATAAGTTTCACGTTCAGGTATTGAAAACTTTTATTTCTGTGAACTCAGTCCGGTAAAAGTCGAACTAGTGCGACATTTTAAAGCTTTCTCGTGTCTTGTTTAATCCGGCTAACTAATATTTCTGTCCATAAATAAATTTTCATAACAGCAAGGTGTGTTTTATCCAGTTAAAACCTTTATATGAGACTCTTCTTTTAAAAATACGGAATATTTTTCATAATACGTGCATTTTTGCGGTATTTTCTTGACCCTTTATCATGAAATATGTGCATAAAATACGCTAGTAAAATAGAACAAAGATAATTTTTAAAAACGATAAAATTGTCATTTCTAGAACGATTATAAACGTCTACTTGTGATAGAGTTTTATTACAGACTATACCGCTATTTAAATTCTATATTAAAATTTCAAAGTTAAAATATAGTTTAGAGTCAAAATTACCAGCAAAACGACAAACGTCAAACAACAATAAAATATTGTCCTATTTTGAAGACTATTCATTTGTAAACAGTTTCGCCAATAGACGTACTTTATGAAGGGCGGTTTGATTTCCCGCAGGATCGTCCGGACGGCAAACACGGCAATTGGTGGTTAATATACAATGAACGCTGTTGTTCGCTGTATTTGTTTGAGCTACACCTCGCGTTTGAATTTTAAATGCAACTTGTAATACGGGGCGGCATTAAAATTCCATAACAGGGAACAACTTAAGATTAATAACGTTAGAAATTATGTATATTAACATGATATTTACACAGATATTTTTTTGTTATTTAAAAGCTTATGAAAATGGAATCTTCTAGATAAAAATCCCGCGTAATTATTTTCTTTTTACATGTCCTTTGTGTGTTTAACAAACATGATCAAACACTGACGATTTCTATACACCCACATCCATCAAAATTGGGAATCATAAAGGGAGCAAATCGATTCGGCGTCCAGGTATTCAATGATTGAATGCGTGAACCGTATCTTGGTGAATAGCGTGGACAGAGGTCGTAAGCTGCCCTGTGATGACAGCTCAAACAACGGTAAAGCGAGTTAACAGCCCCTTAATTGAGATTTCCAAACCGAACGCTCCGTGTTCGATTACCGATCCCGCCATTGTCGGACATCATTTCGTCCGTCCGATTCTGCGGACAGATATTACACTCTGTTATTACCGGAATTGAATTTCCATCCGTTATTTACACTTGACGGTGTCAAATAAAGTGTTTGCTTGGATGTAGTGCGGGCGTTTCGATAGTTCCGAAATGTTTTATTGATAGTATTTTGGTGCACTTGGATTTTTATGATGGAAAGGATAGAATAGGTTTTGAACTAGTTCAGACCATCATAACACCATCGTAAGAAATAAAGTTGTTGCATAATGTATAGCACTAGATCTCATCATGTGTAACGTGTTATATGAAAATAATATTCTGGTTTAATAACATTATGATATAGGTTAAGTTCAGTATCATATTTCCATTGTTAAACGTTAATCACGTAGTTGACCAATAATTTTCGCGATAATTATGAAATTCCACCTTTTTATTTATAGCGATAAACATTTCACACGCAATGACGAATTAATATTTTAAATATTCCTTTGTGGTACGTTAATATCGACGTACTCGATTTAATTAATAACATGTTCCCCGAATTCAGAATAATCACCATTGATTCGGAGGGTTACAAATGCTGAAGCAATTTGGGTAAATACCTAAAATAAGTTGACAGTTGGTATACATAGACGAGAACAAAGGCGTATAGAACGTTGAAATCAAATTCACTATGCAACAGAAGTGTATTAGCATTCGATTGACAATACCGGCGTATCGTGTTTCAAACGGATCGGATATTGCAGCCCCCAGCAATGGTTTACGGGCATTCAGGTCCACCATAATTAGACAGATCATACGTATTGCTGTACCTGGAAAACCGAAATTCATTCGCCAAATTGTCTTATTGTTTGGAAGTTGTGCGTGTACCTGCTGTGCAGAATTATTTAATTAGACCGATCAGTTATCGTACTATTCGTTGTTTAAAATCAAAATTCAGGCTCTAAATTTTCTCAATATTGAAAACTACAATTGGTTTGATGCAGAATTAGACCTATCATTCGTACGTCTGAACCAGTGAAATCCACATCCAAATATTATGAATTTTGGTTCGCTGAATTAAACACATCCTTCATACTGTTTGTACCGTTAAATCGAAATTCAGACTTAACACGTCCATCTTAATATTGTGGTAGCTATAAATGTATTCTAGATTGCAGAATTAGACAGATCGAAATTCGGGTTGCACACAAATCTGTCTTAATGCTGTGGAAGATATTCACTTTACATGCATATTACTGTAGTTTATTTAAATTCACATTAACAGCGTGTACTCGGGTCATATATGAATGATTAATTTGCTTAGTTGTCCGTTGTGGCGTGAATAAATCACATTTTTGACAGGAAAAGGCATTTTCTCATATACCTTCTAGGACCGGGAAGGGTAAAGTATACCGTAATCTTTTCAATCAATGTTTTAATCATATAATTTAACAGCGTTTTTTGTTCAATACATTGACGAACATTTTTGTCATTAGAACGGACTATAAAATGAAAATCTTCTATAAGTAATCGTTATATAGCTGGCTGATATAAAGACGGTACTCTCATTAATTAAGAGTCTAATATTCATGATAAGCATACATGAATTCACGTCACAACTATTGAATGTGGCGTGTGAATTCTGATAGATAAACTGATTAGGTATTACAATTATGCTAATGGTGAGAGGAGCTCACTTAGACGAAATTGAGACGACTGACAGTACATTAAATACGTTTGTAGTGTAAATTCATTTGAATATATAATATAACGAATTGTTATATATGCTACTAGTTATATGGTATGATATCAAACATAAATTAATATAAAATAATATCTTTCATCATAATGTGTAACGGTTAGTGTTAACATTTTTCTGTTTAATGTAACTCTACTGCGCCTTTCGGTTTCACATTCATATATATGGCTATAGAGCCGACATAGAATTTTTCCATATCATATGGTACTTTAGAAAATTAGCGCGTTTAGTAAAGATTTATTTTAAACTATATTCGGCCCGCGGCTTCGATCGCGTTAAATTCAGATAAAAATATCCTATCCAGCTAATAACTGATCTGTGTACGAAATTCCATCTAAATTTGCGACGTGAAGAACACATAAACATCCAAACATACACATTTATAATACAAGGATTAAATACAACGCTGAAAACTATTAAGAAAAGTAACAGAACGTAAATGCTACACTGTAATAGACGTGAAAGGACAACAAAGCTATAATCATTTTATGTCACTACACCTAAAACAGACCTACCCATAAAAATTAATGAACGCTCCAGACGCCGCAGTATGAAATCATAATTGCATTTACAAAATGTGCATACGTCACGTGTTTATATTAGCAGTAGCTGTTCCACGCGGCTTCGCTTCCACAACATAATGTTATGTAGCCTATGTCAGCGATGATACATCTTTTTAAAAGAAGAATGCATTTAAAAAAGACTTTAAAATCGGTCCAGTCGTTCTTGTTCCTCAATTATATAGTTCTCGTTATGGTTGTTTGATTACATATTTGAAGTTCACAGAAAGAAGCATGCTATACTAAACATTAAGTTTCCATATCAATGCAGGATTGTTATTCACTTATTCTGAATTCTATGGAGTTGTAAACTACGGATCGCATTATTCCTCCAGCGAAAAGATAGAATCCCCGACCAGTCCACAGCACTGGCCGTTAGGCCTGGATTGATATTTGGAAGTGATACATGCTTAGCGGCGAAAACATTTCAATAACGCGATTTAGGAGTTTTGACGTCACGTGACGCCACAAATGTATCAATGAGACTGTCGATAAGTTACTTACGTTAATTGAAACGCGATAATTCAAAAAAGCTCATTTCAATAAAGATTATCTTGTAGAAAAACATGTTTAATCCTCAATGACGCTCCTTAACAATTTAAAATATTGTATTGAAGCAACGAGAAATATTTTCAATTAAATATAATAAAATGCTATTAGGTTTTGCTTTGACATTTTCATTATTTAATCGAAGTGGATATAGCGTTAGTTTAATACAGCACAATGGCTGGCCATTTTATATTTCTTGGAATCAATAATACACAATAGAATCTTTATTGAAGTAAGATTCTACGTCTGAGTGCACAATTTCATTGAGGGTAGCCGCGAAAATTACTTTCGCAAATTATTCTCGATTGGTATTTTGTGTCAGCTTTGTAGGACATTGGGTGACTTCGCTATAGTGTCCCATCACAATAGAATGTAGCCAATGAAATGACGTGAATGCAATACTGGATTAAGTAAACTTGGGGTCCGGGCAATTCTATCGGCCATCATAGCCTTTGGCTTCAACAGAGCCGTAGCAAGGAGAGGAGGTTATTATGTTATAAGCAAATTCCGTCGAGTTCTAAAGGTGGACAAATTGCTTCTCTAACTTCTTTGTTAATAAATCGGCACTATAATTGCGTATACTTCGATGCATACGTACGCTCTCAGTTCCAAAACACCAACATTTTGTCCAATGCAAACAGCTGAATTTATTAATTTCTTGACTTTTATCCCATACCAAATACCAACATAAGAAGTTACATATACTGGACATATTCCATACATTTTTTAATCAAGAAAACGATAGATCTGCAACTCAAAAGCACTCAAAGATAGCTTCTCAGTATCCTTCACGGAGTTTACAGTTTCTATTTACCTGAACCAATATTCAAATGTCTTCCTTGTAATCTACAACT
The DNA here is from genome assembly GCA_001586405.1 of Phoebis sennae. Lineage (NCBI taxonomy): Eukaryota > Metazoa > Arthropoda > Insecta > Lepidoptera > Pieridae > Phoebis > Phoebis sennae. Next base: position 515,683 of record LQNK01000863.1, read on the forward strand.
CAAAGGAGAACTTGACCAGTACGACTAGCATCTATTACTAATGGATAATCAAATATTTTCTTTAAAAATAACAATTTATCTCCTCAATATTTGTTAGCTTTTCTTTTCTACACTAATATTATTAAGAGGAAAACTTTATTTGTTTGTTTGGTTGTAATGAATAGACTCAAAAATTCACTGATTTTAAAAATTCTATCACCATTCGAAAGCTACATCCACGAGTAATATAGGCTATATTATTTTATAGGCTATATGAAATGAAATGAATTATGTTACTGGAGTGAAGCCACGCGTATCAGGTAATCCTAAATATAATTAATTAAAGTCTATTTAAAGAAAGAAAGAAAGAAAGAAAAAGCATTTATTCCAGAAACTTATTATACAATTATTACACTTAACTATTAACTTATATATTCTAAAAAATAATATTAACTAAAGCTTAAGGTAAAGGTGTACGGCAGTGCATTTCTGGAAAAGGGTTGACCACTCAGCATTTGCCGCGGTTGTGACCATCGCGGCGCTGATTTTCAGTGGGCCCTTAAGGAGTAGCGCTTAGAAAGACAGATATTAATATTTAATAAATTAAAGTCATAACATGAATAAATCTTTCTTAAAACGACCTTTGAAGGATTTCAGAAAGGACGGCAGTCGCTAGACTACAGTAGAGAATAAAAATGCATTGAGAAAATAAAATATGACCTGTACAAATCTTTCAATGCAATTATAAAATTGTTTTATCATTCTTGAATGCATTTTATGCATCTAATTAAAATATTATAGACATTTAGCATTAGTTACACCCACTAGATAGTGGTGCCCAAACAGTCGACCGCACATGGCAACGGCAACCATGAAATGTCTCAAATTATCCCCCCCTCTCCATAAAGGGGCACATATTTAGATATAAATTGAGATTCGTGCTATAGTGGGCTCTAGCACGGTCTTACGTTTGACCTGAATAGGTTTTTTAAATACGTAGCTATTGCAACCCACTGGTTGCAACACTTTACGTAGACACTAAAACTCGTCTTCAATGTTCAAATTTGTTACCCTCGCTAGCACAAGCCTCATGCTTGAACCATTTTTTAATTACGTAGATATTCTAAAAGAGCGATCCACGAAAGGATTAAAAATTGCCAACCAGAAATATGTCTGAATCAAATATCTACTTCGTACTGTTAACAATAATCATATAAAAGTGGCCCTTAGCCAAGAATAGGTTGGGAACCTCTGCATTAGATCTAACGCTAAATTGTTCCGCCATTGTTGTACAATAGTATTTCTAGTGAAGCTACTTGGCCATACATCAATATTATAATAAATATTTTACATAATCAATATGATTTAGAAGTCTTTAACTTTAGAATGAATTGAATAGAATAGAAAATATTTTAATTGATGGAAACTTTTTACATAGTACCTATGAATAGTAATTTTTTTAATTTACTACCGGTTCGGAAAGTCGATTCTATCAAGAAAAATATTATATCTAACTTGCTAGACTGTATTGTGACTTTTTGATGAAAACGCATTATAAAAAACAAAAGAAATAAGAAAAACCATCAGATAGGTAGTAATAATATAAAAAGATTTTGGTTCTATATTTTTTATGATATCTAATCTGATGACTGTAATTTTGATATGAAAATGTTCTTCTCCGAACAACTCTTAATATTATTTCAGTCTACGAGTATAAACACTAAAATAATATATATAACAGTAGCACATGATTTTGCTGTAACAGTTTTACCGTATAATTGTCTTTACCACGTACAGATAGTTTACGAACAACGAAAAGCAAGAAATAGCGTACAAGTTGCGAGTAATTGGCGTGAGAAATAAAAATAGGAACATTATTCAGTCTGCAGACTGACAGGACCCTTGCTTGTGTAACCCTTATACCTTTTAACTTTACATTCCGTATGGTAGCCAATGACAGAATATAATGCATCAGTTTTTATTATATTTAAAAAAATCATTTAATTATATGCATAATCCTTACATATATTAAATGGAAACTCTCTTTTGTTATCTGTCTGTGTGTCTATCTCTCCTTCACGCCTAAAGGAACCAAACTGATTTGGTTGAAATTGTGTACTGATATAATTTAAAGAAGTGTCCTGAACATGATAGGCAGTAGACTGGACTGTGTGTACATGAGACGCTGTTGTGCCGTGTCGCATGGTACCCTATAAATTGTAATTGTTGTTGTGTTTGATGTTACTAACATAGTTTTGAGTTATTTGTATTTACAAACACTTGTGAGTCTTAGATACTTTAATAAAGATTTATATTATTAAAACCAGAAAAAAGACATAGGATACTTCTTACCCTCGAAATTCTATGGTAACAGGAAATATAGGCGATTAAAATCACGGGGCAGCACTAGTTAAAAATATAAAATTGTCGTTTATTAATTTATTCACTACTGTCACATACAATAGTTTGTGGCTTTCCTCTTTGGAAGGATAATTGTCTGAAACGAGGTAAAGAATGATAATGAACAGCGACAAGCAAGAAAAAGCGTACAAACTCCGAGTAAGTGGCGTGAGGAATAAAAAGAGGAACATTATCCAGTCTGCAGATGGACAAGCCCCTTGCTTGTAAGTCTTGTACCCTTGACTGTAACGTTTTGTCTCTCATTCCGTATGCTAACCAGTTACAGAATATAACGCATAGTTTACGTCATTTTCGAGTTTTAGATTTAGATATTGCATCAGTTCCAATTATATTAAAAGATAGGTTTAATTAAGAATATAAAATTGTCGTATTATATTCTCTACTGTCACATACAAGATCAGATAACAAACCCCATGATTCAATTTATTTTTTACATTTCTCTCTGGAGGGATAAATGTCTGGACGAGGTAAAGAATGTAAACGAATAGCGACAAGCAAGAAAAAGCATACAAACTCCGGGTAAGTGGCGTGAGGAATAAAAAGAGGACCATTATTCAGTCTGCAGATGGACAGACCCTTTGCTTCTCCCTTGTATCTCTTTTACCCTTCCGTGTAACCTTTTGTCTCAAATGAATGGTGGGTAATAATGGGATTTTGTATGGTTAGTTAACACAGGTTTAAAAGCCATATTCTAACTTTCAGATCCATTGTTATACATCAACAATAAATACGATACATTCAGTCAAAATGAATACAAAATAAAAGCATTTTCACGTCATGGTTAGATGTCACTTTTATACCCAATTTTTAACATTCAAATGTCTATAAATTCGAATTTTAAAATATGAGTTTAACGCTAGTTTTATCGAAAATTCTTTAAATATTCGGACTATTTTTATTGGAACCAACAATTCGTCACGAATTTTAACCTAACGTTAGTAACATTCTTATGAAAACGGCGCTTGCACAAAAATTTCCATCGTAATATTCGAAAAAATAGTTGCTTTTAAATAAAATTCTTCGCCGGCCAGCATTCCCCGCCAAAATAAAAAGATCTAAAACACATTTACATCGGATATCGCATCGGATGAGAGATTTATAGGGAAACAAAAAATGGACCGTCAAAACAGAAAGAATTGAGGGGCGCAAAACGGGGCGCATTTTTCAATTCAAACGTAACCGTGCGCCCGTAATCGAAACATATTACCGTGTTTCCCTCGTTTGAAATGGATACCGTGGATAAACTAGTGATTAACCTTGCAAAAATAATGATGTGTGTGTTTCAAAAGTAAAATTTACGGGCTTCTAATTAAATAGATTCAGTGATGTTATTACAGCTATATATAAGACCGTAAACTTAGCTCACTAGCCAATTGTATTTGCACATTATTTCGTAAACTTGTCTGCAAATTATCAAATTACTAACTTACAGATTCTTATCATTATATATATGTTAAACATTATAGTTCTTCAAATTGCCCCTTGTAATGTCGTCTCAGAGGCACAGACATCATTCCCACGTTTCAGATTCTGGTTCAAGAGGCTTACTTATATCGATGCAACAGCTGTCTTCGACATGACACCGAGTCGTAAACTGAACATTTTACAGCTTCACGTAGATTGCTTATCCAATATCTTTTACTATAGGATAGAAAATTAATCAACGTAATATGAATAATGTATCTCAGAAAACTAGAAAGTTTACATAAAAGCTACTTTGAAACAAAATGTCTAGCTAAATCGTCTTATGTGTTATCTGCGATATTGGTGCCTTCATTTCTTTAATATACAGCTGTTTTGTTTTTGATAAGGTATTTTACTAATTCTTAATTCAAATAAATATTTAAGAATGGCTTGCGTGTCAGTATAATAAACCCGACTTTAATTTACTACATATATTTGCACAAAGTTATAATAGTCAGTATAGAAGACTAAAACCTTTTTGTCCACAAAAAACTGCACAATGCAGGTATTTCACGCCGCACTCAATCTACGTACATATTGTTAAATCAAATAATGATTATCAGTCAAATTACGCATAATGTTCTATCAAATCATAATGTTTATAGCTACAATAAGTCGTGTTTAGTTACAATTGAACAAGATCTCCAATCGAGTGAGACACAGACGCAATTCCGCTAACAATAAACATTGTAATTAGTTTGACAATATGGCCTACCGCATACATAACAATGATCTAATTTGAACACATTGGCTGTTTTTCTAACGAAATTACTCGAATGTATTCCTTTATCAAGGAGTTAAATTAAGTTATCGAACTAAGGAATTAATAAAACCTCAAATATCCTCAGTCATCCATCTAATTTAAATGATATTTCATAATAGTTGACTGAAAAAAAAGGAAAAAATGACGTTTATGAAGAAAGATACAAATACAACAAATAAAAAAACAATACAGAAAGAAACACGTATAATACGTATTCTATCCGTGTCCATAAAACATAACATTCAATAAGATCTCTTTATACTTTAATATCGTATAAAATGAAACATAAAACTTATGAAAATTAATTAAAACTGTATTATTATGGAATTGCGATCCGACAGGTGCTGCTATAAATATCCATTCGTAAGCTACACCTGTGCCCGCTGAGGCTGCATCTCAAGAGTACAACGAACTCTTTAAAACATTATACCTTTATGTTCTTTGGAAAATTAACTCTCGCAGAGTTAATGGTTTTAATTTAAAACAGTCGAATCATCTAGCTACTAGAATTACACGTCGGGCTGCAGACAAAAATTTCACTTGAGAAATTAGACACGTATTTAAAGACCGTGCTTTGTAATTGTAGTTGTAAAATGTAGCAGATCAAATAATATTGTCTTTTATTCCTTTTATTTTAGTAAAATTTTCGATTTCTTCGTTTAAGTATCTTTAAAAATATATTGACTTACTTTCTATTGATGAAGGTTTTACATATAGAACTTCAAGAACTTTTCAAGTCCATAATCTTTGGTATTAATTTTTCCTTACAAAATTACAAAAAGTATCTACAGATACGAAAATAAAGTTTCCCGGACAGATAACAATGATAACTTTCGTAATAGTTTCTCACGATTCTTCTACCATAAATATCTCCTCACTGGTATACTTTGTAAGTGAATCCACTCGGAATATAAAATCTTCGAAAAAAGATAAAATCTCATAAATATTCTAACAGCACTATCACGAAGAGTTTTACTTGCTCAGCGGTAATATATGTTAAGTTCTACAATTTCGTGGGGAACTATTTTAAAGACGGACAAGAGGGATCTAGGTTTGGACGGAAAGGGTTCCAGTTCTGTAAACATTACATATTTGGACCCAACTCTGAATCAATAAAACTTTTAACTATATTCAAAATAATGTTATCTATTAAACTGTATGCAACAATAACGTTACTTAGAAAAAAATACCCTTACTTGGTTTGATGACTGGAATCGCATAAAATACATATAAAGAAAAGTTTGATCATTAAAATATATGGAGTCTATTGATTTACTTCTATTAGATCTCTCGGGACGGTATGTATGACTTTCAGTATAGGCTTACTCCATTTCTTTCCACAATTGCCTGTACTCAGCTCTAAGCCCACTAAGACCCACATTTGCTTGTTCTTATTCATTGTTAGACTTTAAACCTTAAATTTACCATTTCCATTACCAAAACAGCCATGAATAAACAATACTTATGTAACTTGGTAAAAGTTGAATCACAAAATTCGCTATGAACTCCACCATGGGTCCCTAAAAGCACGTCATTTACTTTGAGGCTATCATAAATTTATTCTACTGACTTTTTAACTTACAAAAACGCGCATAACATTCGTGAGGCGGTCTCAGGTGTTCGGGAGTCCTACTCCCATTTCTCAAAGTGAATCCTCGGCGCTCCTCGTGTATAATGACACGAGCTCAAACGACGTATGCTCGCTGCCCACTCAGGAATTGTTTATGGTACAACCATTTCTTACGGGTATCACTTGGAGTGGAATATAAACGCGTCAAAGGTAATGGAGAAAATTGTGCAGGCGAAACTTTCCAGACTTCGTTCGTTGGTGCTCATTCGTTCTTATAAAACGTAATCTGTAACTCTTTATTTAAAGGCGAGTAAATTAATGATATTATTTTAGACATTCAATGATGATTAATCCTTTGACTTCTTGTGGAGTCCAGGTAGGGTCTCAGTGATTTTTTTTCCGTTTACGTCAATCTTGCGCCAATTCTTTGCCTATAATACTTAATATTGAATACATCGTCTAAACTATAACGGAAATGGGGAAAAATCTGTATAATTTAAATTAAATCTCATAACTTGAAAATTATACACAAATGTTTATAAATAGCTAGTCATTATCATAACTACATAAATAACTACAAAATAAATAGCGTCTTGTATTTTCGTGACTTTCTTAAATTTTTAGGTCGTTTGTCGAGCTTTAATGAGCACAACATTCGTTTGCCCAACATTCAAAAGCACGCTAATGTATGCCGGCCAAAACGACGTCTTTTAAAGAACCGCAATTTTCTCTAATTATTACAGAGAATGTCAGGAACTAGTAATATTTCATTCGACAATCTATAGCAACGAAAACATTAGCATACGAATAATATAAAGCTAAAGAGTTTATTTATTTGCTAGAACACCGTATCTCAGCCACTTTTGGTCTTTAGAATAAATATATTTGTTGCAGATAGACCATAAATCAAGGAAGGCTAAATGTGTAGGCTATATAACATATATAACATTATCCTATGGGAGCAATGTGGAACTAGTTATTTATATTTAACGACAAAACAAAAATTTCAAAGCATTTTTTCGAAGTTGTTACGGAATTGGGAACAATGCACTAAATTTAAACATATTATGACGTAACTAAAGTAATTAGTGCACCACTGGAGAGCACGTTTGAGGTTTTTCGGGCAATCTTAATTAATGCATTTTGCTGGAGAACACCTGAGCCTTGGTGCCGCTTAATTTTTAATTACGTTGTAGTTGAGTGCACTTCAACGCAAATGTACAATGTATATGCATTATTATACATTATGGACGCCCCACACTAGATTTAGTTATTTATTTGTCTTACAGCTAGTTGCTAAGTTTTTTTTAAATTCTGCACTTTACGCATATTTAAAGGCACACCAACATCAAACGATATCTAAGATAAAAAATGAGAAACATATGTTACATATTCGCATTTAAAAATAGTTAATATAAGAAAATTAAAAAATAATGATAATGAAAGACTAGGCGTAAACAATAAAAATGAGTATAATAAACAAATAGGTATATAGTTTTTAGGTCTTATTATATTTTTACAATTTATGCAACGTTTTTCAAAAATTTATAAATCAATACATATAATAAAATCGTAGCATGTCAAAATTTGTACATTGAATATATTAAGGAAATTTTAATACAGGGCGTTAATATAAGGGATACAGAAGGCAAATCAATATTTTTTTTCTTTCATGTCTGTCTGTCTGTCTGTCTGTCTGTCTGTCTGTCTGTTTCTTTGAACATCTACTCCTCCAAAACTACTGCATGGATTGAGATGAAAATTTACACAATTGCTGATTATATTATAGGGTAACATAATATGTATGATTTATCCCGGAAAATCAAGTGGTTCCCGTGGGATAGAGGCTTACAAGTTTATATTGTTTTTGACTGTACTTAAGAGCAGCAGGACGATTTTTAAGAAAATATAATTGTATAGGTATTTAAGTTTTAAGATATCTACAAAAATGTATAAAACATCAACATTAAATGTCGTTTTAACAAAAATTCGTTACTATTGTATAAAGAAATAATAAAACAAACCCACATAGTAAGTGATTCAAGTTTATTTATCTTTGTTTATTAAGATGTACATACTTTTATAAGACAAACATATTTTAACATAAACAACTTGATCACTATATAATACTCGTATATCTGACAAAAGCAATAGGCGTTTGGCCATATCGTAGGTCGTACGTAGGTCTCCTTCTAATAGTTGCTATACTTTTCCACAAACGTTTCCATCCTTGCTTCTATTCGATACATTTTCAGCAATTCCAAACTAAGAAATATTGTCAGAGTAGAGATATAAATTCTCCATCTACCACAAAATTGCCTTCTTCAATGTCTAAATAATGCTTAAAATGCTTAATTATTGATAATATTGCTAACAATTTTGCTTAGAATAACGACAAATCGGTATTTTGACTTGTCAAAGTCTGAAAATGTCAGAGACTTCAAAGTTTATTTTTTATTTGAAAAAAAAAAGTATTTAAGGTGTATTAGATGTTTTTTTTCAAATAAATCGAGTTTAAATTTTTTTTTTGTGAATAAACGTCTCAATAATAACAATAATGTGTAACCGTGAATGAAATACATTGAAATAATGGTTTATTATTTTTTTTAATATAATCGTAAATGATCATCTAAAACTGTAACCTAAAAAGGTCATCACTAATTTATGACGTAATTTCACTCGACATATCGAAA
>LQNK01000863.1:528011-749967 GCA_001586405.1 Phoebis sennae
ATTCTGTAAAGGTTTTCTCATTTCAGTGTACCTATTAGTATTTATAATATACACCATGCGAAAAGCCCTAACATTAAAAATACATTTTAAAGAAAATTAAATAAGGTCACCACGATTATTAAAAAGGGAACATTGTTATTTCAAAAACAACCAAATATCATTTCATTTATGTAGTTTGTGTCATACACCGCTGACATCTTTGAATACTCCATTAGATGTTACCCACACGCCCCCCTCTTTGGGTGAAGGGGGGGCCCTACTCTCTACATAACACAGAATTAAATAATGGATAGGTTATGCATAGCCCACGGATCATTCTAACCGCAAGTGTAATTTGTCAGTGTGGTGTAATGGCGTCTATTAATATGAAATGAACGCATCACTAATATCATTAAATAATCATGTTTGTTGATGGCATTAAAACATACATTAACTTTTGATTTTTAACATCAATCATTAAATACTAATTGTATATATAACTAAATAATTTGACAAGACTAATAGTTTAACTTAGTAAAAGCATTGATCTTTATCAAACTACAATTTATTAAAGAATAAACCTGTTATATCAGACTTTTATGTTTAAAAACTATATTGCGATGTTACTCTTGTGCTACTTTGTAATTCTTGAGTCGCTAGACTGCCCCTGAAAATCGACGAAGTATAGACATCGCAACATATACTTTGTTCTATCCTTAAAATTGAACACAATATCTTACAGCTCGTAGAGAGGATCTAAAGCAACTATGTGATACTTCTGTAGTCATAAAGCATTCTACGCCTAACCTTATACTCGTAAGCGTGTTCGCTATTGCAGCTCCTGGCTCGACTTTTCCGGTCGTTGGTTTAATTATATCAAACAATAAGGCTGAAAGTTTCGTGACATCGTTAAGCTTGTATAAAATAGTGGGCTGAAGTTTTGTTAGCTTTGTTTATTTAAGTGCTAAGCCCGCACTCAAATATGAGTAGAGTTTCTTACTAATTCCTTCTAAATATAATAACTTAGTAGTGCTAAATACTGATAATAACTTGTATAAATAAAGTATTATATAAATATCATTATTATCAAAACACAATGTTAGCATTTTTGCACTTTGGTCTTATCTCTTTACGACTACATAACTTTTTAATGTCGTCATTGTTAATCGTCAGGGTTACTAAAAAAATGGAAAAGATTACATAAAGACTCACACAATTTTATCTGAACAGAACGCGCTATAATAAAATGTTATGTTTCAAAATTTAAAGCCGTGGAACAGCCGTAAATAAGTAGAAATAAGAATGAATCTCTTGCCAAACGCGAAACGCTTTCCGAATCCGAATGAAAGCCGCCAAGAGGTAAATGCGCTTTAAACTATTGTGTAGTATCCCATCTGTAAAGGGGAAAGGCCGGGGTTCGTAATATTAATGGTATTGCCTAAGGTATGCTTGGATTTTACTCATTAGGGGTATTATGCGGCTGTTTGCAAAATGATAAATGAGTTAAGGACGGTATTATGAGAGGTACGACTTGCGTGCCCGCCGGCTTTTCGTCCGTTTTGTTAATGTTTTATCACAGCTTTGTAAGGCTTACACGTAAGCCGACCGTTGTTAAATTGCGTCCTAAATTGTTTACAATTTCCCCAAATTTTTAGATTGTGTTTTTACGAAGGCCGGTCGTAGATGGTAAAGCCACGGAGAAACTATGTGAGAAATTACTGTTTAATGACTGATTAGTTAATTATGTGTCCGAATTTTTGCTCAGTATTATTTGTATTGTGAATGAACTATTATAAAAAGAATGTTTCTTACATTATTTAGTAAGATATACCGCCAATGCTACTTTAGTCAAACACATTTTTACATATAAATATTCATAAGCAAATAAATCCACTTTGTGCGCAGTATCCACGTCACTAAAGAACAATAAGTCATACAACGTAAATTACAGGTCCAGTCTTGGGACTAGAAGATATTCCGAAACTGAGTTATTACCTTATCGTATAAAAAGCAATATTAATGTATTAATACGTTAGTAAAAGCGGGCTTGGATACTGACGTTAATTGACTAATGGAGCTGAAAAACCTCGCCGTATATCAGGATTCAGATATTATAGGTGCAGGCCGAAACTACGCTTTTTATTTTTAATTATAGTTTCAGTCTGTTGCAACTTGCGTATTTTTAACGATGAGTACAAATACATTTTAGAAATATGATATCTTTAGAACAATAAAGTAAAGTAATTCCTACTCTTCAATCTATAACTTTTGATTGAATTGATAAGAGGTTTTAAAAATTCAGCTATAACGTACATTCTTTCTGGGTACTGCGGTTTTTCTATGCGGAAAATATGTTGACGTTCACTTTTCCTATTCAAGGTTATGAAAACCATTTTCAGTGAAAACTTTATAAAAATGCAACGATTGTTTTATTGGGAATTCGTTCAAAATGTATATTCATATTCAGTTTATTGTTAATCTTTAGCTTCACCGTTAATCTACGTCATAGACAAATCTGTATTTAATATTTATTCACTAAGATAGAGGCTTAGCCCAGATTAAATCTTACTGTAATTACGTGAGAAAGAGTTAGAAAACTTTTGTAATTATTTATTTAAATAAATTGATAAAAAATATAAAGACAGATTCTTTATTACATATTGACTCCACTCATCTTGTTATGATGAGTGGGGGCCTGGTGACCTATAGTACAGGTATTTAATTGCCTATTTTAGGCACCAGTCTCACACTTAATTTTAGATAAGGAGTCAAAATATTATTATGTATGTCTTAAAATATTATTATGTATGTCTAATTAAGTGTGAGAAAATAAAAAAACTTTTTATTTTTATTTATATTAGCTGCGCCCCGCGGTTTCACCCGCATATGTAGTCCGTTCCCGCAGGATTTCATGAAAAGTATCTATGTCATTCTCCTGGTTCTAAGCTATCTCCCAACGAATTTACTGCCAAATTGGTCCAGCAGATCCCGAATGATAAGTGTAACAAACCCGTCTTTATACATATAGCTTAAACTATCTTCATGGCGCCAAGCCGAACTTAATGAAAAGATAGCATTTTCAACCTTAAGTGTTTTGGTAAGCGCAGGAGCATAAAGATATAAAGGTTGTTTACTCTTGTAATACTTTTACGACAAATATTGTCTACAAAATAATATAAATAAATATAGTTAAAAATCTAAAAGAGTGTCCCTTTCAGACGTACCCGGACGAGCGCATGAGCCGCCGTGACCGCCCCGCCCCGGGGCTGTTCACCTCCATCAAACTTCCAGAAGCCGAGCCCCCAAACGGGGTGGCGCCCCTGCTGGATTTCCCGCGGGGGCGCATGAGACCTGTTACTTTCCTCGGCGAGGGCCCCCACGGCACTGTAAGTACTTTAATACCCCTACAAGGCCCTGATAACATACACAATACCCCCATCAAACTTCCTGAAGCCGAGCCCCCAAACGGGGTGGCGCCCCTGCTGGATTTCCCGCGGGGGCGCATGAGACCTGTTACTTTCCTCGGCGAGGGCCCCCACGGCACTGTAAGTAGCTTATGCCCCTACAAGGCCCTGATAACAAATACAATACCCCCATCAAACTACCTGAAGTCGAGCCCCCAAACGGGATGGCGCCCCTGCTGGATTTCCCGCGGGGGCGCATGAGACCTGTTACTTTCCTCGGCGAGGGCCCCCACGGCACTGTAAGTAGCTTATACCCCTACAAGGCCCTGATAACATATACAATACCCCCATCAAACTTCCTGAAGCCGAGCCCCCAAACGGGGTGGCGCCCCTGCTGGATTTCCCGCGGGGGCGCATGAGACCTGTTACTTTCCTCGGCGAGGGCCCCCACGGCACTGTAAGTAGCTTATACCCCTACAAGGCCCTGATAACGAGTACATTGCTAAAAATCTCATGCTGTTCACCTCCATCTGACTTCCCTAGGCCGAGCCCCCAGACTCCTAGGAGAGGGCCGGCACAGTACGGTAAGTAGATAACCATGAAGATAGAAGTACGATAATCTTCTACCGACACTCCTCCACACCGACGGGATCACTTTTAAATTAAGAACGACAGTCCTCAAGGTCTAATTAAAATATTTTTTTATGAGGCCAGACCTTCCTTATATTATAGAAGTTGAACGTTTCTCTGTACGTGTCTCCTATACAGATAAGAACGATCAGCGACTAGTTACTTGTTAGTTACTCGTCATGCATTGCCGGGCACTTATGACAGTTGCTACTCTATGCCAGACACCCCTAAACTTCAATACTGATCTGACTCGCGGCTCTCATTGAATTCGGGACCCAAAGATCATAACCTAATCTAGCTTCATTAAAATCTATTCGGTAGTTGCGACAGGATTCATACATATAATGCGTATATATAACGTTAAAGTCGAATTTTAACATACTTGCTTTAGGCCGGCCTCACACATGCTGAATGTCTATCTGAATTTAGAATCTGATTTCAGAATCTTAAATTCCAACACCTCGCCTCACACACATCTTAAAAATTCATCGGTACGATCCTTACAGGTCGATCTGAGAAATTCAGAATCTGAAAAAAACAGGAAGTGGAGCAATCCCATATTGTATGGTATACTGACCTTTCTAAATTAAGAATCTTAGTTCAAATTCTAAAAATTCAGCATGTGTGTGGCCGGCCTTAAAGCTATAATAATGACCACCATATATAACGTATTGATTACGTCATAACAATCCACATTGTGCATATTAAATTGCATATACATTTACATAACCCATTAGCGCACTTGCCTGGAGGTTTAGGCTTAGGTTACCAATTAACGGCTTTCAATGGAGTACACTCCCCATCATGTATGGTGTTGTTTACTTCCATGTATCCAAGCAATCACATTTCGGTAACTTTATATAATTAGAATACGCAATAGATACGTTATATGCTTATAAAACCCCCCAAGAATAGTAACTAACATTTTTATTTTTATTACATTTATTAGTGCGTAATTCACAATAATTACCTCGAATTCTCAAAATGAGCTCACTAGTAGCATAATATCTATAAATTTTTTAAGTATGGAATAGTCATGCTAAGTTTAAAAAAAGTTAGTAAACTTAAAATGAATTTTAATTTACTCTACTGAGCAGATCTACGGCACGAAAATAATTATTCAATAAAAAATGAATCCATTCAGTACAAATAATCACTGGAAAATAAACTCATATATTAAACCCATAAGCAAATTGTTTTCTGATTTAAACTAGGCGTCCACATATCGATACCGTACGCATAAACCACATTGTACTATTCTTTGAATATGGACGTACTTGTTTCCTATAGAATGTCACACGAGTACGTTGCGTCGATATTCCGCATCGTATGGAACGCATTTATCTTTACAAATAAAGATTCCGATGTGTACGATACCGTCCTGTGAACGCCTATCTTAATCAGAAAACAATTTGCTTATTGGCTTTCATGTCATATATCAACATACATTAAAATTAAAACGTCCCCATGGAGTCGTTAATGCTTTACAATGCAATACAGACTTTATTAATTAAATTCATGTGTATATGTATTCGTTTTTATGACTTGAATCAGCCTGCGGCTTAGTTCTCGACAGTATGGGTTTTATAGATCAAAAACGTATTCTTTCATCTAATCAAGGTAGGGTAGGTTGGTTGTTTTTCTATGCGAAAATTCATCAAAATCTCTAACATTTATAATATTAATAAAATAGGACAAGTATGCCATGTTTACCTATGTATTTTGTAACATACAATAAAGTTACATTACCCAAAAGAAATTCGATAAACAGAACAAAGTAAAAGTTTAACAACACCAGCGTTTAGTTCTTATTTTGTACGACTTACTACCAATACTTTCATATTTTGTACCTAAATAATAATTAAGATAATTAATTTAGAAAGTGGCCGAAACAAAACATTAAATAAAAATTTAAAACATCGATGTTTAATAAGTAAATAGTATAGACATTACATCAGATTATAACATTACCGTACTAAATACTGGATTGAGTTCGTAATTGGCGGATGTATTGAAAACCGATATAACCGCAATTCGTGCTCATAGTCCCACTGAAACTAATATTTACATTTTGCAACGTTCAAGAGTACTTACCAGTTTCAATGATTTCGAATTTATTAAATATGAATATTTAATCATTAACTTTACTCTATAAATTATACTTATCGATAACTCTTAATGGTAGGGGAGCCCAAGAGGGGATTTCGGGATTTACTCGAGCGCGTCAGATTAATATATAGGGGGATACCTTGTACCTTAATAAGTACTACCACCAAGTATGAGCCTTATATATATGTTCGCTCTTCAGGGATAAAGGATCAGATTAGTAAAAAAAAATTGATCATCAGACATTCTCGAGCGCGTCAGATTAAGATAAGGTGAGTTAGTTACGTGCTAAAACGTGTATATTTCACTAATCTGACGATTTGAGCGTGACGCAAAGGAGGGAGAGGGCTACAAAGTTGTAAAAAAAAAACGTCACCTGGACATTCTCGAGCGCAGCTAATTTTTTTTTTTTTGAAGGGAATCATTCAAGGATTAAGAAAAATATATAATCTGACGATTTCCGCAAGCCGAAGCAACAAAAATTGATCGATAAAGTTCAGCTACGTGATGCCTATATTCGCCTCTCTGCGTTTCTATTTCTCTCTCATTCTTTCTCTATCTGTTATTCTCTCTCTTCGTCCCCAATCTGGTTTGGGTTGCCAATTGCCATGACGCCATGACAGCTGTTCACATAGCCTCGTTCATAGCATAGCATTGTTTACAACGTATTTCCAACGTTTTTCCACGTTTTATGGTTTTAATATAAGTTGAATTATTAATAAATGAATGAATTAAGAATAAAAACAAAAATTAAAAAAAAATAATGAAGATGTTAAAAAAATACTTTAAAAATTTTATGTTTTGTAATTATTTTCTTATAAATACAAGTATTCTACTTAAAAACAACATCTACCTTCTCATTTGCATGTTCTCATTCCTGAGTTTTTGGTTTAAAAAAATTGAAAGAAAAATTATAATCGTCAGATTAAGCGAATCCCTCTAGATAATTGTCAGATTAAGAGACAGCACGTCTAGGGCGTACAGACGAACGATATATATCTTAATCTGACGCGCTCGAGTATTTCAAAATGGCGATTTTTTTTTGCATATTCTAATAAGGGCCGTGACTTTGCGTCACATCCAAATCGTCAGATTATTATATAAAAGCATTTTTTTAGGTTCACTTAACATCCCCTTCGAAAATCTGACGCGCTCGTTAAAAATTTTTTTTTTTTTCATTTTTACGGCCACCCCCACCATGGAAACGGTCAGATTAATATATGTACATTTTCAAAAATACGTAGGACATATATGACATTAATATCTGACACGCTCGAGTAAGTCCATGGAAGTGATTTTTTTTACATTTTTGAAAATTTATAGCGGCTTCCCCCACCGATGAAACGGTATGTATTATATGACATTTTTTTCTTCTAATTATCTAAGCTTCTCAACCCAATAGGTCTCTATAACGCTCGAGTAAATCCCGATTTAGCATCGTGGGCTCCCCTACCATAATGAAACCGCATTTTCATTTAGAATTTCGGAACTATTCAATGTTCACCAAATACGGTGAGTTTCGAATCATTATCATCATTATTAACTTATCTTCGTCCCCTGCTGGACGTAAGCCTCATATAAGTTTTGAAAGTCATCGTAAATTACATAAATAAAACCATGTGTCAAAAATGTATATTTATTGAGGAAAGATTTTTGTGTTCAAATTTCAAGCCATTGCGTTAATCATAGAAACTGAAAAGGTTGTCATCGTTTCGGAAAGGGTCCCTTACATCTTCTGGTTCCACTGGTTTCTGGAGGACATTCTTACCCGCTTTCGTGACTGAATCTGCTTGGCCCAGGTTACCTGAGGGTCGTTTCATATCATCTATGGGCTGCTGCAGTGATGGTTTCGATTGGGCATCGGTAAACTTTGAGCTATGTTCGTCAATATTACCTATTTTCCCTGGTTCCGTATTTTCGAGCTTTTCCGGAGTTTTTTTTTCGTCTGGAATATCTGAAATAATATATGCTTATGGTACTTGTAAATATAATATAGCTTTACATGTACAATAATTGATCGAAATTTAATAATCGAGAAACTGAAACCAAAAAAACTTCACATTACATTCTGTATGCTTTTAAAGAATTGTCTCCCACAAAACATAGAAATTTGAAGCAAGTGAATAAAATACAATCAAAAAAGTGGTCGGCACTCTGCCACAGGATACTCAATGTGCTCCCATACTTTCCACAACATAGACGTACTATAAATAAACCATCAAGTGCTCATTTCATACACTTAACCGTATGTAAGCGGCAAAACAACATCTATTCCCTTACATTTTTAAATTTATGTGTAGTAATGTTTTAGTAACACCCCCAAAACTATATATCCTTATACATACGTCCGACGTGAGCCGAATGTATAAAAAATGTTATTTGATTTTGTATTGAAAAGAAATATGACCGGAGGAAACCAGGCGTCGAATCCCATACTTACCACAATAAAACGGTCCGGGTTACATTTCCTCAAATTAAATACGCTCGAATACTATTCGGAAAGCATTCGAGCCAAGATACAAACTTACCTTCTTTCAGGAGCTCAACTATATTTTCCATAGAAAATTTGTTTTTGATGCTTTTTATGAATTCATCCATGACGGAGTTTGGTTCCTTTGATTGAGTAGCTGTTGTGGATCGCTGGCTCCGGTTTTATAAGAAAACGAGTTTATTACATTATAGAAAATGTCTGAATGTGACAAAATATTTATTTTTAGATGGAAAATGTTCTGTCAAATCTTTAACAAAAGAAGGAAATTCGACGTAAATTTGTTTCAAACCTTTTTCGTGGTATTTACAAAATTCCATTCATGATGTCACGTTATTATATAAAGGCAAGTTTTGGTATTTAATTAAAGAAAAGTTAATTCAAGTAGGTCATTACATTTAAAGTAATTACTTATTAATATACATTTTGTAAAAGTCAACTTTATTTTTATTTTGTAACATTCATAAAATCTACAATTTACAAGTATTATCAACTCATAACGACAACATGTACGATAGCTGCAAAAAAACATTCTAATTTCTTATTATGAACTGAAAATATGCTAAAACAAAACTGTACACCACATCAAAGGGTAGAAGGGCTGCGGTTCACTAATTCACTATGTCTGTACTTTTATAATGAAAAGACAATATTGGTGCTAGCGCCGAGCAGCACGTAAAGGGCTTTTTAACCGACTTGCCGAAATACGAAAAGAACGTTTTCATATCATTGTTTTTAGAGGAATCTTCATGTTTTAAATAACAACCAAATACTGTGTAATTATTGTGTAATATTTTAAAATCCTCTTTTTGTGTTTCGTAATGTACGTCTTTCGTACTAATTTATATGCCTATTTAATATCCCGCCTTTTTATAATCCAATCAAAATATCTAAATATATTAAAAAACCATGTAGTTTCTTTATTTTCGCCAAGAAAAAATACATATTTAAATATACCAGCAACCAAAATGTTAGCATTAAAAAACCTTAGCAACATTTTTCATTTAATTATATTATTATACGTCAACAATAGGCAGAACGCAACTATTCCTTGTATTTTAATGAGGTTATGCAGTATTATAAATACACGGCGAGCATGCATTTAGGTTTCAACATTAAAATGTATATTTTTAACTTTTTATTCCACATTTAGAGCAGTGGAAAACAAAGTTATATGGGTAATTTATAAAATATTAATTCCACAAAATAGGTACACAACTCAAACTCCATACAAGTCGCGTATTTTTTTTTTAAATATAATTTTCATCTGGTTATCAATTAGGTGAAAATCTTTCTAACTCATCTGCTATGAAAAATATCACGCATTAAACTTATAACCCAGCACAAAGTATTAATAAATTGCTTTTTTAACGTGTTCCATTTTAATAAAAGAAAATAATAACTTTTAAGAAAACAATAATATGTAAGATTCGTAACTTACATAAGTACCAGATAAACCAGCCAATGTTTGTTTAGGTAATTGAATTTGTTCTGTTCATCGGGTTGCTACATTTTTCTCACAAACTTTATACCGTTGTTCTCAGTACAGCATTATTTTAAAGAATCATATTATGCTAAAAAGGCGGTACAGTAAGTTTAAAACTAGGCTTTTATATCTTAACCTATACAAAGATAGTGAAAATTATTTTTAACAATTTCCTTCTTTATTTTTATATTCATAATCTTTACCAAATAATAAACTAGCAGGTGTTTTAATTGACCACCCCCATATTTATATATTTTTATATTATGTTCTGAACTGTCTTCTCTAACCCTTTTTTGAATTTCGCTTTTCATTTTGAGTAAAAAATCATATTAAAATCCTTTTTAAAGGATTTTAAACGCGGTTTATTTTACATTATTATTTAACCCGACGTTTCGACTTTTCGTTTGACCCATGACCACGCTCGCTGTAAAGTGTTCGAAACGTCGGGTTAAATAATATTGTAAAATTATGTATAATAACCCGCGTTTGTCTTTAAAAAGCATTTTATTCAATATGGAAAGTACTCGCTTTAAAACAAACACAAGAAAATACCATACCACCTTTCAATTTAAACCTGAGCTAAACTATTTGACGTAAATATTTTCAACCCATTATTCGCCATCTTCCATAATTCGTCTATCCATTGATGCTATGTTATAAAACGAGCCCGAAAGGCTAACGCTATGATAAAATTCCATAAACTGCCGCTACAAATATCTTCAAATTCCTTTTATCCACAGGAATGCTTTATTAAGGTCCTCTTCAAACATTCAGTCCTCTTGTACCTAAAATACGACGTTCTGAATATTATGTACACCTGGTCAAAGATTTTTCTAACATTATAATGAATGAAAAATTGTGTAGAAATAAAATATAAAAATTGAGTTTAAAACGATAATAATGTATTAATGATTAAGTCGTGTAGTCATCATATTTTGTATATTTTCATTCAATAATGTCTATAAAAATATCGGTCAAATAGCTATTGAACGTGCACGTAACGTAGTAATGCGATTGTACATACTAGTAATTAATTAACCAAACTTTTGACATCAATTTGGCCATAAAAATCACAATTCAACCATGTTCGTTGAAAGTCCATGAAAACAATTTTTCCCCGAAGAAGGAAATCTAATTGTGCTTCTATTTACCTTCAATCTGCTAAAAATGGTTTGTACCGTATTCCGAGAGCCCAAACAACGCCCGGGGCGGGCTTGCTGCAAGGGTCACCTTCAAAATTCAAAAACAAACGTGTAGTGAACACGCTTCAGGCGTTCAGTGCCCCTACCATGTTACGCTTATAGAATGGTTAAAACTCCACCCTACCTATAGTTACTTAAAAATGTATATCATGTCACATTCTCACTCGTCTTTCGTTGCGCTTCTACTTTAAATATAAAAGGGAGTTAACTTATTTAAACGTTACTCGTAGAAAAAGGTACAGACTTACCTTAGAGATGATCTCCAAAAATAATATTTTCTTTCAAAACATAACGCAATAAAGGTTCATACACTCGAATATCGATTTATCGGCAGGTAACTGAAAATTTGAGGTTTTAATGTAACATTAAATTATAACATTAGACTCGTTTAAGTAAATTCCCATTTCCCCTATACATTGTTTGTCACCTAACAAACAATGTATCAGACTGAGAGGGATGCCCAACCAAAACAACAGATTTTTTCTCCAAACAGTCGAACGTAGGCCTCGGTAGTATCGCAAACCGCAGCACCAACGAGTCGCCCATTAAACTCGAATAGAGCTTGCAATTTGCGTATCGCTAATGCAACACCATCGCCTGTATCACGGAAAACGTGGATAATTGAATTCCAATTTGATCGATTGTCAATTGTCCATCGGCGGGCATAGTTGGCAATAGTAATTACATTCCGACCATTAGCGCTCCGGTTAATCGATAACGGCTATGAGTGCATTAGCTGTATATGCCAATCCAATCACTCTAATCAGGCCCGACAGATTCAAGTAGTTGACTCCAGCTCATGATCTAATTCTTCTTCAAATGTGAACTATGAAATTGCAGCATTTACGGCGCGATCTTTATACGACACTAGCTGATATATATAGCCTTTAAAATAAAGCCTATGTTACTCGTGGATAATGTAGCAATGGAATGGTAAAAGAATTTTTAGAATAGTTTTTGAGCCTATAACCAAACAGACAAACAAAGTTTTCCTCTTTATAATATTAGTGTAGATATGATATAAACTCCTTAGTCGTATAAGCCAATTACTCTTATCAGGACCGAGGGATTAAAGGGTTTGAGTGCAGTACATGATCCTGTTAATTTAATATCGGATCATTAATACATAAAAACGTTTTTCGTTACGTGATCGCGGAAAACTTCAAAGTTAGACGATTAATTTCAATTCAATTTGAATAGAAGAAATAAAACATAATACTTTTATAAAACTAATTAATGTTTACATTTTGACTTACACGCGAAATGTTTCAATGAAGTTCCATTAAATAAAATTGGCCTTTATCTATACAACGTCTTTTACATCTCAAGCCAGTCTTGGGGATAATAAAAGCACATTGTAACCGTTAACCCTTAGCCGGAGCGCACTTCGAAACAAAACTAAGTGAAATTCCATCCAAACGTCACTAAACTAAATGAAATACTAAATGAAATTCCGCCGTATAATCATCGTGGGCTAGTTTACACCCGTTGTCGCGCAAAGATTGCGCGTTGATGTAGGGTGAACTTAGGGCTACCAAACTCTAATTTAATTAACGTGTAATTATTGGGTAATAGCTTGTTTAGTCTAACAATATTTATGGAGTTTTGTCTTATATGACATGTCAACCCTATCGTCACGTCTATACTTGCTTTTTGCCCTCAGCTTTAAAAAAAATCTAATTAGATTTTTTCCCGAAATATTCAATATCTAATTAACTCAAATCCAATTAGGCATTTCTTTTCTTCTTCTTTTACAATCCTGCTTATGTAGAGATTTTAATAACTAGACGCATCAAGAATATTAAAATATACAAGAATAAAAGCAGGATTTAAATCTTACCAATTCATCACAGCCAATTCACTTTATTATTAAAACAAAACAAACGCATCTTTATTCATTTAAAAGTTAACACAGCTAAAAATTCCTTAATCGCAAACTAATTAATTGAATAGAATTTTATTGTGGTCAAAAATGCAATACTTCAATTTTTTATACTTTGTGTCGTTTCTTTCTGATGTGATTTCACCACAACCAGTTTCGCATAATTTTGAATATCCGTGATACAAAAGAGTATTTCTTTTAACTCCGTTTTATTTTAACAATTTAATAAAGGCAATAACAGGTAGCAGCCCTGCACGTTTGCACATCAAGTAGAGGGGGCAGTACTACAAAAATGCTCATAAAAATTGATTACTGGCCGTAAGAAAATGCAATCTGCTGCTCGCACCGGCCACTCCCTACCCACCCTCCCTAATAGCTTGCGACGTTTATTTTATACTTTAACCAAATTTATGAGGTATCGTAGTAAATGAGATGAATATGCGCGCTAAATTTTGTTCATTATTTATTCTATTTAACGATAGAAATTTGTATAAACTCTAACATTAAAAGTGCGTGGGACAATTGTAATTTAGTAATTTTTATTAAGGATAAGATAAAATACTGATTTAATACTTTCTCCAAAATAAAAGCAGAATGCTTGCAGAATGCTTTCTGCATCCACATTTATTAAAGGTTATAGTCAAATAATTTCTAACATTAAAAGTGTCTGGGACAATTGTAATTTACTAATTTATTTTGGATAAAGTATTACATCAGTATATTTTTCATTTCCATCATGTACAATCATCATCTCCTAACCCTTATACAACAAAGTTAACTACTACGTCACCGAGGCATTAAAATGTTTAACATAACATTTTCGATATACAGAAAAGAATTAAGTGCCAATTTTGAAGGTAAAGAAAGCAATCTCGACACATCGTCAGTAAATAACTACTTGATTTATGGACCTATACTCCGATCTGACTTTTCAATTTTCTGTGTTAAGGAATCCACGTAAATGGATTATTCAACCTCGAAACCAACATCGAAATACTTCTTTAAAATGTTTTGGTTATGCAAATATTACTTTTTCATAATAAAATACGAAAGTTAATGTAGCAAATGTAATACAAACAAGCTTGTCTTTACTATTTTTTTATAGAGAAAATATTTTATTGTTTGTTTATTGACTATTGGAACGAATTGATTTTTTGAAACGACTTCAATAAAGGAGGAGGGTTTTATTTTTATATATTACCTATCGCCGGCATTTATAGTCCGCTTTGGAGAAATCTTTCGAAAGAGTAGTCTCTGCGTGGTCCCTTAGAAATTTGAAAGTCTGATCATCCATGTCAAAGATATCCCAGAGAACTCCTCGAAACTCAACAAAATAAACTCTTCAGTTTTATGATAATACTAGCGACCCGCCCCGGCTTCGCACGGGTTTAATGGATGATATTATACATAAAAACCTTCCTCATGAGTTACTCTATCTATTAAAAAAAACCGCATCAAAATCCGTTGCGTAGTTTTAAAGATTTGAGCGTTCATAGGGACATACAACATGACACATGACAGAAAAAGCGACTTTGTTTTATACTATGTAGTGATACCCACTTAGCTCTGCTAAACCGAATTAGATGAAATTTTGCACAAAATTTGTTTAAGACCCGAGAAAGGACATAGGTCAGTTTTAAATCCCACGAGCACGGGAATACGCGGTTGAAACTTCACAGCACAGCTAGTTTGAAATAAAACAGATATGAAATTTAAAATGACAGCATCATTTGACGTAATTTTTCACTGTCACCCGGCATCCTTGTTTCCCATACATTTACAAACCCGCAGAATAAATGTAAATTTATTTTGAAAACTTTGCTTAATTAATGACCTCGGTAATGACCGTAATGTTGGTCACTGATAAAATGAATAGTCCAAACAATACATTAACATTTCTGAGCTTTGCTTGTTCGCCGTTTAAAAACAAAACTTTGATAGTAAGGAAGAGTTTTCAGGTAAATAAGATATGTTTTTGTAGAGCCATTTAAAGTTACAGCTTTCAGTAAAATAAATAATTAAATTACCGCTTTATGCTCTTGCTATTTTCCCAATGAAAAGGAAATTTTTATATATTTGAGTAAAGTTATAAAATTGTAATAATAATATACCTTTGAGTTGAACTAACTTGGAAGCGAAACATTAAAAATTAAATAAACACAATCTCAAAATTTATTTAAAGAATATATCCATTAATATTCTAGAACCTAATTTTGAGTCACCACAAAGCGGAATAAAGAATGTTTCGGTGGCAACAAACGCAAGACGCATAAATAAATTCCGCTTATATTCATTAGCATCATTACGACGTTTATCACACTCGTTCCTTTTTAGCACTACGAAAAACATTTCCCGACCTTCGTAAAACGCTCACTCTTACAGAACAATTGCACTTGACCTAATCTAAACATGCGACGCCGTAAAATTTAGGGGAATCTTGTTTGATTCTTTTTACTTGTTTACCTATTCGAGCGACTCAATTCAGAGTGAAATTCAATGGAAGCCCCTCGTTATATTTTATTTTTCAAGCGTGAAGGGATTGTATTGTAAGTTTTTATATTAAATG
Source organism: Phoebis sennae (assembly GCA_001586405.1). NCBI lineage: Eukaryota > Metazoa > Arthropoda > Insecta > Lepidoptera > Pieridae > Phoebis > Phoebis sennae. The sequence continues at coordinate 543,755 of LQNK01000863.1, forward strand.
TAATGCTGTGTTGCGTGACTTGAAACTCATTTATTATACGGTTTTAAAGACGTAAAGTTCAATGCAATAACCTTTTGTAGTATTTAAACAATATACGTATATTATAAAGAGGAATCCATTTTGTATTTACGTTTGTAATATCTTCTTCACGAAAAATGCTAGACCGATTTTAAAAATTCTTTCACCATTAGAAAGTTGCATCTTCACTGAGTAATATTAGCTATATTATTTTATATAGGTTGTATAAAATTAGTAATGAATTAGTAATAATGAAGCTGCGCGGAACATCTTGTGGAACATAAAAAGTAGGAAAGTAACTGAACAATGTATTGCAGCGTATGTTGTTGTTTGCGTTCACTTTCAAATTAATTTTGTATTTCATGAAAACCACTTCCTTCGCTACTCTATTATCGTGGCCGAAGTTTTAGTTCATTGTTTACAATATAGTTTCGTTTACACACGTACAAGACACCTGAACAAACAATACTCTAATCCCCTTACTTAAGTACTCAGTTTGAAGCGATTTCTTGCTGCTTATTTTGTTCCAATCCTTTTATATACCTGAGCTGGAAAGATTGTTTGAGCTATTTGAAGAAACGAGCTTCGAGTTAAAATTTAATATAACAGAAAGTTTAAGACTATCCCTTTTAAAAAACTACGAGTTTATTCTTTTGAAATAATTTTAATAAAGCGTATAATCATGGTTACAGATAATATAATAATCTTTAATGTTTTTCACTTAATGTAATCATTTGGTAAGACCATAAATAAAATGCACTCCAAGCCTTTATAGAACAATTTTTGGCAGGAGCTATGAATGTATTTTCTCTTATAACGTTGTATTATCTAGTTTACAGGCAAATTAATATGTTATAATAAGTATGAAAAGCGCAATTCGGAAAGGTTTTTCTCAAGGTCTGTAAATCCGGTAGGCGCATAGCCATTTTCCTCGCTCGGTAAACTTAGAAACTGGGCCAAAGTAGGCTTTTGCGAAATATACAGGAAATTCTCTACGCCCTCACTATTTACGTGCTTAAGAACTATTTTCCTTAAAAGTTCCCACGTGCTGAGGAATAAAAATGTAAATTTTGGATTCCTTCGTACTTTTTAATTCTCTTATACATCCGTTTAACGGGAAAGTTACGGCTTTCCAAAGTTTGTTCGGGTAAAATTTTTAATATTTCTTGAATCCGAAGCGTCAGCCTTTTGTGTATCTTGGAAAGTATTAATCCGTTGTTGAACGATTTATTTAATTTCAAAAATAATATAACTTAATATGATTCTTAATTGTTTTTTTCGTATTTGTATAATGTATGTAGTGTAATTGTATTATTGTGATTTAATGGAGGATTAGAGTTTAACAACGCTAACATTTGTACAGTAAAGTCTGGAATTACGAACGTAAAACGTTCTTTTGGGTGTTTCTGATATGTCCGCCAGGTATGTCCTAGATCTTTCTTTAGTGCCCCCTTTTTCCCTCAGTTTAATTGAGACCTTATCCAGAACAATTTTTAACGTACGAAAATAAATTCATGACTCCTCCCCTCCCTAGGTTTCGTGTTTTTTTTTCCAACTCCTTTTCCCACCTCACGTCATGAATAGACGATCCCAATAGTCTGTGTGATTGGCCCCGTGGTCGAAATTCTACTAGAATATTAGGAAATGTTAATTATATTTTTTCCGCAGCTCCAGATATGCGAGACGGATGGTATCGAGGAGCTGAGCGACGAGGAATTACCGAGTGGCGACCGCCGCCGACTCGTCATCGTCAAGACTCTCTGGCGCGGCTGCCATAACGATATCAAGTGAGTCAATCTGATTACAAAAGCAAAATAGCAGTTCCCTGGTGTTAAACGATCGCAGTGCGTAAAAATCTGTAATAAAAGTGGCATAGATGCCTTGCAAACCTTACAAGGGAAAATAGGCTCATAATAAGAGGGATGGTATAGCATTTTCTCTTTGGAATTACAATTGATTGAATACATCAAATCAACAATAACAGCAAAAATGGTAGAAAAATACTAAGCGCATCTACTAACAAAAACATGAGTTACATTGACGTAAACTTCTATACCACATTGTCATGTTATGACTATATTGAGCCGTTTCTACATCCCCATTTCGTTTTTACTCAAATCTGCGGTTTTGTGTCGCTTCCGAGCTTCGCCGATACTGCAATTTCAATCATATCTTACCCGCCTTCGTGAGATAGAAATAGGCATAGAGCGCTGCACGCAACCGCGGACTAAAAACGTCACATAAAAACCTTTTAGCGTGCATTATTGCGATGTCAACCGACTCGACGTTTTATATAAATCACAGCATTTCATGCAATAAGTTCTTTCAAGTGAATGCAAATTATTGCAGTTAAAAGCTATTTCACCTATATTTCATGCCGTTTTTATTGCTCATTGATGTGTTTATGTGTTTATGTAACAAAGAAAACGTATAACGTTAAAATGAATTAACAATACACTTTATATGGATACTGCATATTTCGAAGCGCAATGAGAATTTTAAACTATGTTGATTAGACTTTATTCAGAATGTAAATTCTTGCACGCATGCAAGAAAGTTAAACCAATTTACGAACAGGTAACCACAAAAGGGAAGCACGCGATATCACAAAATAAACAATTTTCGTTAATCTCAGGAACAAGTTTATAATAGGTACATTAATTACTGATTTCCAAATAAAAATCATAACAAAACTAGACTAAGAACCTTGTGTAAAAGGGGTTATTTTTAAAAGTGTGGGTACAATTAAATAATACTTTTATTCCCATAAAAGCGACCACGAGCAATATCTGTAAAACATGTTAACATTAATTCGGTGTCCAGGGCGGCGTTTGCCCGCGAAGCTACCTGGGGAGCTGGCCTGAAGCACCCGCAATTGGCGCGAGTGCTCGGCCTGAGCCTCCTGGAGCCCCCTTGCGCGGCACTCGACCGCGGCGATGCTGCACCCCTCCCAACGATCCTGAAGATGGAACGGAGATTGAAGTAAGTCCTTTAAACTGGAAACATTACTGCCGGTATTAAAATTCTTGCCTTAAAAATCACCTGAAGGAAGGCAACGAGTGATATAAGATGAGCTAGAAGGAGATGAAGAAAGCGGAGTTTCAAGAGTAATACAAGATGAGCTAGAGAGCGGATGAATGGAGCTTCAAGTAAGTCCATGAAAATCAAGGGTATTTAAAATCCAGAAAAAATACGTAAACCGGGCATATTCTGTACTAACTGAAAATGCAAGCATCTGTAAACATGTCTCGATCGTTTCTCGTAACCACGACTGCGCGCCCCACTTTCCAGGTGTCACTCGCAATCATAACCAACGCTATGGAAAATATATTTAAGTAAGTAAACGGTAGCTATAGAACAGAGAATGGTTTCTCAAGCTGTCCCAAAAACTGAGCTGCTTCACTCGGGCACAGAAGTTTGAACCTGTTGCAGGTTTGTTAAATCGCTGATTTGGTTTGGAGATGAAAGAAACTCCAAATAACTAGAAAGAAAACATAGCCGCTTTCAAAATAAGTTTGTTCTTTGGAAACGGTTTTGCCAAAAATAATCTTTGCTCTGAAAAACCTAGTTTAAACAGGACATTTATAACATAATGTTGAGTAACTCATTTGTATAAAGAAATTGTGCTATGCGATTTATTATATAACTTCATACAATTTTCAACGACTATCAATCGAATTAACACTATATTTAATATTTTATATAGAATTGAACAATTTAATATGTATTAAATTTATGCTCTGAATATTTGCATCTGCATCTAACTGTTTTATACATACATACATGTCCATATATATATACTCTAATAACAATAAACCACAAATTACAGCTCTCCCTTATTGACAATATTTTCTCTTGCTGTTACTCCGTATAAACTAAAATCATCTTCCACATATAAGGAAATTATGTAATCATACTTACTAACATTCTTTTGTGGTAACAGCTATTCGAGTTTGATTCACATATGCTGCCAAATAGCCAACGGCATGAAGTATCTGGAGTCATTCGAGTTAGTACACCGGGATCTCGCGGCAAGGTAAATTAATATCATACACTTCTATATACCATCATCAATTTTGTATTCCTCATGACTATTGTGCATCGTTCTATCATCAAAGTTCGTATTCCCTTTTTTCTCTATCCAATCTCCTTTACCGTTCCATTACCTGTATTCCTTTCAGCGATTGTTAGTTTGACATCTCTCCTCTCATCAACCCGTCAATTCGACTTGGTGTTAACATCTGCATCGGCTGAATCATATGCTCCTTTTTCTGACATTATCTTATACATATAAACAAACCACTATATATGACATATATTTCCCAGAAACGTCACAGTCACAAACGACCTGCACATTAAGGTGTCCGACTACGCGATGTTCTGCGAAGAGTTTATCGGCGATTACCACATCATGGCCGACGGCACCCGCGTGCCACTGCGCTGGATGCCGTGGGAAAGTCTGCTGATGGTAAGTATTGGATATATTTATCAAGTCACAACTGACCTCTTTTGGGCAATTGTATATATTGGGTTGCTCTTTAATTTATGAGCAAGGGAATCAGCAGAAAAATCCGTAATGCTTCAAAAATTTTATTCGTATATGAAACAGCTCTAATTATAAAATTCAAATCCAAAATTCTTTATTTCCTCTAGACGTGGTTACAATAAAGTTGTTGTTGAGAATCTTATGTCCTACTTCTACCAAAACAGCATGCAAAAGAAGGGAAAGAAAACATAGTTTTACAGTCCATTGTAATCTATTAAAACAAGATGTTAGTCGAAAAATATCCTAAACACAAATTGACGTAGTACAAATCAATAGCTTAGTTATAATTTTGTTTTAGGGAATGTGTTCACCAGCCAGCGATGTGTGGTCTTTCGGAGTGACAGTTTGGGAGGTACTCACGTACTGTGTAGCCAAACCTTTTGAAGAGATGAATGATGATCAGGTAAATACACTACTGACATATACTTATGACATCTCTTTTTGAATTTCATTTTATTAATCAATTTATTTTGTACAAAGGGCAATATAAGACATGTTTATACTATCGGATTGGATTCTTTTCAATATTGCAATCTGCTTTGATATTAAGCATGATTACTTGGCTTTCATCGTAAACAGATTCCAAGACCCGACGCCTTAGAGCAGGAAATGATGTTTGAGATTTGGAGAAAATTCTTCCAACTCACTTTCATCATTTTCTTCTACTAGGCAAAGGTTCCGCTCAAGGATTAGAAAGGATGGCTTACGTAAACATCTCTTGGATTAGAAAAGCTAAGATTATTTTTTATTTCTCATTTATTCCTAGGAGTTTTGTCATGCAGCGACCATGATACTCCAATATGGATTAAACTAGACATACTATTACATATTTTCCTTATATTTTTGGACAACAAAGGTAATCAGTTTTTTAAGAAACAGTTTAGCCTTCTAGATTAGATTATAGAGTTTTAATAAAAGTGAAAATCACTTTTAACGACGTCCAATCAGAGTCATTGCCATGTCAGTATTGTAAAGTATTTTCTAGCTTAAAGATTCTCTATCGATGCTGACGAATGTTTGCAGGGAGGGTCTATAATAGACAGTGCCATCCACCAGGACGCGCCCCACCAATTTCTGAATTTGGAAATTTGGAATATGATCGCAATACTTTATCCTGATTAGTCTATTTAATTTAGTGTGCGTGTGCACACATAGTAATGAGTGTGAACCTATAAAACTTCACACCAGCGGAAGCTGGCATACATAATTATACATATGTCAACGATTGAGAAGAATAGTGGGGCGCGTCTTCGTGAATGAATTTATACATTACTTTAACATTCTGATATCCTTTCTTAAATTGAGGTGTCGCTTCTGCTGTGTCAGTAGCTAAAGTATATATTTGAATGAAGGTGGTAGCGAACGCTAGTCACTGGCGATGCGGAGGGCGCGGCGCCCGAGTGCCGGCCGCGCCGCCGCCGCGCTGCCGCCGAGAGCTCTACGACCTCATGCACGAGTGTTGGCGTAGAGAACCAATGCAGCGTCCGCGATTTAATGACTTACACCGGTTCTTAGAACGAATGACCCATGGATACAAACCACCTATTCAACGTTAAGGGGAGCACATTCTCGGTAGGGAACGTTGCTTCTTTATGCTGACTAGTAATGACAATCACGCAATTTTTGAAGAGAGATACATTTTTATACTTAACAGCTGTATTCGATTGACCTCTTGAGTTCTATCTTCGTCGTGAAAGCAATCACAACTTGCTACACAAGGCCCTAGAAGAGATTTTATTAATGCTATATTTATTATATTATCACTATATTTATTTTATTATGTTTCCTTAAACATCTTTTTCTCTTCTAAGGTCGGTATGTCATTACTAATAGGTGGTCTTGTATTTATGGGATTTAAGATTAAGTTTACTTGTGATAGGAAATGATGGGTCACTGTCAAAGTACAATCATATTGAATTTATGACAAAATATCTGATAAGGTAATTGTACAAATTAGAGAATTTATCAGGTTTTCTGTTGGAAACTTTTTTTGTTATGTTTATTATATTATGATGTTTTTCTTTCTTATTTGTACATTCACCTTATAATACCACTTGCACTGCTATGAAATTATATTTGGAATTTGACATTAAATAAAAGCATACCACTCTTTAATCATGTCTAAGGAGAAGTATGTTTTTAATTTTTTACCGTATTGGACAAGTCCCTACGATTTTATCGTACAAGGAACATCTCGGGAATATACTGCTTTGAATTTGACTTGTGTAACGAACTCAGTGTCATATGAGCTTCTAGCTATTGACTAATTGAATAATGTAAGCGTAGATCTAACCACTTGAGATCAGTCTACAGCTTACGTTTTGCCCGGAGCGTGTCAATAATCAAGAAAAATCTAACAGACTGCAGATAATATGTGATAGGAAATCGTGCAGTATTATTTACAGTATTTATATTAAATTAACAATTTTAAATTAGGTGTAAGCGTGTTTTAGTGAACACGCTGCTTCGCGACCCTTCTGTTTACTTGCTAACTTATCGATAGCTTGTCACCCTTACCGCTTCTCACTCGATCCACCGCCACGCTACATATAATAGAGTCAATCGATGTTTTAGAACTCAGATTAAAGAACTTAATATTAGAGTTAGCAAGTAGATGGGAACTTAATATACGTAGGATAGGTACATTCGTATTAGAAATTGCAAAATATCGATAACCGGCAATGTTGTGTCGGAATGAATTACCACAGCGATAAATTACCTTCGTGGATGTGAAAGATCTGTATCGTCTGTTTCCGACCTCTTTTTATCAAATTATTGGTGTCATTTTATAATCGATATTGGTATTTTGCATTCGCCAGTCTCTGAGTGGAATTTAGTAAAGAACTAGCTAGTATATCATACGATTAGTGTGCAAATAAAATAAGGTTGATGAATTGTGATCGAAACTCAGAGACTCGTCGTTGTTGATGTTGTCGACAATATTGTGCACGACGCGCTCAAAGTGCGGAATGGCATTATTGTTCCAAACATTCGTAGCTCGTAAGTTTCATGCCTGTCCCCCGGCGCCCTTCGCCTAGCGCTCTCATGATCTTCCATTTCGCCTTTACGGCAACCCTCACTCGAATACCCGCTAAATGTACGACGGATCATGTATACGCTTACGTGATTTTTTCCTACATTTACGTGGAACACGTTTAGTAGATCGCTACTGCGACGGATTTGTGAGTTTTATGTGTGCCGGAGTTATGAAAACGCGCGCATCGATTCGTCTCCCTACCGATCTACACCCTATAATATATCCAAATCTAACTCCTATTTTTTTAACCTGTTTTAAACGTTAAGGTTGTATACTTCTGGAAGTAAGTTTCCAGGGCATGAGTTGCCACCTGTGCTTCTTGTTTTCTTCGACCGGGCACAAATTGCGCACGTCGTCAAGTATTTAAGGATAGAGTTGTGTCGAATTTACGAGAGAGAGAGATATTTTTAAAGCAGCACGGTCGATTCGAGGCCCCTGCTGTCCTACTTTTGGGACGCGGTAAAGTAGTTTCATTAATTAACTGACATTTTCATAAATGCTGAACGACGTCGCAAAGTTTGTAAGGAAAGCCGAATTACTCGTGTACATGTAATCTGATCTAATAAAAGTCTTTGTAGTATTAAGAAATATATCAGTGTATCGATGTTTGTAAATGTTAACTACGATTCTTCCTAGCACTACATCCGTTTTATCAAATCTCAAAAGCCCCTTATATTGTATGGATTATTTGTTCAAAGTCGTACCGCGGTAATTGGAACTAAGCTGTGTAATGTTTTGGCAAACTGTTTAATTAATTTTCCACTCTATTTTAACCAAGATTTTTTCATCCATCTTCGAATACAAATAAAGTACTACGTATTATTTAGTTCAGATTATTGATAAGATTGGAAATTTTTTTAATATTTTTTTTATCGGGCTGAGATTAAACGGAATGCACAGTGTTTCAATTAAAAATTAAGATAAATGTGTCTCCCTCGTACTTTAGAGCTAGTGGGAAAAAAGTGGTACTTCAAAATCAATATAAAACAAATTTGGTATTGCCGGTATACAATCAAATAAAAATTACAAAAAGTTCCTATAGTCTAATACGAGATAGTAAATCTGTCTAGCCATATACATGTATGTGTACTTCTAGGTATTGAGATATGTATCTTTTAGTTCTGATTAAGTTTTATGGATATATATATACGTTTCTGACAAAGCGACTATATGTCGTGCGTGCATTCTCAGTTGAAGCAATATCTCGAATAGCTGTAAATACATAAGTGTTCTTAAACATGATAAGTAATGTGGTTTTACATTATTTATATAATACAGATTCGTTTACATCTTTAACTTTTCAATCAACTTTTAGTTTTACTATTACTGTTTTCTTTCTTAGTAAATCAAATGCATCATTAAGGGGATTTGATCTAGAAGCATCTAAAAGAAAATGCCAGTGTCACCTTTTTGATTGAATCAAAACTTTCCACAAACCCTGGAACACGAAAGGTAAAGATCATATGAGATTCCGAGTTGTACGGTTATTGAAATATTCTTGAACGCCGATCATCCTACGAGGGTTGTCTCGGCTTGAGCAATTCATGTCGATACAAAAATCTTGTCGAATAAACACTTATTTGAACAGATATTCACTGCGAACTTATACATTATTACAGTCTTTAATTCCAAGCAGGTTGTTGCAAATCTGTGCTAATCAATGCTCTAAAATGAAATTTAAAAAAGAGTCGTTTTTAATTTACTTATAATTATTTTATTTCTTATAATGTTTTTAATTATGTAAGTTTTAATATCTTATAATTTGTTTATTTATAATCGTAAAGGGATCTGTATATTATGAAACAAATAGTCATTGGAAATTTGTAAATAAGGTTGCGGTTGATGGATGTCCTGCAACGCCAAATTATGTAATTCTGCGTTATTTGTCATGTTTACATAGTAGTACATAATCAATATACCCATAGCGAGTAGAAGTTATTAGTAAAGTAGGTAATGTAATCATAACTTTATTATATTAATATAAATATATGCGTTAAATTAATGCGATGTTCATACTCTAATTGAATAACACTTTGTGTTTTTTCTATTCACTGTCATAGTTTTTTTGAAACAAAACTTTGAATCGGATGACACATGTTTGAAAATGCTATATTAGAATTACATGTATTCGGTTGTTCACGTTTCACCACGCTCTTTCGCACACTTGGCTAGAAGGGGAATTATATTCGCATATCAACGTGTGGGGTTCAAGAAGGCGTATAGTGCATGACTTAAATTGACGTGTGAAAGGGTGCACACAGCACATCATCCACCGTTGACTGAGTGCGGCCCTACTGTTTCTCCCTGTAAATGTACCGCTTCATATTCTCTTCAAACATCGCAATTTGCTGATAACCTAATAGACATGCAAGGAAGGTAAGGAGCTTGTTAACCGGATGCTACAAGCTTGCATATTATTAATTTAACGAGAAAGATACTATAAATAACCCATACACTTCGCTCTACGACCTTCGCACTCGCGTTTAATGTCAATAAGCTTTTAAAACATTTAGAGCTAAATTAATTTCATAACTAAAACGTAATTTATTTTATTAAACATGGATATCACCCTGTCTGATATGAGTCAAATATGCTTTTATTCAAGCCCATAAAATTCTAGTTGTTTCTTTGACCCACTAACGTGCCGTGTAAATAGCTGTTGTATGTGAAATGATTTTAATTTATATTTTACTTACTTAGCTATGAAATTATACGTTCATCAATCCATTTAATAAAATAGTTTGTAAATAGCATCACACCGTATATAACAAGTAAAATTCATAGTAATCAGTACGTAAATAAAATATATTTAGAGATAGAAAAGTGAATTTTATTTGCATTATATGTTGGATTCATAGAAAATTATTTCATCCTAGAGTAGAAGCGTAGGATCTAGATTTAAAAAAGTAGGTATTACATTCATTTTATGCCTCATCCATAGAATATAATACTTAATTTAGAAAGTTATAGAAATGTAGTTAGTTCATAATGAGTATTTTAAGATTATTATTTCCGATAATCCTGTACATATAGGTGATTATCGAGGACTACACATATAGGAGTAGAAAATCGTGTTAGAGCACGTGAAATCGTAGTGTTTTGATTTAATTATCGACGTTTATTTTATAAAATAGTTAAATAAATATACTATTTAATATAAAATATTTATACCAAATTTTATACCCAAATATTAAAATAGAAAGTGGTAAATTTCGTATACGTTTTATATATTAAATATTATATTAGCCCCATTATATAATTCTGCAAGATCCTTACATGTATATGGTGGATATAGGTAGCTTCAACGACTTTTCAGAACCACGTGTCCCCTAGCTCTCGATTCCCAAACCCCAAAACATATTTAATCAATATTATACTCAAAGAAAACAGGTTAGCTAAGGTAATATTAGGTAAGTCCTGCAAAAATGTATTTCATTTTATAGAGCTAATATTATCGATTAGTTTATTATTGTACATACTGGAAAGGATACTCTGTGGGTTGCTACAACGAATGTTTAAATTTCACGTAAACATACTTTTGATCTCATTAAGTCGTGCGTCACGCATATAGTTGGAGACACTCTGCTAATCTTTTCACGAACATCTTAGAAGTATAAGGAAGGTGTTGTATTTTAACTGTCCAATTTTGTATGTACGATATAAATGTAGTTAACAATTAAGTAATTGATGTTCATTTTTCTCGTTATTGTAAATGTTTTAACTTTTACAGAAAATTAATACTTATAAATTTACTCTTTGAGTGCAATCTTATGCAATGTTCGATTTAAAATTCCACATCCATGTATTTTACCTTTCCCCGATCATACAAACGTTAGAATAACAGAATATCTCTCATAATCGTTGTTTCTTTGTCGATATTCTGAACTTGACATATCTAAACAAACTTAATTTAAAGGACGAATGAAGTAGTCCATTCCATTATCATATTGTCATATCATAATGTACTTCACGACATTTTAATTTAAATATTTTAAAATTTGGAATGTAGGTGTAATAAGGAGTCAATAAGCGCGGACTACAGTTTTAAAGAGTAATATTAGCAAATTAACATTAAAAATGAAATAAAGATGCCTACGTAATGACTCCTGAAAGCGTTGGGACCAATTCGAATCAAGATACATCACAATATCTGTCTATATCAGATGCATTGACTGCTCTTCGTTTTGTACATTTTTTTTTCATTAAAATAAGTCAAAGTTGTTAGCACTCGGGCTGTGGAAGCTATTAAGCTGCGTTAAGTTGCAAAGCTTTTAGCTGCATTAAAATTTATAATCACATTGAAGCGACCCATCCGCGTTGTGTTGCGTGCCTAATTACTATTAATATTAGATACTTTACTCTAAACGTTCTTTTCCTCCGATAATTTGTTAGGCTAATTGTGCTAATATTGATTTATAATTGGTCTTTGATAATGTTTTATTTAACTAAAACATTCTTGTATATAAGCGTGGGTCCTTTTACGTAATTTTATACAGTCAATGTACTCTATTGTGCTCAAGACAATATAAATGGGTGTGGATAGAGTGATTACGATGGCCACTTTCTTTCTGATAAAAACTCGACATTAACACGACACGACCCACTCATGTGCTTTCCCCTAATCATATAAGCTTTATCTATTATACCTAATCCTAAATTATTATGAATGGCTCTAATTCTGACAATATAAAGGAAATCTATCTTATTTACTGTCATTCTACTAATTTAATAATGGCTTTAAGTGATAAATACCTAGTATACCTATTTATTTTTGGAGCATTTATGTCTTAAATCTACCTCCGAATACTAGATTCCTTTATGCAGAAATAGAATGGAAATTAATTTTAAAATTGTATACTATATTTTTGCTTAGGATCAATTATAATTTCATCCATATAATACAATAATAATGTAAGCTGTACAAAAATTAAGGGGGTAGATTTATAATCGTAAGTTACGTCTTAGTTATCGTTTCTTGTATTGATAGTTTGTGTTTTTTCGGAACTATTTGCTTTATACCTACAAGGGAAGGCGTTGCAGTGTTCGTGCAGTCTCCCTCACTGTGTGCACTTTATTAAGCAACAACGCCTTCAGAAGGTCGTTTGTAATATTTACAACTACATATCGCAAATATTGTATTAAGGTATAATCAAGCCTCTTTGAAATATGTAAAACACAAAATGTATATTCATTTAACTGTACTTACGTTAGTTGTGTATAAACCTAATTTTATTGCAGAGTTGTATTATTTGTTTTAATTTATGTTAAGTAAACCTGCTATCGTTTAATTCTAGTCAATTTCTATCATATAACGGCTTGTAAATCTGTCATATGTTTTGTTTAGTGCAATAATGCGAGTCGCTTGCGTGATAGCATATTCCCTTACCATTCTCTTTTATCACTCTATAAATGAAATCAATTCTGTAGGCCATATATGGTATAATCAAAGACTTTTAAGGCAATTTGCCTTCTTTTTATGTAATTTTAAATGTTAAAATAAATGTTGAATAACATATCAAATATTGGCGTTTTATTTTTCCTGGCCCAAACCATAAACTATTAATCCTCATACTAGGTACACTTTTATATTTTGCTATATTCATAAAAAAGCTTTCAAAGCAGAAATAAAATACAATGTTCATAATCACATTTCTATTTCATATTAAACTTATATAAAATAATCATGCACATTTCAGACATTTTAATAAAAACATATTTAAACTAAAATGTACTATTTTAAATTTTCCACAACGAACATAATTAACATTTAACCATCACATAAAATATCTGGAAACAGATACTGAATAATTGTTGTAATATTTTACAAGTACCTATTATCAGTATCAAAATATAATTGTCTTATATACAAAATTGTAATGCTAAGCCTCCACATATCGGTACAGCACGCATCGGATACATTACTTGTAAACAAAATGCGATCCCTACGTTCTACACAGAATATAGAATCCGATACGTCCGAAGCGTCGACACTGATATGTGGACGCTTAGTTATAAACATTATTTGAACTTTAAAAAATTAAAAAATTCGACACTAACAAAATTGCAGTCACTAACATCAACACCTACTGGAATGTCTGTTCCATCAACACTATTCTATCTTACAACTAATGTTTATATTTTAGCGTTAGGCGGGGTAAGAACTAAGAGCCGAGTGCGCGAAGCACGCTCGTTATTTCGAGTGACTAGACACCGCCGGCGGCTCTGCCTAGCCGTTATGTGTTCGTGTCACTTGTGACGTACCTATGTCAATTAACACCCAACTAAAACTATGTGGAAACGTTGAAGAATGCGTGGAAACATTGCATGACGTTGCAGACTTGTCTGAAAATTGCTTACCACTAAGTCTGAGAATGTCCTATAAAGCTTAATACATCGTTATTTTGATGATGACATAGGTCTAGGTTGAGTAAGATTTGTCTTAATAAATAAAAAAAAATTGTTTTGCTCTTAGTTTTATAAAGACTGCAATGGATTAGATAGGCTATATGATGTAGAATCTTTTAGTTGCTCGTATCGGCTGCACAAGATGCAGATTCAAATTCGAAGAGTACGTCATTAAATATCAGATAAAAATTTTATCATTACTTTTCGTGGTTGATACAAACATGAGATTAAAAAAACAAAGCATCATATCATGTAACCAATCAACCAACTTTAATACAAACATATTTAAAAAATATACATAATCTCAATAGTAAATAAAGCAATAGCAATACTTTTATACTTTAAACGTATATCCAAAGATACACAAACATTTACACAAGACTTGAAATTCATGTTTAGAGACCACTTTAGGAAGTTGACATTGACGCTGAACCTTTGAAACTACATTGTGTATTCAAAACACAAAACAGACTATTACTGGTTATTTAAAACAAGGTAGATTATTTTTCTATACAATATTTAAAATTGTGCATAGCGAAAACGCACGGTTTTCATCCCGTATCATAATTTAGACTATAGCTTTCCTCCATTGGTCTATTAAATACAAAAAAATTACCAAATCGGAATGGTAGATCCTGACATAAAGGTATTCAAACAAACCAACCCTTCAGGTTAATAGTATTTATCTGTATTATTAGTATACATTGTAGAGATTCTTTATAGACTGCTATCGTTTCAATATTTCAATACAACAATGGCCTATTAGATTTACACTCGTATTCACAAACAATACTATGACTTTCGTAACGCATTTTATCAATGCATATAAATAATAATACATACAGGATACAAAAATCTCAAGCAATGTTTCTAGTAGAGTTATATCAAAAAGAAATTATGAGTGCCTAAATAATGGCATGCCAATAACGGTGTGACTAGAAGTAAGAAGGACGGAAGAATAAACAATTATTAAAATATTTTTTTATATAAAGCAACAATTAAAAATTTCGCCCCGAATCGATAACTCATGTTTGAAAAAAAAAGGTTTTTTGAGCAATGTAATAGGTTATGCGCTCTCATAAAAAAGAGGTATGATATTGAGCGATGTCAAATTCATCACACACACGCCAGGGTATTTCACCGCTTGCCGATGTCAAATTAATCCGTGACGAATAACGAGTGGGCCATACTGAAAATTCCATAACTTTACATTTTTTTTGACGAATCGATTCATATCAAAAATGTACTAAAGTTTAGTGACAAGCGAATTAACGATTACGTCCCTATCGATTGCAGATATTTTATTTTTTTTTTAATTTTTCATAGAGTAGAATTAAAAAAATATTTTACTGCGAGTTGTCATTAAAATTTTTGTAATATTTCTCGCTGCTCTGAACTAAATATTAAGTATTTCTAAAATATGTTATCCGATGAATTGTCTTGCCTTAGTCCCGATTCATTATTTTATATGAAAAACATCGTATTATAACGATTTTAATGTTTTCTTAAGTTGATTGTTATTACGTTCCGACAGAATTTTTTGGAGATTCATCGTTATTAACCACCTTTTATATAATAAACTTGGGTGGCTTCACATACATTGTCATGCTTTTGTTATAATAAAAAGGGAAATCTCGATAGGTAAACTCGTGATGTCGACATTTTGTACTAAAATTTTCTTCCTCGTAATTCTATTTGCTTCAAAAAAGTTGAGTATTTTAAAATACTAAAGGCACTAAAGTTATCGACGATCATGTCGAAATCGGAACCAGATACGAAAAAAATTGATTCTCTTGCAATGGCCGTAACGAGATGAAAGTATAATGATAGTTTAGCAACAAACTGTAATTATTCAACTTAGAACTTAACACTATTCATACACAATATAGTCCAGTAATTGAGATTCAACTATCATTTAATATTATATAAAAAATATAAACAATGCATTATTGTCATAAGAACATTGGGTATAAATTTGCTTTGAGTACATTACAAGCAAATTTGATGCAAGGAAGACTTAAATAACACAAGATTCCTTAAAACATGTACAACAAAACTAATATACACAAACGCACTAAATTCTAATTCTAATATAATCTCTGATATACATTAACATTGAACTATTGTAAAACAGCTTATGTATAAAGCCTACATAATTAAAACTACAATTAAAATAACCTCAACCCTTAGATGGAAGAAATTAATTTGACATTTGATACTAACTTATCACAACGATTTTACACATTTATTACGTATATATTTTTTTGCATTTTAAAAGCGAATGTTTTACAAAATATTTAATTGAATAGTGAGTTTAAAAGTAGACCAATTTAAATCTGAGTGATTCTACAATTAGTAACAAAAAAGCTTGTAAAAAGAGAAGACATATTTATTATGTTAACACATAAATCACTTATCAAAAGGTTTACTATTATTTCCTAAAGCGTGGTAAAATTACGCTTTATTCAGCAGTACGTAAAGAAATTTCAAAAAAATTTCAAAGTCACTTATTGTTAACTAAACCTATTAGAAAAATCCCTAGGCCTGATTACTTACGGCCATATTCAATATTCTATCTATCCCTCGTTTCGCTTACTAAAGTCAGGCAAATCTATCTTTTTGCACTTACTTTGATTTCAATATGTTGTCGACGGATAGCCTTTGTTATGACTTTTGACAATCAAATGTCATTTAATCTGAGATTACAATCTATCCATAATCTTTGATACATTATTGAAAACGGTCTTAATAGTTCACAGATTTACACCAAACTTCTAAAATTAAAATAAAATGTTTGTGGTCATACAAAATACATTATTATACTACTTCCTACATTCAAAATTCATTACAAATATTGTCATACCAGCTGTCTGTTTATTTATGTCTAAGATCTCACAAAGTCCCACTGGTTCTTGGGTTGATCGTCACAGATGACCATGAGAATTGGTTCGTTGCGGTACGCGCGTTCGACTCCCAGACACATACCAGCCGCTGTATTGTATATTGGACTACCCGCCTGTAAAAATTAAAAATATATATTAACAAACAAATTAGAAAAAAAATAATTAATTGTCCTTATAATATTAGTAAGGAAGTAAGGATACACAAGTATAATAAAGTTGTTCAAATATTGTGTAAAAATTAATGATGAATAACCAATTTTAATATAAAATTATTATAATACAAGAATCATCCTAGATCTTTTCTGTTAGAAAAATTAAGAAACTATGAGCAATTTTAACTACATAAAACGTTACATACGAAAAAGAGTTTTATAATGAATAAAAGCACCGTTTACCGTTATGTTATCGTTCCCGTAGGATTTCCGGGATAAAAACTAACCTTTGCAATTATTCGGGTTTGAAACTATCTTTATCAAAAAAAACTATAACTATTCATAACTGCTCTACTAACTGTCTAATACAAGTAAGTGCTTGCGGCGTCCAACATACAGGCCTTGCATCGGCACTGAGCAGCTGTTAAAAATAAAATTTTTATTTACCATTGTATCCTTAACCATAATGACATTAACCCTAATGAACATAGGCTATTAAACATTTTCATGTAGGTTCGATCTCCACGAGTACAAAATTATAGTGTGAAAAATTGTAATTTTCTACTGTGTGGGTGTTTTTATATTTATAGTACGTATGTATTTACAAAAAAAGTATGCTTAAGTATGTCTATCAGTTATCTAGTTTCCATAGTAAAAGCTTTGCTTAGTTTGGGACTAGATGGCGTTGTGTAAAATGTCCCAGAATATTTGTATATTTATGTCACTCACCGCGCCCTTATGCTTCCACTCTTGCGTGCTCCCCAGCTCGTGGCACTTTCCCAACATCGGCGACAGGTTGCTGACGGCGTCCAAACACAACGTCCTGCCCAGTACTAGCTCGCTTCTGTCCGTCTCGAACCACATCTAGAAGAAAATCAGTATAAAACATGTTGAACAATGCATTGATTTCTTAACAGTTAAAAAAACAGTTACAATAAAATTTACACTATAGTATTATTTTTTGGTTTTTGTAATAGTTGTTAACAAAATACCATGGGCATTAAAAAATCTTTAAATATCAAATGACATTTTTTTATAAATCTGAAATCAAAATAAAATATTTCACTAATAAAATTAATGGACAAATTGAAATAAACTGAGAAGAAATGTTCAAAAATGGCCCTTCCTTGCGACGTGCGTCAAAGTTCTCGTATTGTAATAAATTCTTTGATCTTTGAGCTATCCAATGGTAATTAAATTTTGAATAAAGGCGATAGATTCGGCTACAATACCAAACTGTATCACTTGATTTTGTTATCATTAGTTTTCTTTGATTACCTTCGTATAACAGTAATTTTAAAGACATCATCACGTCGACATACCTGATTAAGAGTTCTAATACAACTGGCGAGAATCAGTCCACTGCCCTTAGTTTTAATATCTTTGGCGCTCTGTATACATAGTGAAGTATTCTTCAATCGTATTTGGTACGAATCCGTGTAATTGCGTTTCCTGAAATAAAAAAACAATATTTTTAATACTAAATTTAAGCATACATTTCTCACTTTCTCTTTTTTCCAAAAAATACGATCTAAGAATGGCAATACTTTCACATATTAAACAATCAACACAAAAAATTTCAAAGAAAAAGAATAAAGATAGAATTTTTCACTTAGAATTAATAAGATTTTTTTTACCATAGTTATTAGATTTGCTGTATTCCAATTATGGAGTCTAGATCATGCAATGATTTCAAATGAACAAATATAAACCAGTCACGCTAGTGTATAGAAATCTGTTTAAATTGTAATACCATTTTATTATAATGAGAAAATGTAATGTTATGTAATTTGGAGATTTGATAGTAAGTAAAAGTTGGTAAAAATGTAGGAAATAAGTAAATATACACCTCGAGTGCCACGGCTGGAATTTATTTTTCTCCGGATCATTGAGAGCCTCTATCCTCTTCTTCGCTATGGTGTCCTCACCAGCCTCCATTTCTGGGTAAACATTTTCCAGGTACCACTTGAAAGACTTGCAGTTCAAATCCTTCCTGAGCTTCTGACGGTCAGATATATCACCAATTGATACATGCGCTGCTGAGGGATTCTGCTCAATTACTTTTTTCTGCAAATATTAATATTAATAATTGTACAGCTACAGTGACATAAACAGCTAAAAACCCGAAAAATATTATGCGTAAACATATTTGGATGGATGGAAAACAAATAAGAAATGCGAGAGATCAATATCAATAATTAAAAAAAAAAATAACTGACATTTTAAAAGATTCTATACACTCATATCACATTCATTAGATTATACATAATTGTATAATTTCTCAAACATGAAAGCTATTTTTATGACTCCGAGCAAGCTTTCTTAATTTTACAAAGAAATCCCTCTATTACTTTTCCTCAACCATATGCTTGAAAAGAAATCTATTCACAAATTGTTGGCATCACAATTATTAATCTATCTTGACGCTAACCGCAAGATTTTATCGATCCCATTTACTGAAGGAAACCCATATTTGGGAACATAAAATCTCATATTTTGTGCCCGAGAGTGAAATTCCATATAACATCTTACCACATATTCATCCATCCAGACTCTTGCCATCCGCATGGAGTTATGTAGCATAAAATCTTCTTTATCGCCCAAGCCATAAGGTCTACGTTTTCTGAACACGTGACCAACGCGGCTACACGGTATCATTTCTAAGGTGCCACCGCACATCCAAATCTGAACAAAAAAAAAATATATTTAAGAAGCTGGAGACAAAACTCAATTTAATTATTTTTCAGAAAGTGGAAATTTCGTAGACCTAAAAGTGTAGTGATTGTTTTGTTTAGGGCAAACTTGAAAATGTGGTTTCAATAAATCATCATTTCATAAGATTTTTAGATGTTTTAAATCTAAATAAATACACCAATTTTTTATAACACAAGACAGATATGTAATATTAAAGAGTAATAAATTTTAAAAAGTCAAAAATAATTTTCCATGATTTAAACTAAAATGACAAAAAATTTTAAAACTGCATTCAATGCTGATTTATTGAGATATATAGTTCCGACTCTGTCATCAGTAACTTACCCTAAATGATATTTCCAAATTCTCTCCACCCCACAGATTCATCCCCGAGTCGTATTTTCCTATTTTATTAAAATACTCCCGATAAACCGCAAATAAGCCGCCTGCTATTGTTGGAGATTTGATTGGTTTCACAAAGTCTGATTCATCTGCAAAGTAAAAGCCAATTTTTTTACCAAAAATTCTGTGTTCTTATAAATATTATCAGTTAAGGATAAGTTAACTATTTGTTAAAAAATGTTATTCCTTGCTATGTTGCAGACATACATGGGAAAGGAATAAATATAAAAAAGAATATTCAATAGCAATTTATAATTTATATAAAAATATTAACTTATTGGAAATATTTTTTTAAATTCAGATCAATAGCTTATAAACTTACCCATAATACCAATAGTTTTTATTTTAGAATTTCTGTACTTAGAAAACATATATTTCAGAAAGCCAATGTAACATCTAAATGGTTGATCATCTCTATTAAAAAAATATCTTACATATCGTAGAAACTTACCATTCAATGTCCCCTTAGGCAAATTATCCCACTTGAAGTGCAGTCCCCAATTAAACCCGCCCCTTACTAATGGACTGCCGGTATAATCAAATGTGTCCGCATTGATCACATCAATGATTGGAGCGACCACTCTCGGAGAATAGCGGATGTTCACCCCATTCACTCCTTCAGACAGACGGGCCAGCAAGGGAGGCAACCAGTTGACGTTCACTTCTATATGGGAATCCAGGAATAGGAGAACCTAGACAAGTAATAACTATTAGTATATACTAAATATCTCTATGCTTGTAATTGATAATTATATCTACTAGATTTCTGATTGTATCCATTGTAATACTTGACTTTTTACACTGTATATCAGGAAGGAACCTTAAAAAGTACTTCCTCTGTATGGTAATCTAATAAATCCTGAGTAATATAAATAACTCTTATCTGTCTCTTCTTTATACCTAGACTACAGAGCTGATTTGGAAGGAATCCTTCACAAAGATAGTTTCAAACCCGATAAGGGACATAAGATATTATACTTATTTTTATACCATGAAAATCACACAGTATACTGGATACTAACTTACTGTTATTTTTTAAACCTTACATTACCAATTTCAAAATACCTATACAACTTATCAATTTCATGTAATTTAAATAGTTGACAGCAGTATGAATTATTAGTAGATGATGCTGTTAAAACAAATTTTACCTCTCCCACACTGTTATCCGCACCATATAATCTTGCACGAATGAGTCCTTCCCTCTTGCTTGTCCTTAGCAGTCTTATCTTTAAGCCAGTCTTTGACAACTTCTCATTGTCACTTTCAGTACTTTTCTTTACAGGTTCAACATTATTATCATCATTTATATAATCCACAATATTTTCACCATCTATATTATTGGTTTCCAGCATTTCTTCTTCTTTCCTCATGTTATTATTTAGCTCACTTACAGCTTTGTGTACATTTTCATGCAGCCCTTCAATATCACTGAAGTCATCAACCAATATAATCTCTTTCAAATACATCTGTTCTGTGCGGTCCAAAATTGAATGAACAGACCTCATGAGAGTATCAAAGTGTTCATTGTAAAAACATATTATAATTGACGCCTTTGGAAGTATGGATGGATACTTTTGGGAAGCACATCTGTAATAATACTTTTGAATTCAAGAAGGTTTTTTACAGAAGAGAACAGTTGAGAAGGGAATAAATATTGAAGTAGATACTTACAATTTATTCCTAGTATCTGGGATTTCTCTATGATTACCGATTCTCTGAGAGATTAGAGTATTAAAAGCATGCACATTGTATCCTTTTTCCCTGGTTCTAACATCTTCTGCATTCCTTATCAATCCAAACTGGCTCTCTGAAAATAATAATAATAACCAGTTGTAACACATTAATAACATTTTACTATACAGAGTTTTGCAATTGTAATTGTAAGTAAAACAATATTACGCATCTCACCAAGGCTTTTATCTACTTTAGCATTTGATTTTTGTTCAAATTGTTTAGCAAATTTCTCTTTTAACATCATTTTCCTTAAATAATCTGAATGATCTCTCTGATTTTTCCACATTTTATTTGCAAACCTATCATTTGCCTTAGGATTATCATAAAGAAGATTCTTGCCCTCCAATGCTGCAATAGATTTGTCATTGTTTTTTAATCTATTTCTTTCTTCAGTATTGATAAGTCGATATTGTATCCTGTTTTCTGTATTTTTTATAGAATTCTCACCTAAAACCAACATCTAATCAAACAACATGAAAGTTTTGTATGTAAGGCAATTAATAAATACTAAAATATTGGTAAACTACACTAACAATCTAAGCAAATAGTTGAATTTAAATTATCACGTTGGTTGCAAAACTGGACAAACCACAATCTCGACATTGTGGAACACAAGAATATGAATTAATTTCAATGATATACACACTTCAAAGACATTTCAGACTATGATGCATGTAATTTTTTTATTAATTATATTTAATACTCCCAATAAATACGTAATTTTAGAGTTTAATTACAACTCACCGCTCATATTCAATAACCAGTAAAGGTATAAAGAAATACTCCACGTCGCTGATGCAAAGATAATACCCCAGAGAAAAGAATTATTTATTCTACCCATCATTAAAAATATACACAAAGAAACAACTAGCCACTTTCTGTTTTATCATATATTTAAAAAATAAAGTTCCTAAAATATCCCGGATTAATATCGAATTTTTAAATAGTGATACATTAGGGTATCATTTTTACGTCGTATTTAATCAATAATGGTGTTTTTAGTATATTCGGCTTTACTATATATATATGAGTTTATAGGAATAGTATATTTATAAGTTTATAGAATACTTCTTGTATCGGAATAAAGTTTGTGGACATCCACAATTGAACAACATTCACGAAATACAAACAAAATTTTGACACTGACTAGTGACTGCCTGACTGCTGACACTGCATAAGCCGCACATTATCTGTGGTCTAATCATAGATAATATAATGTAATAGAGACTTATGGGGAAACCTTATGTTTGTTCGTTTAAATCTTATTATTGCTCCCTTACAGTAAGTACTTAGCTAAATTCCATGGATAAATAATATGAATTTATTCTTATAAACGAGAATAAATTTAAATTATCTTCTTCCATAGTTAGCAAAAATTTTAAAGGCATAATGTTTTGCCTCCTCAAATGTAGATTTATATTTTGTTTGCCGTATTTCAAATATTTACCATAGACACTTATAGGGCTTAACTAAAAGCGAAAACTAGTAAAATTCATCTGAAGTTAATTTGAACAAAATTTTTATCTGATTTCTTATATACTTAGGTATCTTTATCGGAATTCCCATACTGTGAAACATGTTATTACTGTTTTCTATTAATTGACCAAAATATAATTATTATATGTATATTAAGTAATCAAGTAGGTACCTACATAAATACGTTGGAAAGATTATTTCTATGTGCCATAAAAAATCATTGATGTTGATACGTATCAAGTATTTTCTTAATTATAATAAAGTCTCCGAAATGCAAAAATACCCAGTTTCCGTTTTCTTCGCTGACCTGATGAAGGTAGCGGCGGATGAAGGTAATAGGTTATATAATTTTAAATACCTATTTTTTTAATTTAACCATTATAATATACCTGTTATATTTCTTCTTAAATTTATGATAATAATCAATGTAAGGGATTCAAATCAACCAAATAAACCGTCAATGTAATAGGTTGTACATTTTTAAACTAATGCATCGTCACTCAAACACTCTTGCCTCGTTATATGCAATACATAACTAATACTTAATTATATTAACATAAGTTTTCAACATAGTAGGTACTTATTCAATGACAATACTTATTCATGCTTGGATACCCCGACTGCAGATGATCCCCTCTTGCCTCGTTTCGCAGTCACCTATCTTGACCCTTAGTCACGTAGACATTATTCTCTGCAAGCATACCATGTTTGCAATAGACACATTACGATATCTGGGAATCCTTAACCAGATACATTGGCCCAAGTGCCAAGGCTTTAATGACGTAACTCGTGAAAGTAGACGGGTCTCCAATACAACCGCCATCAGATGTTAGTCGGTGTCGTTACTTAATCACTGCACACGCAAAACATTTTAACCAGTTCTTTACTTTTAGTGCGTATTAAATATAAGGTAAGTAATGCTATAACGTTACTTTGAATATGTTCACATTTAAGATATTTATACCTACCGTGTTTATGTAATTTCATTAACATTGCATTGCGAATTTTTAAATGTTTATTACATAAATTATGTATATTTGTCAATTTCACGCACTATTTTTTATTCAATAATGTATATTACGATTATGCAAAAATTTTTAATAACATATTATTAATATTATCTTACTTTTAATTGGTTTTGCACAATTTAAATCCGTTAAATCCACTGTAAAAATAAAAAAATTATATCAGTATATAATATCGGTTAATCTATAGCTATTTAAATGTGCAGTGCAGTCCGTTTTTATCTAAAAATTCAAATATCATATCAGTTTTTAAAGATTATTGGATTCGCTGAAAGGATTTAAACATCTACTCCGAAATTAATATTCTATCGAATTCTGTATTAACCCATTTGGACCCAAATCATACTTCGCCGTGTTAAACAGAATTTTTTTGTAATAATTGGTAGAAGCCGATGTCATAAAATGAAAAATGTAAAAATATTGTTATTTTTTTATTATTTTTATAGAAAAAAAAAGCTGTCCTTAAACGAGGCCAATGGGCTCAAATGGTATGAAAACATTCGAAAAAATACTTTTTGACGCAAAGCGTCTTACAGCATTTTTTACATTGCCATCGGGCTTTTTGTAACACACAGCACATCGTAATTGCTGGCTAAGTTTTTGAGGGTAGTGGCCCACCCCATCGTGCTGCAGACTTGTCACTACAGAAGCTGCTCGGCGAATGTACAGCTGCATGTTTAGGGAGATCAGCTTGATCGACCCCACCCATACCCTTGTTGTAGTTTTGAAAAACGTGCGGTATGCCAAGTCTACTTTTTTCTTCTCTTCAGCACTCCATCTCTTTACTTTACCTAGAGGGAGAACACTATCATAGTTTGATCGCATGGTGCAAAGTCTGTTGTCCAACCATCGCACGAATAAAACTTAGTTGACTTGGTCAAAGCGGTAATCAAAATCGACTCGGCTTTTCTTTTTCATAGCTTTTACTCCAATGAGAGGACACTTCATGGTTCCACCTTCGCGAATGGTACCAGTTGCACGATAACCAGCTTGTCGTAGATCTCGAAGCAATGCGTAAGTGGTAAAGAAATTATCGACGTATACGACATGGTCTTTAGCATTAGTTTCGAGTTTGTCGAGTAGCAGTTTGACTACTCTTGAATCCAATACCTCTGTAGGATTGATACCCAGGGTCTTTCATTATCTTCAATGAAAGCTATAGATTCAAAGGTTTCCTTTATCTCCTTCTTCTTCACCAGTAACCACACTTGGTTCCGGGGGCAGCGCAACTAAATCTATCTCGTCCACGTCTCCGTCTTCATTCATTACAGCTTCAAGTGCTTCTTGAAGTCCCTGGTAGTCACTGTAATCGCTAAATGCCCGTCATGCCATTATGAACTAAGGATTTACCTGTCAAAAAATCAAGAAGAATTTTACATCTGATGTGCCCATTGTCCCTAATTGAGGACAGCATTGAAAAAGTAGATTTTGTATCGCTTCAAATCTAGTTATCTAATAAAATAAAATATTATGCAAAAGTATATAATACACTTATGTATTTTATATAAGAAAAATAAAATACTTAAAAGAAAAATCGAAAAATATAATATACTCACTTTTTACTATAACTGAAGAATAAAAGAGGTCCAATCAATGCACGATATAATCATTTGTATGAGTCTTATTTATTTTTTTAACATAACAACATAATGATATATTACTTATAGCCAGGATTCAACAAATGAACTAATTAAAATTAATAATGTTAAAAAATCGTCGGTAGTTATTTAAGAGTCCTCGGTTGGGCACGGCGGGTCCAAATGGGTTAAACTAAACCACCAAAAATGTTAGGTACTTGCGAGTTTTCTTGAGAAGTATAATAACTTTAAAATACAGAAATATGTGTGGCACTACTGTTCGTTGAAAATTGGATATTGTTTTTCAAAAGATTAATAAATTAGTTGTTATTTCTTGGTACCTTCTTAATAGTAATTATACTCTTCAAGCAATTATGACTATATACTACCTATACTTATATAAGTAGGTATTCGCATAAATCTGCACTAAAAAAATATTCGAAACAAGTCTACAATTTTTATATATATCTTCGAATATTAAGGTTTTAAAACAATGTTGTTAATTTTCCATCAATTACCTGCATTAGACATTTTAGTAAAACGTAACCAATTATTGTGCGATTGTTTATTTTACGAAAACATTGTACAAAATTCTCACGCAATTTCATTCAAGTAAGTATTAGCCACGACCATGAAATAGAGCCAAACTTCTAAAAAAACAGTCATTACCAGAAAGCAAAGTACTATAACGGTAGTCGAAAGTTTCTTGATAACACATGTAGATTCCATAAAGAAGCAGGACACTGGTGCAGCGATACATAGACTCATATCTATTAGGTTCATTGCGAATATAATATATATAGAGACAGCAAGAGGGCCGGGAGACCCCGACGTGGCACCCAGGAACATAAGAACACTAGCAACTGTGAGCAGCAGGGATGATAACCCAATAGTTAGAAGCACGCATTTCTTCACAGTATCATCAACGGGTGCTGTGTCGCTTTTGAAAAAGAACGCTGTGACTGCCTTTTCCACGAGGCCATAAAGCACAATTCCAGCAATTCCGGTACCTCCCATTCCGAGGCCGAATAACGATATTAGATATGTTGCATATTTTGGCGGGAACATTCCAAAACATCGACTCACTTCGGGCATATTATCCATCCTTAGTGATTTAATCGGTCATTGTATGTGAAGTTAAAGTCTTCAAACAAGAAAATCCACACTTATTTATTGTTTAGTCCAAAAACATGTTAAAGTTTGACGTAAAAAGCATCACACGGTTGACAGTTTCCTTGCAATTGATAGATAAATATTATTTTTAACCATCAATTCCTTACAATTTTTTTTATAAAAATTGCAGGTGTACAGTATTCAACTGTATTTTATTTTACTTAAGAACTGTAGCCAATATTATAATTGCTTTATCACAATTGCTAAAATTTCAGATGTACTCAGCAATACTTGTCGTCGGTATTTGTTCGATGACCACGCTATCATCACCAGTTGACTATCCTATCAAAATCGACCTTCCAGTTTATGATAAGCCCGAAGGACCATACATTCCATCATCAGATGTTCATTTAGCAGAACCGTTACTCCCAGAAAACCACCCCGGCGTTGATACCTTGAAAAACAACTTAATTGACTCTAATTTGATTACGAATAAACTTGAGGCAGCGAAAACTATATTTTATAATGACCCGAACACAAAGGTAATTTAAAAGCTTATTAATATTTTTTCTTTTAAATCTACAATAATGACGTTCTTCCGGAGCCTTGACCTGTCGTAATATTTTACATAGCCTACTTAAATTACTGCCTTTTTCCTCACTGAAGTATTATTTTCTACTCTATAATTATTACCTTTTAGAGTGCGCACGGAATACCAACCGAAGGCGCATTGCTCGAGTCTGAAGGTCTCGGCAGTAAAGCTCTGTCCTTCAAGGAAAATATACAGCACGTTGCTGCGGGATTTCTCCAAGTACGTAAGAAAGTCACATTCTCCTCGCTAAGAAAGCAAAACTAACCATGTGTAAATGAATATTTGAATAACAGTTGAAATGGTGTACTTATAAGAGATAACAATGTGTATTGTCTTTATCTTTGATCTATTCACGAAATACTGCCCGATTTAAAAATTCCACCAACTACAACAAAATTTAAGTAAGAAACGTAGGTTTTACTTTCCAAACAAATCCTTTTCATAATGCAAGTCAATCAATTAAATATAGTAACAAAATCTTACATTTTAACAGCCTAAACCAATCGTGGATACCATACGAGAAGAGGAAAAGTATGGTAACACCGGTGAAAAATTTGCGAGTGCCGGGAGAGCACTCGTCAATAGCGCTGAAGGAATTTCAAATTTCGTCAACTCTTTAATAGCGGTAAGAGTTATTTATTAGAACTACGGTCAATATAACTTTATACTAATATTACAAGGGCTTGTGACGTGACATTTTGAGGTGACACGACTACGAAAGAGACGAAACACAACTCCCTTGGGGCAAAACTCCTTCAGAATATTTTAAGATACTGACTTGAAAACTAAGGTTATTGAAACATACTTCGTAAGTGTTGGGGATGTTGTTATTCCACTACACTGTGAGCAAATTTCTCAAGCCTTTTAATTGAAAACTAGCTGACGGATGTGTGAACAACTCGACTATCCAGACAATTCTGTAGGAGGTTCGGGAACAAATATTTATATATATTTACTAAGTGGATTTCCACAAAATTAGAGGATTAACGGTTTTCCATGCTGCTGCCTAGATGGATTAACAATGTCTAACATTTGATTTCCTCGTCAGTTTTAGTTAAAATAGCCATCCAATATTTACTTGCAGTGAAAAATCTTTAACTTACTTATTACATTCTTCAAATACGTTAGGATTTTTATTTATACGTACCTATACTTTTCGCTTTAAACTTATTATTATTATATTTTCAGGTGCCTGGATCGATATTAAGGTCGATAACGAGAGCAGCGTCCGAAAAACTAAACGCGTTTGGCGGGAAACTTGTAGGATTATAAAGATATAAATCTTATATACTTTGTAAATAAATATTAATAGTTTATTTATCTCGAATGAGATTCACTCTGGGTTATGTGGACGTAAACGAGAAATTAAGTACACTGACCAATGAATTAACCACTAATTACATAAAAAACATAAGAATTATAAATTGCATATTAAATATGCTTCGGCGTATTATCTGTATGAGTCAACTTTTAGTATAGTCAAATGAAGTGCTATTGATACTATTGACTTACATAATGTAAGAAAAAATAAACGGATATTATCGGATTCTATAGTTTTAGAATAACCAAAATGATACAAATAATTAAATTGACAACCTCCCAACGCATATAATGAGTGAATTGTGTATTAAAATCGCACGCCATTGTAAAGTAATCAGAGTATAAGATACTTATTGTTATTTTTGTTAAATATAGCGTTACTACATAATTAGTGAGTTTTATTTTATGTACATTATTTCCTATATCAGTTAACTATAAACAAAATACCTACTATAGGTATAATTATTTTTTAATCATTTATCGATTTCTTAACCAATACAATTTATCTGCCATAGCTGCAATTATTTCATATGCTTGTCTCACGTATTCCATACATTACACAATTTTATGCAAGAACATGACAAAAACATATAACTTAGATTGAAATCAAAGTATCTGTTAGTGTAATATTCGTGTCCGTATTTAACTTATTTATATTTTAATAAAATTACTCTGCCTAGTTAATTTTTAATTATTTTACGATAACAAATTAATTATGATTATTAGTAAAAAGAAACTAAAATACATTATATAATTAACAAAACCGTGTCTATTTATATTTATTTATATAATTGTGATTGCTTCATAAAGGTCATAAAGGTAGCTTGCTTCATAAAAGTAATAATTAACTAAATACTTTACAATTACTAAATAATTATTTCAAGTGAAATACACCTAATCTACCTATACTAACATTACAGTTCTAATATTATAGTAGTTGCAGGACCTTTAAAAGAGGGTATGTGTTCAAGTTTCATAGTAGTAGTTAAGTATCAACTTTCTATTGTATAGGGAAATTACGCTTTTAATTCTTTCGCAAAGAAATAACAAAAACATAGTTTGACGTCTGAAAAAAAGTGCCTCAATATTTATGAATTAATGAGGCCAAGCTAGTTAACCTGGACTTCTGTGTTTACCTATTGTTTTATTATATGTATAGATATAGATATACTTTGCATATTTATTAAAATCATAGCACGTGGTTACCCGCCGCAAAAATTAAAATGCAACAACACTTAAAGTTTAGATAGCACTGAAATGCACATCTTCACTAAAGTTTAGGTAACAACGGTCAGAAGAAAGAATACTATCACAAATATACAAAAGGTACTTTTCGTTGGATATGTGTGTTTGTAGTTGGAAATAATGATTGTATTTATTAAGTTCAGGTATGTTAAGCTGTGCGTCCACATGTCACCATTGTATGCTTTGTAATACTTCTCTAGACAAAGTCACACAAGTGCGACCACTGATCCGCATTAAACGCAACTTTATATAAATAATTAATCCGATGCACACGATTCCGATTTGTGGACGCTAAGCTTTAAAACGGGGTGTTCTTATACTCGAGAATAACTTATTGACAAAATATTTTTTAAAGTATTTTTATCACTATATAATATGTTCCTATAAAGGTAATATAATAAATAACATGCAGAAGGATTCACAATGTAATATATTTATTTATTAACAGTTACAATATTGATACCAGATAAAATACGTGAAAAATGTAATTTTATTGAACCAAAAACAATTTTATTTTGTGTCAGCATTCCGTAAAACCGTGTTAATTAAAGCAAAAAATCAAACTATAAAAATAATTTTATCTTGTTGCATGTATTAAATGAAACGTACGTTTTTTGACAGTAAAAACAATAGTGGTGTTAAACTATGTTAATATGAATACAATATTTATTAGCCATAAATGCCATGTAACTGATAAAGCCTTTTAATTTAAACATTACTAATTTTTACAATAAAACTATTATGATACTCCCAAATCTTACTCTCAGATATTTAAATTATGTTTTCCCAGCAAACAATCATTTTACTTATATAATTTAATTATATTAGTTTACCAAATAATATAAAGGTACAATTGTAACCAACGTAATTACAGTAAACAAATCATTATATAACATAAGTCGAAAACAAAAACAAAAAATTTACTTCTAACTCTATCAATATAATACATAACATAATATATTCTAAGACTACTCATAGCTATTGTGATACATTTATATCTCTAAGTATGAATACACCATATAATACAGGTGCTATAAGTGTAACTATGCCTTACCCGTGACGAAAACGTAAACAAAAACAAAATTCTTAACTCCATAGATTAGACTAAATGTTAAATCATGTCTTATATATACGAAGTAAAAAAATTTACTGTCAATCATAAAATAGCGAGAAAACTCTTTACCAAATAAATTATTGTCAAGTATACTTTTTTTGGTAAAATGTTTTATTTTTCTGTCAGTATGCTGTATATCTAGAGTTCACCCTGTGACTAGAATTCCACATTGGACGAAAACGAAAACTTTGTTTACTAATTATCACTTGCATAGTAACGTAAAAATTCGGGGTTAAAATAGCCGAAGATGTAATCTTCTTTGTGAAATTTATCTAAATTTAGTATTAGTAGTCTAAAATACAGTCCAGTACGGAGCGAACCACTAGACAAGTTACGTTGTGTCATCATTAAAATATTCAGATCCAACTCATATAAATCAATCGAGAGGTTTGTTTTTATACATTTAATCGGACATCCGGCATCTTATACATACGTCTAATATAGTCTCGGGATGGGTCCAGCGAGACGGAAAAAAAAGTTCACAAACACGACGCGAAGGCGGTATGCACAATGCATTATACACATTGCGAGAAGAAGCGTTCAACGAAAACTTGCGTACACATAAGGGCCGCCTTCGTACAGCGCCGTTTACTCGGAGTCGACGTAGTCCAGCACGGAGAAGTCGATGTACTTGTCGGACCTTAACCGTCATGGACGAGACCGGCACATCTGCCTGACGGTCTCGACGTACTCCTTGTTGTGGGACATGACGATTTCTTGCACTCGGGGCGGGAGGTTTTCCAAAGCGGGCGCGGCGCACTCCTCGACGTCGGTGCGTCGGTAGAAGAGGATGTAGGGCGTGCTGGCGCGGTTGAGCTTGCTGAGCTCCATCTCGTCGGCGATGGTGACGTTCTCGTCGTTGTACATGTACCACTGGTCGTGGTCCTTGGCCAGCGTGTAGTAGTGGCCCGAGTCGAGCGTGGTGCCCGCGTGGATGACGGCCGCGAACAGCGCGTACGACGCGTGGTCCTGCTGCGAGCGCACCGTGGGCAGCGTGATCGTCATGTTGTGCAGCACCGACAGCATCAGCTTTGTCTGCACTTGCAATTTCGCATCGAACCTGGAATTTTTTCTTTATATTATTGTGATAAATGAATATTTTTTTAACGATTTATCATGATTTACTATGTAAAATAAGTTTTATATTCACATAATATTTCACTCCTTTTCTCTTCGATAGGAATCTATTTGGTGTTGGTACAATAATCTTTTCTCTACACTCGTTTCTTTTTCTTGAAATTCCCATACGAGAGGAAAACTTTGTTTGTTTGTTTGTAATTGTTTGTTTGTAATGGCAGGCTCAAAAACTACAGGACCGATTTTAAAAATTCTTTCACCATTCAAAAACTACATTATCCAAGAGTAACATAGTCTATGGGAGCGAAGCCGCAAGGATCAGCTAGTGTTTTATAAAGTTCATTCACAATTTCTTCAATCTTCCTTCCATCAACATTGATAGTCCCCACTCTCTTACCATCATAACACCATATCTAAACTGAGCTAACTATTCTATCTAACTATTCATATCACAAAATCATAATGAAAAACTTACTTGAAATTCTTCAACACGAGTATCAAATACTTGGGCGTCGTTTCGATGATCACGCTTCGCTCCGCGTCACGGAGGCCGCCGCAGTCGTTACACTCGTACTGATTCTCTCCAGTCAAACTCTCCTTCGAGCAGTAATATTCTAGAAGGTTCTGTACGCTGTGCTGCCAGCCCTCCGGCTTCTCGGGGAAGGCGAGCTGCAGGTCGCGGAACACGTCCCGGGAGAGCGAGGAGGAGCGACACTGGACGCATTCGATGCGGGTCAGTAGCACGCCGCCGAACATCGAGTCGATGAAGGAGTCGCGCCGCAGGAAGACGGTCTCGTTGACGCGGAACCGCTTCTTCTGCGGCGCCATCGACTCGCCCTCCACGGACCGCTTTAACACGCTGGAGCAAGAACCTGGGGACATCGTAATGCAAATCAATCATTATGTGAAGGATAGTATAGTAGTTATTGTCTAACGCAGAAGGATCCTCGACCAGCTCGAATTATAAGTTTTTTTTTGTAATAAAAAATAACAATATAATTGATAGATTGTATTGTGACTTCTTGGTGGAAATGCATTTTAAGTATTGAATTAAAGACTTTTTTACACTATTTCCACTATTTATTTAAAAACATTATTTAATTACAACCGGTTTCGAGAATTCATCATCAGGTAGTAAACAAATCAAAAAATAACAAAAAATGTGGGTAGTAGATTCGATGTCACAGTATAAATACGTCACGAAAATAACAGATTAAACAATGAAATCATCTATGGTCATATATATTTAAAAATTAAAATTAATTTGTAATGTCAAATAACACATTTAATTAATATATTGGCTATCCGTTAGGCCCCATGGATGGTTGTCGGGTAGTTGTTTCTATATTTTCGTCCGATGTTATTCATTCATTCAATCAATCCTAATCCAAAAAATTTAACCACAAATTGATCTAGTAACTCATTTTCCAATCAAAGCACTGGTTTTTGAGGAGTTCTCTAAGAAAATTGTCAACAACCAAACGGAAGAAGCTAGATCAATCTATGGTTGCGTTCCTTAGATTAGGATAGATAATAAACATCGAGCGTAAGTGGCAAAAAAATATCTATAGCGCGATTAAGAAATCGTGTAAAACAACGCAATCTACACTAATTTAAAATTTTGATTTTTTTGGTTTGAATTGAATAGATTCCAATACTGCTGGATTTGAAAAATTATTTTACAATTGGAATCCTACATCCCCTGATGAACGTAGGCTATATATCATTATGCATTAGCCACTAATGATGATGTGTTCACTAATTTAGGAATTACACTAAAATGTTTGTGTGAGTGTCGTTTAGAGCTAATAAGTTAGTGTTAAGTGTTAGTTCTAATTTGTGAACCAAATAAATAAAAAAAGTATAAGTATAAAATGAATAAAATCACGTACCAGCTGTACTGCTGCCGGGTCGCGGCGAACACGAACGACGCGAGCGGCTCGGCTCTGCGTGGTCCTCGCTAAAAGAAAAACAATAAATATAGCACTAATACTAGAACTAGACTATACCTTTTGATTATTTACGATGCTGAGAATACGATAAAAATATTCTTAGGCCGGCCGCACACATGCGGAATGTCTGTCTGAATTCACGATCTGATTTCAAATCCTTATAGGTCGATCTAAGAAATTCAGATTCTGAAAAAATCTGGATGTGCGTGGAGCAGGCCGATATTGTGTGGTATACTGACCTTCCTAAATAAAGAATCTTAATTCAGATCCTGAAAATTAAGCACGTGTGTCGCCGGCTTTAAAATCGATAATTAATGTAGGATTTAACAGATTGGACGCTTTGAATCAACTAGAAAATACATATAATTTGTCTTTTTATTAATAGAATAGAAAATTATCAACAACGTAAACATTACAATACTTAAATCAGTTCTTCCCAGAATTAATTACGTCTATCATTATTGAGCTTAAAATAGTTGTATAAAAATTTATTAAAACTAATGATATTTTAACACAAACTCGAACTACTTTCATATTCAAGCTTTGAAAAGATAAATCTACTAGGAAATGCAGAACGGCAAACTAGGATTTCCTCGAATCTCAATGCAATATGCACGCTCGTCTCATACACTCATATTTTTTTAATTATTCTTATGAAATGTCATGGAATCGTAATGTTTTTTTTTTTGGAATTGAAAAGCTTTTTGTATTACGACGACGGATGACGTGGTCTCATTGCCTAATAGAAGACCCAAAACATAATACCTTGGCGTTTCTTAATAAATTATTAAGAAGCAACAGCTCAATTATCTATAAAGGTCTCTTTTGCTTCATTGATTTTAATAATCGTTTCGCAGAATTGTATAAGAAACATAAAGAATGAATCAATATTATGCAAAGTAAATGTATAATTTAAATTACTAATTTTGTTTAGTTACTATTTGTTTTTCTTTGTATACTTGTAATTTGCACGTTATTTCCAATGTAGAATAAGTGATGAAAATGGAAGGCACAGGTTCCTGAAAAAAAGTTCATACTATCTCAGGAACCTGGGCGACATAATCTATGTAAAATATTATTGGAAATAAATGATTTATTTTATTTTTAATTACTACCGTAATTAATAATAATAATTACCTGTAGTGCGGAGCGGGCAAAGCTTGCGCATGGGGGTGGATGAAGCGAAATCGGTTCGCATTCAAAACCGCCGGCCGGGTATAGTCGAAGTTCCTATCCGAACTGTGTTCATACGACTGCAGAAGCTCAAACAGGTACCTACGAATAATAATAATAATTTATAATAATAGTAATAATTTATAATAATAATAATTTATTTATTTCTTATCAAACAAATAACACAAACATTATACATCATTGGCTTACAAAATAACATTGATAAGTGGCACCCGATCTAAGCAGAGTTCCGAAGAACTCGCTTGTGTGACAGGCACCAGCTTCTGCCCTCATACATTTTTTTTTCAATATCCTTAATTAATACATATGAGTTGATAAGGATAAATACTTAATAAGAATACATATATACACTGTGAAAATAAATAAATAAATAAATACTATATAATATAAATATATACTGAATAAACCATAATACTCAATTCAATATACTTCAAGCATATATTATATCCCCGCAAGGATCACTGAGTTCTCAACTAACAAGATTGTCAGTTTGGTCGTTATATTTTTATATTACTTTGAACTCAGATTCCCTATTTAAAGAGAATCCCGTCTCGGTACGCTTACATAGGGAATGAATACGCCCCTAAGCAGAATCAGTACAAGGAGACCGGTTACATGCACGTTTACAGAAAATACATTATAATTCTAGAACTAAAATTCAGTCTTGACAGAACATACAAATTGAAAAAACAAGTTTATGCTTTAATACAACGTAAAAATCAAGTAGAGGATTTTAACTCTACAACTATAATTAGTATTATAAATATTTTTTACGTATTCAACCCGAATACGCAAAAATTCGGGTTCGTCTTTAAAACCGTAAGATCGAATACCTAAAAGTCTAGCGAAAGTTGTGTCGTTGTAAGGATTCTTTTTCGAACAAAACCTCCTTTGAAGTAAGTCTTTCACAAATTGAACTTGGAGCCGATCATACTGATACTATTATTATTATATGCTTAATACTAATCTTTTAAAGCTTTTAAAGAGCGCGGATTAATTAAATCACAGGGTAAAGAAATATTTTTTGTAATAGTTTCTTTATCGGAAGTTTTCTGCAAGGTATTTTCTTTACAGACTTCATTTTATCTTGGAGCATATAAAATGAAAAATCAAACAATAACGAGTAAATGTTGCTCTAATAGATTCCAACAAACAATTTACGCGAATTTATAATTTCAATGTAGGGGTTTCTTGGAAAGGGATTTTCTTGTAAATCTTTGTTTTCATTTGCGCGCATCCAACATCACTACATCGTATAAAGGAAAGTCACTTCCCACGTCTGTCTCTAAGTATGTATGCTGAGATCTTTAAAACTACACAACGGATTTCGATGTGGCTTTTTTAATATATAGACTTATAGAGTGATTCACGTGCGAAGCGAGGGCGGATCGCTAGTAAAAAATAACATGAAGCCGTATTCAATTTGTATAACAACAAACGATGTCGAATAGAATAATAATTCAGCTTTACATGACGCTGAAGGCAAGTTTTC
This sequence comes from Phoebis sennae, assembly GCA_001586405.1. Taxonomy (NCBI): domain Eukaryota; kingdom Metazoa; phylum Arthropoda; class Insecta; order Lepidoptera; family Pieridae; genus Phoebis; species Phoebis sennae. The sequence goes on from LQNK01000863.1 coordinate 580,826, forward strand.
AGTAAGCGCGATGCGATGGTGTATTTCGATGCACATAACCGTAGCATTGTCGCTAACGCTATTGAATTTATCATAACCATTATTGACTTTCTCAAAGGCAATAACGTCACAATGTCACTGCAAAATTGTACCAAGAAACACCTCCAAAATTCATGGAAAATCAGTTAGCTTATCAATAAATTAGTATAGAACTATAGAATGTTGTGATTAGAATAATTACAGTTCATTATCTAAAATTAATCTTGAAATCTGCAATAATTATACGTCTATCTGGAGTGTATTCCACGCCCTTTAATTATATACAGGGACCACATATCCCTTAGCAGAATCCACAGGTAATTGTTTGACTCAATCCCCTTCGAAGCATAGCCCTTGCAACTATGTAGATAGTCTATTAATTTTACTTCTATAGGCGGTGCGCAGAGCAATGCACAAAGGTAATATCGGCTTATGGTAAATTCGGACCACATTTCATCAGAAATAACAAATGAGATACGTACATACATTGTCATTGCTCATTATTATCAATACTGGCTTATACATAATTATACGAAAAACCAGTTCAATAGATAACATATTTAACTTTTACCTCATCTCCAACATCTATTTTATGACATGTTATTAATGAACTAATAGAGAAATAGATAAGATCATCAAAGTATTAAAGAGTCTCGATTAATTAAGTGATTGGTTTAATGCCTGCAAACATTAGGTTTTTTTCACCTGTATATGATATAAATTTTAAGTACAACATCGACTACAAGTAGACTATCTACTTAAAATTACAAATTACGTACCACAATTTGTTTCTACCCTACTAAATAAAGGTACTAGTTATTTTGTAATTACGGCTGGAGTAGAGAAAAATGCCAACAATAAAAGTGTTGGAAAGGAAAGCAAATACAAATAATTGAATCATTGGCAGGAATGGCATAAAATCGATATTCGAAGACTAGAAGTGCCGTAGTAAAGCGCGACCACCTACTGAATTATTACGTCAATTTTATAAGGCTTTGAAATTAGTGTCAAGTCGTCATGAAAAAATCGATGACAAGCTTTAAACTTTATGACAACTAAAAACCATTATGGATTATTTACGTAATAATAAGCTTCCATGCTTAAATAATATATGTTACCGTGATGTCCGAAATGCAGCGTATGTTAAGTTATACTGGTGCCTCCTAACATCCACATAAATCAAACACGAACCAAGATCGTTGATGGATGACCGTTAAATATATTATTTTCATGATGATTTCGAAGTTATATATTATAGCTCCGAAATTGTTCTTCCAACTATCAATGGTTTGATCGAATCAATTTAAATCTGTTGGGCCGTTTCGGAGTTCAACCCGCACAAACGCGTCGACAAACAGACATACAGACATTTAGACAAACAGATAAAAAAACTAAAAAAAATTTTTTGGCTTAAGCATATATAGAACACGAAACACTAATTTCTTCTTTAAATATTTAATGTACAGACACGACTAGTCCAAGATTTTATTATATGTATATATAAAATAATAATGTGTATTCTTATGTCAAATAAGTTCGTCTTAAGAAGCTCATTTAAAACATTAACGTACATATATACCTATGAAAAATTTCAATCTATACCTTTTGTTGCGAAACATATGAGAATTTCCGTTATAACTTAGGAAACGTTTCTTAGAAACGTATACGAAGCCGTTTATTCATATTAAGGGCGCGCTTCTAGTTTTACCGAGTACAAAACTAAATTATGCCAACCGGGGCGACCACTTAGACGTTTCATAAAATTTTCGATGTGACCTTTACGACTGACATTATTGTCAATCGATGGCCTAAATACATTTTGGAATATAATTATTAAATGGCCAAAACGTTAAAGTTCATTATAGGTGTGATTATGAAGACTAGTCGCTTAATTCTAGTACCCTAGCCGACCGGTAATGACTACGATAATTTAAGCAACATTAGACTCTCTACACTAATGTTCCTAAGATTGTCATTACGTAATTAATACTCACCCAAATATATCTTTCACCACTGTCAAGACGAATAATATTTATTGTTTTTCAGCTTTAAAATATATTTACATACAAACGAAGGAATTTCGAAGCAAAGTATCAAATGAAAAATTCCATGCTCAAGTTTTTGAGAATTCTCTATGCAATGCTAATAAATTCGTACGGTTTATGCTTGCAAATTTGTTTAGCGGTTCATACAAGCCTAGCTTTTCAAATTCATTTATATAGTACGTAAACAGTTTCCGCCTGAATTACAATAGCATAAAGGCTGACGGACAGGCGGACGTGACATGACGGACATGCCTTCCGAACCTCAGAAATAGCTAATTTTGATAGTCTAATGGGCAAATGATGGAACTAGGATAAGATTACAACCACGGCTGGAAATAGAAGGGCACATATTGCTCGAAAATTACGGAATGAAAGAGCGGAGACTGAGTTTAAAATAGGCTTTAAAGAGGCTACTCAAATATGCACTTCAAATTCTATCTCTCTGTCTTTTCAATTGATGGTTGTCAATACATTGCTGTAAGATATCATGTAAGGACGACTTTAAAGTAGACTCGGTTAAATGATGTTAGTGTCTTTGTAAGTTTTGGCTAGCAGACCAAATAAGTTTCTCATTCGGCAGACGTCTCGAATTTATAAGTTACGCGATAATGCGCGTTTAAAAGACCCACAAACCACCGCCGCTTTTCTAATTAAATATTTTCTGCATTATGAAATATATTAATAATTACTAATATTATAACACAAATTGAAAGATGAACGATCAATTTGTGTTTTTTATACTTAAAATTTGTCTAAACTTAAAACACTAATATTATAAAGAAAAAAAATTCGTTTGTTTGTATGAATAAGCTCAAAAATTACTGAACTAATTTTAAAGTTCTTTCACCATTCGAAAGCTACATTATATACGTAAGTAAGCATAAGTATATAGACGCGTATCACCTAGTCATGGATAAAACAAATTTTATCGAAAATTTGACATTTTATAAAATTTTATACTTCGTATACAGATCATGCGACTGGCATTACACAGTAGCAATTTCCAGCATAAATCAAACACGATTCATGAAATTATACCTATCTATAAAGCCAAACCAAATGTAATTTCAATATCCTGCTGACTCACATCAAAGAGATATCAGAAAGACATATTTACTAATCCTGTAAATGTACTCAATGTTCAGTGTTCAATATGTAAATGTACATGGAATATTAGTGTCGATGCTGATCGCAAATGTATTTCAATATATAGCTGTAGCTGCATTAGTAATGGGTGTTAAATCAATTTTCAAACAATCGCACTACGTATATGACAGCTAATGGAAATTTTAATATAAAAATGGTGAATTCAGAAATCGAAAATAAGATAAAACTGTTGCACTGCACTCGAAACGAGCACTCACTGTGTTGTGAGTGCGCGGTATCGAACTACCGTACAATACGTTCATATAATTTTGCTACGTATTAACAAATACCCTATCGTTTTCATCAAATTTAATTAACGATATTAATGACTGAATCAACTGAAACTTGAGTACTTACTATATCAACAAAACCAGAAAAAGCTAACTCACATATTAAAACATTTACCCTCGAACTTTATATCGCATGCTCACTACATATATCTAATTGCAACTAAGTCAATATTGCGATGCAAATGTTTACATGACAAATCGTCCAAGCGGTAACGAGACCTGTGAATATGACGACCTCAGTACACTTTGATGCAAAACAAACAAATTATAGGTAATTGCGTAGTCAATAAAACCTCAATCAAAACTGCCACAATTATGTACAAAACGCTCCCCGATGTTGCAGTACCCCGACAGTTGTTTTGTTGTTAAATACAAGTTGTGTCACACAAGTTCTAATCATAAGCCATAAAACGTCAATCAATGCATAGAAAGAAAAAAATACACCCTAGGTTTATAAAGAATTCAACAAGTATGGAGAATCGAAGTGTCAATTATTCGTCATTATTTTAATTGTTTTCATGAAATAATACCTCACTGAGTTATTTCAATAGCAGACGTACACTTAGTAACACTTATACATAACAATGATTAAATTGCATTAAGGATGGTACTCACCCGAGGAACTCCGAGCTGTCGTGTTGGTTGTCCCTAGTAAAGAACGGCGGCTTCACGACCGAGAAGAACTCATCAGGGTTCAGCTTGGTGGTGATGGAGTGCATCATCTTCGCGAACAGCACGCCCATCTTCGACCAGTACGGCACCGCGTTCATATTCAGCACCACGTGGGTACTAAACCTGTTGCGAACACAAAGATATTAATTGATACTTTGTTTATCGTACGATTTATCATACGACGCGACGATGTCTAGTCTTGATTAAGCGCACTTGACAGTTAACTGTTCTCAATTCAATTTATTAACTTTAAAGCGATTCGCCTATGTACAGCGGCAACTTTAATAAAGACTGACAGGTGGCGTATGTAACGAACGTTATTGGATACAAATTTTCTTACGTAGTAATAGATAATGCATTTTACAAACAGTATACAGTTAAAGTCCTTTGAAAACCACGCAGCAATCCCCGATCCACTAAATGTTATAATATTCCTTATACTCAAGCAATAAGTGGAAACTGTATAGTGGTTGGTAGGTTTTCTGAAGATTTCAGAATGAAGTTTGATAAAGAGGTACAAAGCAGAAATTACGTGGAAATAGAGTTACAGCTGAAACGCTATTATTTCGCAAGGTTGGAATAATCTGCGTAACTCGCATTCGTACGTATGAAACAAGAACAAAATAAACTGAACGTGTTAAAGTTATATTCTTTTTCATTATTTGCATTTTAATTTCAGGTACCTCAATAGACAATTTTGTAGTACCTTAAAATGAGTATTTAGGAGGGAGCGAATATTGAAAATGTGAATTGTGTTAAAGATTATTATGTCAGTCCTTTATAACGGCACCGACTGAAGGCTACAATTCCACTGAGTAGTATTGTTGCATTGGAAATTGTGCGATATTATTGTATGTAATATCTACAAGTGAAAGCTTGTGATCGGGCCAGAAGAGGCGAGATTACCTCCGAGAGTTTACTGCACAAAAATATACCGTTCAGTCTGTTAAACTAGATCTTTCTTCATAAACCCTCTAACCTTTGATAAAGTACTTTATATCTGGTTATAATATCAAAAAAAGGTTGCTAGGATACACGTTTTATGAAGAATGCTATCTCACTCGTTATAAAATCATAATTAATTAAGCCTAGTTCACAAGTTATGGTTAGTAACATTGCCTTCATTTGCGACCGCCGCAAATGTCAGGTCTGTTGTTATAATCACCAATTAGTATGTTATTGGCAGAGAATATCCTGAGGATCAGCTTGCACGAATATAGCAACCTGCTGTTATTATCTAGACCTAGTTGTAACAATAATTATGCAGTTAGAGCGCTAGCGTTACAACCGAGTAGTCGTGGGTTCCATCCCCGTAGGAGACGTGAAACATATATCTTGGTTTGGATAGAAGATTGATCACTACATATCTACTTGCACCTGAATAAGAATAGATCAGTGAAACGAGTATGAAGTATATAGACGCCCGAAAGGAGCAATGGGACTTCACCTATTTGATAGTTATAGAGAATTCGCGGGAGCAAACGCATGATAAATCTATAATTATTGTAATTTATATATTTCGATTCAAAAATCGAGTACTCAAAATTTTTAAAAGTCCTAACTAATTAATATAATTATGTTACTTGTAGAAATATAAAATTCGCTTTGCACACAAATACACATAATGCTACATAGACATAGGAACAGAGAACACACATACATACATAATAGCAATAGCCACATTAATACACTGCGCGCAGAAAAACCAAAAGATAAAGTCAAAGTAGACAAAGCAATCGCAACTAAAAAGACAAAACAATAGCAAGCAAGCATCAAAAACGCACGGTGGATGACAAGTATTCATATGTACAAATTGATTTACGCTTCACGGGGACTGGGCGATACTTCCAATCAGAAGATTAGCGTTAAAGTGTACACTAACGGTTTTACGCGGTCGCATGCGAAGCCTACGAAACTAGAGCTACTGTTTCATAATTCTCGCTTCACTATTTTAGGCTCTGCGATACTTAAATCAGTCTATGATTATAATTCGTTTCTTTTATACTTTCTAATTCGGTTTTCAAATCCCAAATCATTCCAATGATTTATGTTCTCAAAATGAACATTTTGTCTGTCTCAGAACAGCTTCAAGATCGATCAGAAATCATAGCAGTAAATAGTTTATACAGAACTATTGAATATCAAATACGTTCCCAATAATGGTGCGTTAAGGTTTCAATATTCCGCTGTAACGGACATTCAACGTAAACCTAAATTTATCTGTGGTAAACTTGTCTCTCTAAAATTAACTCTCTAAGCGTCAAACGTAAAATGTACATTGCATTGCATTTCGATATTCTTCTTATTTTAGATAACATAATTAGTCACCAGCGATGCGCTTGTGTGAGTACAACAGTCGTACATCCCAACGAAAATATATTATTAAAAAGCTAATGCGATCCTACAAAGTAAATCTGGTTCCATCGATGCGATCTGCATCCTGTAATACCGTCCTTTTAAGCTCAACGGTAATACGTGAAAATGAAATTAAATCAGTGTACACCTATTAGCAGCGCCATACTACGATGTTGTTTCAATTTGTAAATCCAAACGTGAAATGTAGGAAATACAACACAGCAAAATGGCAGAATTAATGTACCTACCAAAATGAAAATACACAATAGAAGATTAATCCGGACATATTCTCTTTAGAGGACATAAAATAAAATCAACGAGAATATCGAGAATTTCATCTCCATGAGATTAAAGGCAATTAAAATCATGAAAAGAGTTGGATGCAAGATCAAAGCAATCACTTTTTAATATACATCATAGAATTGCCAGAACGACGCTTGTCATTAAATATTTCTGCGAATATTCTGGACGTATAAACTATAAAGTACAAAATATGAAAATAATTTCCCAACAGCGAAGTTATAGAATCGATATCATTACAAATATACGTGCGAAGCAATTTACACAGTTGCGATGTGCCCTAATTGGGGCTTAGAGGCGATTGATACAATAGTGAGACGTTCTGCTTTGTGTTATTAGTTCATACTAATTAGGTGGTAAGTTTGTCACGGGTCTTTGGTGGTTGTTGTGAGTAGTGTTGGGGGTTAGTGTAGTACTTACTGCCTCGCGACGAGCAGGGCCTGCATGACGCTGTTCATGTAGCAGGTGTTGCCCAGGTTCAGAAGGCCAACCTTCCGCACGGGCGTCTTGACAGGCATGCTTGGTTGGCCAACTTTACGAGTTTTCCACGGCTGAAGTTGCAATAGAGCGCATTCACCAGATGCCATATGACGCTCCAAGCACTCGATCTATGACAAAATATTTTATTAGTATGCGAGCGATGTATTCCCAACAATATGAAAGGATCCAACCGATATTAATGGACATTTCAAGTGAATTTTATTATTTGTGTGATTATGATTATTGATATTTATATACAATCCAAACTCGTTTTTCTTTTTTTTTCTAACTAAGCCTGTATCGAATCAATTTTAGAATAAATTGTTAGCGATCAACAGGTAATGGTAAATAGAAATATTTTCAACGTCACTACTTTTATGCTTGAAATATCCTCCATTTTCAAGAGCGTTATATATAAACTTTATTAAACTTAGTTTATAAAACTACAGAGGACATTTTGGTACAAAGTTATTACTCAATATTAGTATCTACGAATAGATCCTTGAACAAACACTACACTTTCCGTGGTGAATACGTAACTTTTATTCGAGAGTTATCTCATTTTCTAATGTAATTGACCGAGCGAAGCGATACAGCCATACAATGACCATACAATGGCCTATCGAGATAGCCAGGCGATTGTATGTTTGTAAAGATTTTGATTAAATCTTATACGCAAATAGTTTAAACAAAAGATAATGTTGAGTTCGATGATACGCAAATCGGTACGGGGTGCCGAAGATAGGGGAAGTAAAGAAAAATCTTAAGCACAAAAATGAGCAAAATCGGTGGGGGGTTATGCGCGTGAAATAGGCGAGTCTCGTATGAATATAGCCGAGTGTGTTGAGTTTATCAATAAAACGCGAGGTTTAGTTCAGGGCGAGCCACTAGTTATTATAAAGTGGAAATATTTACATTTACATAAATATTTACATAGGCTGTATAACATTAAGCTACGGATGCGAAGCAGTGCTTTACAACTATTTTCGTAAATCACATATTAGTAAAAGCTAAAAGACTACAACTTCATAAGTATGGTAACGATAACATTATAAGTAAGAAATACATAAGTAAGTATTAACTTATCCAAATTAGACAGAAAAACAAAAGCAAAATGAACGTTGGAAACCCTTATAATTCAATACAGGATGTTCGATGCAACCCGACGTAGCCAATTGAGGTCGCACTTTTTATCCTAGAAATAATCATCAGCACTTGAACCGATTATAGAATCCCGACCGACCAGTGCTCATAGAGACCTTTGAAGGTTTTTAGGGTTCCGTAGCCGAATGGCGAAAAACATTATAAATTCGTCATGTCTGTCCGTCTATCAGTCTGTCCGTATATGACAGCATCTTTATTCTGAAACTATTACGACTAACATAACTGAAACTTAGTGGGAAGATGTAGTCGGGTAATCGCTTTACGATTTTTATACGAAAAAAAAAAACAATAACAGTGTGGCTCCATACATAACACTGAAACAATTTTTTCCATCAGGCCATCCAATTAACAGTTTCAACCAAATTTGAACGAGATACAGTCAGTAGTTTTTGAAGTTCAGCACTTTATGAAACCGCAAAATACAACTTCGATATTCATACAAATACAATGACAAACAAAGTTATTTTTACTTGGCAAAAAACGTACGGAAGTACGAAACACTATAGGTGAGACCGACTTGCACTTGGCCACCTTTATATTTTTTTTATACTGCTAGAGATCCTTTTATTATAAAGTCTTGTTGTTGCGAAAATACAGACGAAATTCTCCGTAATCTCTTAATTGAACAGTAATGCGAAGCATTACAGTACTGCGTAGGATGCAATCATAGGTTGTTAGTTTCTTACACAAAAAATCGATAAAAATAATGATGTATTTATTTATAAAATATACTCTTTCGTACAAATATTATACTTATATACAACAACAACATATAATACACTTTACCTATTATAACGTAGACAATAAGGTTATAACTACTTACCTACCTACGTAAATATCACATTTAAGTATATGCGCAAATACCAGCATGCAGGGATTGCAATGACACACAAATATATAATTGCCACACTTTTTGTGTCTAATTATAGATAATCGTTTTAAATGGGATAAGAAAACAATCAATTCCCTGCATTCTCAGCTAAAATAAACGTAATATGTATATAATTGCTATTTAAAGTTAATGTAAAACTGAATTAAATTCGATTAATAGTTTTGACTAAATGAACTATTTTGTACACATGACACTGTATGTTCTCTTGAGAAATAAACTTCTTTAAACCTAATCATCAGTAGTGCAACGAACACGAAGATTCTAAATAGTATTTCCTATCAAACAGGTGGAGAGCATCAGAGCAAATAAAACAGATGGACCTTGGCGACTGCATTAAGTAAAATTAACTTGATACTTTAGCACTAATACAAAATATATTTACAAAGAGTGCCATTGAGTTCTACGACTTACGATATTGAGTTTATAAGACTCAATTTAAGGAAACGCGAGTCTAACTTTATATTTGATATGAAACTGACAAGTATGTTATGTAGTTATTGTATAGAATATAGTTAGATAGTTCGCATCTTAATCTGTAATTATCATTCTCTAAATGAGGTATTAAATATAAAAACAACTTAAAATTTTAAAGTGTTTTGTGCTACAAAGGATCAACGTCCGTTAAATTGATGTCAAAAGTCACTAGGATAACAAAAATAAGATGTAATCTCAACTATCGGTTGCTCGGACAGCGTCATATTTTCTTATTTTCTAACAAAATGCTAATAATATATGCATTTTGTACACGGCCCTAGTAACGTAATATTTTTTTACTAGACCATCAAAATTGTGTAATAAAACTTACGAATCAATAAGGAACTAATACGCCAAACATAAATTGACCAAATTACAGCGCTATAAGACACTGGGGTACAATCTAAAAAGACGGGCAGAAAAAAACAAGAAGTAAAAATGCATTCAATTATCGAATAAAGTTATGTAATAAGGGACTATTTTGTAACACAAATCTAACAAACCAGTCTCGGCGCTGGATAAGGAACCGCGTTATCAAGTTTCAGTACCGAATCAACAAGTAAGACACAAATTACCCGACAACAGTGAGACGCGCCATTTTTCATATAACGGATAAAAAAAATGATTATTTTGCGTCTTGAGGTAGACACGGAAATTTGGAAATGCAATCATCTTTTCTAACCAAATATTTAACCCATGCGCATTTCGTTTACTCAATCGATGGTAAAATAAATCGAAACAAAAAAATGACACTTATATTACAGCTAAAATAAGCATAAATCAATAAATAGAAGGCCATCCATTTATACGTAAATCATAAATCATATCAGGAACTAAAAAAATGCAAAAAAATCTTCGTAAATAAAAAATCACAACATCCAGGGTGCATAAAAAATAATTAATCACATACATAATGTGAGTATCAATAGTAATCAATGACCGGTATAAGTGCGAATGACAGCGGGCCGAGCGTGTTTATCGCATGTTAGCGCCGGGCCGACTGCACAAGTGAATCCAGACAGGCAGCCTGAACCTTTCAACTTCAGATTGCATTCAATCGCTACAACCTTACGGTGACGTCACTACGGCTCACTATCAACTACGCTTCAACTGTGCATCGCCTTTGTCAATCCCGGTGACTAAATAATGCTTTCAATTAAAATATTACCAAAAACTCATACTTTAATGGACGCGGAACATACAGGCTTAATTGGAAATGATGGCGAAATAATTTATTATGTCGAACATTTTAATGTGCCTTTCAAATGCAATACACGATGAAATATATCCAAACCTTATATGATATACGTCTTGTACACAGATATGACGGGGATTTGGAAGCCACATAAGATTTTTCATTTCATAAGGAACTTGGAGCCATTTTAATTTCTTAGAGAAGTTGTCCACTTGTACAGCTTATGTTAGATATGAAAACTTTTGTTTACTTAAATATAAACCTTCAAAATCTTATAAATAAAATGGACATAATCTTTAAGACTTTTTATTCGTAGTGGCCTAGAATCGTCCCTCGCTTTTCCCGGCATAAGTGAATAATACTTTCCATGAAACTTAAAATCGATAACTATAGATGACAGGTACTCATATTAATATGCCAGTGAGCTGAAGTAAATTTTAAAGGATAAAACTATAAAAAAAGGTGAAAAACAGGTAGTTCCTAGTTAAATCTCATCGCCGTCTCTAAGAAGAATTTAAGCACCGTTAATGAACTAATATTTTGGATACATCTTATATTGCACTTAGTTTTAAACAGAAAGACGGACACACTCCCATAGACACACAAAATGCGCTGTAGGTCCAGAAGGTATAAAGTATAAACTATAAACACACATCGCTACACTATAACGATTGTATTAAAAGATCATAACTTTTATATAGTCTAAGACATGATTAAGCGCGGAAAACAGATTTTTCGAGGAAAATTATATGTCATAAGAGTAAACAATATTAAATTAAATAATTTTATATAACATGGAACAAATTTTTAAAGGAAGATTTAAATTTTTACGTGTCATTAAATTTCAAGTTTCAACCAAAACTCGATTGAAGCTGACGCCAAATCCAATGAACCTCAATCGAATTTATTACTTACGTCCTATGTCTAGTTTTTGCAAGATACTCTGTGAGTAAACAATTACGACGATTGATTTAGGTTCAATAAACAAACATTCATATGCAAGTTCAGTGACTTGCTGTTTTTCCGCAATTTCGTGCCCGCCAATTGGCAATAACACCGATAAACATCATATTAATGCCGAACGTATTTATTTAGGTGTATGACGTTCGTCTGCTCTCCCCCTATCTGCCATTATAAAGTCGCGGGGAAGGTTCATACATCGGCACCGGTGAAACTGTGACAAAATGAATTTGTCCGCGGGAAATACTTGACGCAAGCGAACCTAATATTTTCGGACAGCGCTTTAGGGTTGCAGATAATTTTATTATTAGATTTCCTTGTAGCGAGCAATTTTTATCGCATTTTATATTGAAGTACCAATTTTCGATACGCGGTATTAAACGCTACACGCACCCAGTGATATAAAAATGTGGGAAGTTTTGAAAATATTCCACATTCTATACTCAAAAAAATCCTCTATGGGCCGGACGTTCATTCCTTTTTACTGACTATTTTTTATTCGAAAACAAGTAGACGATCAGCCTTCCGCAAGACCGAGACCTCCACAGCGGATCTAACCCGGCACCTCTCGGTTGTATCGGTTGACGCAAACCACTGAATGCGATCATTTTATACCTATACCTTTATAATATTAGCTACATTAAAATAACATTTCTTATTCATACTTTTCCAACTAAAATCACCATCTCAATACTTATAAGGTTTCTGATAGCATTTTCATTAGAGTTAATTGATAAAAAGAAATATTCATTAATGATATATTTATATCACGGGCATCTAATAAGACGCTGGCCACCGGCTGAAAGACGGCGGAGAGGAGAAATTAATAAAAATATAAGCTAAGTTTATACAGCCAAGGATTCGAGAATACTCTAAACGACGAAAACCGTGTCTGGGATTGAAATACCCCATATTCTTAGGACTTTCTTACACGCAAATGAATCTACCTAATAAAAACATATTATTATAGCAAAGAAAATATTCAATGAAAAAGTTCTCGTAAGTAGATAATAAAATATAACAAAGTAAAAGAGTTGCGAGCATTTAAATTCAAATGAAAAATATCGCTTCTAGTAAGCACACAACAATAGTATTGTACACAAAAACGGATCATGTATTACAGAGGCGAGCACAAAGGTGTACTTACCACGTGGGCGTATTTATCTCGGAATATGTACAGGTTGTCGCCCCTCAAAGCCTCCATGTTTCTGTTCATCATCGCCGTGAGGATGTCCACTAGGTTCTGTAAGAGTTGCCGGCTCCATTGCCCGCTGTCGGCCGCCAGGCTCACCAATACATCGCCCACGTGGGGTGATATCTACACAAAATTTTACATAAATTACTTTCGTATTTTAAATATAAGGGAGTGCAGGACTACGAGACAAGCTTGCTTAGTTTTTATAGGTCTGCAGAGTTTAATTTAGTGTCCTAAGGTACGAATTTTATTATATAGTGATTTTAATGTATTGAAATTTTGTGGAAATAATGATTTCTATTATTATTTTATTATTTATTATTTTCTTGTGTTTGTTTTAACGCGAGTGCTTTCCATATTAACCATAAAATATTTTAATGGTTTTAAACGCGGTTTGTTATACATTATTTTGACAGCGCTTGCTGTACAGTTCTGTAACGTCGTGTTAATAATAATATATAATAAACCGCGTAAAAAGTTTTTTATTTAATACATTACTATACTTTAAATACATTGCATAAAGCTTTGAGTCGTCCCGTAAAAGTACAATCTCAGCTTAACGAAATTATTATTTTTCCAACTGCTTTATGCTACATGGATGTAATCGTATTCATGTTCGTCGTAAATGAAAATCGACAGATATTTTTTAAAGAACTTTAAGGGTAAATTTTTAATTGTTTGTGTAAAGAATTATATAGAGTACTCTGCGCTTCGGTCGAGTTTATAATACTTCTACCTATACCGCTATCTAGACAAACTTGTAAACAACAACGGATTTTAACAACTACGTCAACTTTGTCATAATCACACGGAAAACTACAACGAAGGTTCTGTTGGCAAAGCGATTTACCATTACTAGTGATTGTGCGAATAATTTTACACAGGAGTTGTAGATAAAACGAACTTAGTCTATAATTAACTTGGTAAAGTGCAGAAGGCGTAAATAAAAAAAAACGCACAGTGGAAAGAACCGTTCGCATCAGAAAATCATTAATTAATGAGCTTATAAGCTATTTCCTGATTTTTTAACAACATAAGAATTAATATAAATTGTAAGCATTCAATATTTTAAATTAGACAGAGGGAAGTAACACGTTGTGACGTCATTACTACAACACCGTTCGGCGGCTAAGGTACAAGCAATAATTTTTGACACCTATTAATTGTTTTCAACCGATTTTAATTCCGATTAATTTTATAGCTATTGTTTTTTCCTTACATGAAAATGTGTTACTATGGAGAATTTTATATGAGTAAAGATTACAATTAATTTTGTTTTAATAATATTACACACGTACGGTCGACAATTATTCAATGATTATTGCCTTTGATGTGGATTGCATCCTCCAGGATAGAAATTGGAATAATTAGGGATATTGATCTCTCCGTCTACGGTCAGATTACTCCGAGACAATTATTAATCTTCAATCGACGTACATAATAGGCTTTATACATGTGGCTTTTACATACTATAAATGCAACTGAATGGAGTGCTTACATCTTCCTATATATTAATATTATAAAGCGGAAAAAGTTGTTTGTTTAATAAAAAAGCGTTAAGCTTCGAAGTACGGGATTGATATAAAACATTATTTCCGATTGTGATAGGCAAGTTCATATGAAAGGCTATTTCTACAATTTACGTTTTTACAACTAGTTAATTTAGAAAAATGTATTGTCAAAGCATTCCAGCCAAGTTTTGAATTTTTGAATGATTCGCGCATAGTTTAAATTTTTATCGTTCGAATTGGAATGATGGCTGTAATAGTATTTCTTGTAAACAAATAGTCCGGCTATTTTAACTTTTCTGTAGTGAACTTTTATCAACAATGACACAACATGACTTAAGCTCAAAATGTCCTTCCTTCCTCGAAATGTCCTTAGGGTAGGTCGTGGGGTACCTTCAGATTGACAATTGTTTCCTTAACTCCGCTGAGAAATAACTTAGAGTCGACGTGAGTGGAGGAAATGATTTCTGACTCAGAATGTGCATCTTCCTTGACTGAGGTTGAGAGAAGTCGAGGAATGGGCACGGTCAGAATGTCAAGAAATTCGAAGAAAAACTCACCCCATGAAAAGTCTTAGTGGACTTGCGTAAACAAGTGACCACGTGTAGTATGACGTCCGCGACAGACTCTCGCAGCGATAAGGTGTACATAGCAGTAAATGGATTGGCCACATTGTCGACCGATACTTCGGTCAGTATATAAAATAATTCGAAAATCGTCAACTTACCCTATCGAAGGCCTCAGTGGACTCGCGTAAGCAAGCGAGCACGTGTAGTATGACGTCCGCGACCGTCTGTCTCAACGGTACCGGGTGGTTCATAGCAGTGAATAGATTGGCCAAATTGTCAACCAATACTTCGGCCAGTATATAAAATCATTCGTAAAATCGTCAACTCACCCTATCGAAGGCCTCAGTGGACTCGCGCAAACAAGCGAGCACGTGTAGTATGACGTCCGCGACGGTCTGTCTCAACGGTACCGGGTGGTTCATAGCAGTGAATAGATTCGCCACATTGTCAACTGACACCTCGATCAGTATGTCAAACAATTCGTTTTCCTGTGAACAAATGGGTCATATTAAATTCGATATCTATTAAAATGGAAAATGTATGACTAATTTCTCAATCAGATTTAGATTCGTATTATAGAGGGTGGCGGAGATCGAAGCCTTTTAAAAGAAACAAAAAATTCACTTGTGATGACACAAACAAATTAAAAGATGAATTAAGTTATCCTACAAAGAAATAACAAAGAATTGTGTTCGAACAACAAAAATATAGAAAAAAATTAAAGAAACAACGTCGCAAGTATAGTTCAAAGTTCAAACACAATTTCGAGCAAAAGTTTAGTCTAATACTTTCTTGAAATAATAATCATAACATTCAATTATAATTGGTTTATCATTGGTGAATAACAATACCTTATTTGCCGTCAGTTGTGTTAGCAACAATTATTTACAAAAAAACTTTGAATTTAGTGTGTTTTTTAGTAAAAAGTAAATGGACTTTTCCTGCTTTTGAAAAAATTACACGAATTGATCTTTTTAATGACTCCAAAAATGTAAGTTATGTTTTTGTGTGAAAACCAGCCTGCACTCGATTCAAGTAAGTAATAGTAACTTGTATATAATAATAAAAAAATAAATAGATTGCGAAAATCGTCACGTAATATTTGTTTCCGGCGTCGCCACCCTGTATAAATCAAGCTTTTCATTTTTTACCTCTCCCATGATTTAAGGAGAGATCCCCAAATGAGTTAAAATTGTACTACTATTCGCCTGTGAAAACCCAGTAAAACTGTATAGTTTTGTTGTTTTATTGTTATATGTATTTGTATAAATATAGAAAATGCAGACCCCAAAGTTGAATCTGTGTCACTCAATAAACACTATATTCCTCAAAATTATGAACAGTAATTTAGGAGAGAAAAACACAGTATGCAGACTGTTACCGGTCCTTTTTTTAACCCATGTCGTAATTGGGCGCCGCTAGAACGTAGGTACAGAGAAATATAAAGCGAATAAAATTTCGGAGGTGTTTGCAAAACAAACATAACTTGCGTATTGGCCACTCAATCGAAAAAATGTTGCTTGCGGTGGTACAATTCTGCGTGGTTTTTTTTTTATTCGCGGAAATAGCAATTCATCCTAGGTTTTTAGTTAAACCTTACAGCTCTTCCTATTTAATGTTCTCCATTACCTAGGTCAAAATAAACAATTTTTCTCAAATGTCCTCAAAATAGATATAATTTTTGATACGGATGTTATCGAGCCCGGGATGACCTACCTCATATGACTCCGTTCAGTGATCAAATTTTTTTAAAAACCAATATGGAAATACATGTTTGTAGGTACAACTTACTTTACTTTAACTAAATTTGTTAATTTAAAAAACATGAAACCGAAGGGTAGAAAAAAAAAATTCGCGAATATACTCGTAATTCAAGTTTCATTGGAAATTAAATAGATGTATCTAAATATATCAGTATTTTATTTTTATTGTACAATATATTAGCTAACATTGCATGTGGTAAAACAAAAGTTTAAAGAAGAAGAAAGATTTTTTTAATTTTCTATGGAGATAGGGTTAACCAAAATCTCACAATTTACGCGCGCCTCTACAAAATACAGAATTTAGAAGTAAACTTAATGCTATTTTTTAACACTTGTTGTTCTGTATATAACTGATTTACTTTCGTAGTTGACTCAACACCCCGCATTAATGACAAGCATTTGGACAAAACAAATGTAGAGGGGTCCGTCAATTAAATTGTTTCACTGCCTTTGCGAGGAAATCGGCAATGCAGTGAGCAGTCGGAAATTACCCCTTTATCGATGTTAAAATACTTTCTATCCCGTAAACAGTTTTCAGAGCGAAATTTGATTCATTACCTTTCAATCCCGGCCTCAGGATTAAAAACTCTGTTCGCTTTACAAAAATAACTGTATACTTACATTAAGTTACCCTTTAGTCTTAATTCCAACTTTATTATAAATGTGAAAGTTTGTTCGTTAAGACGTTGAAAGCGTATTACGTAAAGGAAGTGAATGGATTTGGATTAATTTTGCACTAACATAATTTGAAATCTAGATTAACACACATGCTACTTTTCCAGTTATATGCGGATGAAGTAAAGAGAAGTTAGTGCTACAGTATTAGAAAAAGGCTTGTAGATCCATAAATAAATCAGACCTCGGTTACGCCGATAGTTACTGCTCCCACCTACGTGATTCATACCGTAGTTCATATGTAATCGCTACCCGCAAGCTGAGTGAAGTTTCCGTCTGTGACATAAAAGTCTATCGTTGGCCAAAACATCGGCTAGACAAATTTTCGATTCTAGTAACTCAGAATTTTATAAAAGCATAGGGTACCAAGGTGATCATACTGTTTTACCAAAGGCACATATTATGTGGCGATATTAATACCAAAACTAAATCACTATAACACTTCTATACTAATTATATAAAACAGAAGAGTTAAATTGTTTGTTTCAACGCATTCAGCAACACTTTTGTATTCCTACAAATTTTTACTTTACAAAAACAAAAATTCGTTTTGTTAAATAGTTTAATTATGAACGATAAAACCGCAACAAACACATTAAGAGTCAACAAGAGAAACATCATGTATCCTACATAATATTTTGATAGATATTATTCACAATATAATATGCAATACAGTCACTCAGTTTTACATTTCTTTGGTCGGAACTTCTATTGGAGAGAAATAGTGAAGCGGAAGCAATGTTTCATTATAAATGTCACTAGTACACGAGGAATATTCACTGGAATGTCTAGAGACATTTTATATTAAATATCACATTTACAGATACTATCCGAAATTAACAAGTTATTCGACTGCATTCATAGGGCTTCAGCAATCTATTAAATTTCATTGGGAAGTATTACCTGTCTGGAAACGACGTCGAATATGCCATGATATAATTTTAGTTTTTATTGAGTTTCCTGAACTAGTGAACCGCAAATTGATAACTTACTAATACAGGGTGAATTTTTGAATTGGTTCTCAGAGCTAAATGCTAAATTATGAGGAATATCAAAACATACTGAAAAGTCTCGAAACTGATTTTGACGAAAATAAAAACATCATATATTTTAAAACATCATTTATTTTTATTTACGTATCATTGGATTCTTGAATAATTGATTATAAGAGCTAGGAATCGAAATCCTTCATTATGCAAAAAATAAACATCCTGTATTATATTTCACCGATCGATAGAATAACTTTTTGCAAAGTAATGTCATAGGTCAAAGTTAAGAATTGCGTTTATTTTGCAATTTTACTTGAATTACATTCATTGTATGGAGCATTATGGAGCGTAATCGTGTTATGATGAAATATCCAAATTTAAAGAAGTCTTTCACTTGTCGGTAATAGAAATTGCATTCATCAAACTCGAGGGTTCAAAGAGTTGTTCGCGCCACTTGAGCAGTCAGCGGCACAGGCAGGATAGCGCCAACCACAGCTTTCAAGGTATGTCGTCCGCCTTGTTCGTACATCTTAAGCCATAAAAAAGTATATGATCCACCTTCCTGTTGCCGAGTTCTCTATCAGTAACCAACGATGTAGAAGGACAACACCAACCAGAACCCTTGCTAAGGTGACAACGTACCCCTAACGCCGATCTTAGCCCTGGAATTGGTGTATTTAAGTCCTCATGGGAGTTTCAAAGCCCGTACTTCTAAAGCCTAAATAAAGCATATAATCCAATTGATCACCGCTGACTTGCTGTGCCACTTGGCTAAGACTACAGAAAGGACAACGCCGACCAGAGAGTAACATCATGGACTCCAGTCCATATTGACGTCAATATCTTCGTCAAAGCACGTGCTTTGATCGCAATCGGCGCAAGGCTTAAGAGGTACGTACCTCTTAAGCCTTGCGCCGATTTTAGCCCTAGATTTGTAGACTCAAAGTCCTCATGCTAGGTTCAAATCACGTACCTCTCTAGCATTAAAAACATAAGATCCCGCCAGCGCACATCTGCCTCACCATTCGACCAGTCAATAGTACAGGCAGGATATCACAGACCGAAGTCCTGTACATGATGACGTCAATATCTTCGTCAAAGCACGTACCTCTGAAACCTTATTAAAAATGGTCCTGCTGTCCAGCTCTGGCCTGCCTGTCTGTACTTGATGACGTCATTATGATCGCTAATGCACGTACCTCTAAAGTCTTAATAAAGCAAATGATCCAGCTGCCCCGCGCTGGCGTGCCGTGCCACTCGGCCAGCCAGCGGTACAGGCAGGACAATACCGACCGGAGTACTATACATGATGACGTCATTATACTCGCTAATACACGTACCTCTAAAGCCTTAATAAAGCAAATGATCCAGCTGCCCAGCGCCAGGGTGCCGTGCCACTCGGCCAGCCAACGGTACAGGCAGGACAATACCAACCGGTCTCTTATACATGATGACGTCATTATACTCGCTAAGGCACGTACCTCTAAAGCCTTAATAAAGCATATGATCCAGCTGCCCAGCGCCGGCGTGCCGTGCCACTCGGCCAGCCAACGGTACAGGCAGGACAATACCAACCGGTCTCTTATACATGATGACGTCATTATACTCGCTAAGGCACGTACCTCTAAAGCCTTAATAAAGCATATGATCCAGCTGCCCAGCGCCGGCGTGCCGTGCCACTCGGCCAGCCAGCGGTACCGGCAGGACAATACCAACCGGTCTCTTATACATGATGACGTCATTATACTCGCTAAGGCACGTACCTCTAAAGCATAGCAAGCACGGTGATAGCACCGTGTGAGTTTCTTACGGAGATCCCAGGGACCTCAACTTCTTGGCGCAGAAGTAGGCCACCGTAAGGTTTTAGTCAGTAAGAGTGTTACATAATGAGCCTATGTTGTTTAAATAAATAAATTATTATTATTATAACCCTACTGACCCCCTCCCTTCCCCGATGTAGTAAGATATCCATGCAGGATTTCCTCATGTTAAAGAACGTACCTCTAAAGCCTTAATAAAGCATATGATCCAGCTGCCCAGCGCCGGCGTGCCGTGCCACTCGGCCAGCCAACGGTACAAGCAGGACAGCGCCGACCGGAGTCCCGCCCCAGCCGGCCCACTCTCTCTCTGCTGCACCAGCCACCTCGCCGACGACAAACCGGCCTCCGATTCCGACTCGTCGATCACTATAAGAACCACCGACGTTGCTGGGCACGCGTCTGATTCTGTTTGAAAAAAGAATAGTATTTGAAAACTAAAGAGAAGATTCTCTAAGAATTAACTAATTTGATCTTCATATAAACCTTAATTATAAACGATGTCTTTAAAAACATCATATTCGATAAGTCATAACATAGGCATTCACGCGCGGGTTATAAAGAGATAATAATCTATCGGTGTTCTTAATCGGTTTTAAAAAAATATATTCATAACCAATGTAAAGTTGCTTAAAGGTAGGAAAATAGATAACATTTTAAATACTTACGTGGATCAGATATATACGAATAAAATTTATCCATAACGGCCGTGATGATTTCATGTCGAATATCACAATTAACAGTATTTACAACGCGAAGTAAAAATTCTTCAATAGACCGGAGCAACTGCCACAGCTCCTGTTCTGTGCCATTCGCACGACCTGTTCAAACAAACGAAAAATTACCTGAAATGTATCGTACAACACTGGAGCAATCCACCGAATGCATTGTTTACACATAAAACATACAATATGAATAAATCAATCGATAGGAGGAAATAAAGGAAATTAAGGGTGTGTTTACATAAGAGAACACACGTAGCTTTGGCTTGCAAATGGTTTAGAAATAGTAGGATGCAAAAATAATGAATCCCCTTCTCTCGAAGTATTTTAATAGCATCTATATCTATACTTATATTATAAAGCTGAAGAGTTTGTTTGTTTGTTTGAACGCGCTAATCTCAGAAACTACTGTTCCGATTGAAAAATTCTTTTAGTGTTAGATAGCCCATTTATCGAGGAAGGCATGGAATATTTTCCCGATTCCCGATATTCCCACGGGAGCGAAGCTCTGGTGCGCAGCTAGTTCTATATAAAATTAAGGTTCTAATACATATTAGGGGCAAACTTACTAAGACACTTAACAATATCCTGACAATTCTTGATGAGCTCGTGTGGGGGGGGTAAGTACGTAGGTTGCTCGTTCATCAGCTGGATGTACTGCGCCAGCGCAGCGAGATCCAGCTGCTTTCGGTTGTCAGCAACCAGTTCGTGCTTCTTTACAGCCATTTCGTCGTTTGATCTGCACAAATTGAAATTAAATTTATTTAAAGGTATACAATTATAATTGTGTGCAGGTTTAATGGTACAGAGGTTAAAGAGTCTCGGGTCGATCGAGGGTAGAGATTTGAATTTTGATCTGCCTGAACCCAAATAAAATTGTAAAATAAGACTTCGCCATTGATTCGACTAACATGCCTGAATCCATACGCAAATGCCATATCGGAAATACATTCACAACTGCCTAAATAACAACAATGAGAAAAGCTCAACTATTCAAAAAAATCGCAATTGACATACATATTAAATAAATGGTCGGGGTCCAATTAACACCGAAAAATTTTATTAATCAAGGGGAAAACGATCGCCTTTTGATATAACATAATTATAGTTTGTTTAAATAGCTTACTTTATGCTTTCGTCATTGTTATGAAATTAATTTTTAAGAAACACCCAGATTGTAGTAAATCTATTCATATGTCTACTATTTTTAGTCTATGTTAATATAGATCAAGTATGTATAATACAATAACGACACCATTTCTGATCTGAATGAAATATTATTATGTTAAAGATTCCAAAATGTTGCCTTTTTTATGTGTGTCTCGTAAACCACTGGAATCTGGATGGTTAAGATAAGATGTTATATTAACAGGAGATATACATTTTATTTAATTGCGGTGTTTATCGAGTAAAACACGAAATTTAAAAAATATATCATGCGAAAAATACTCCCTGGCATAATTTTTATGATTTTATGCTAAAACAAGAATCCTTTTGTCGAGAGTACCGTCCTTCTGGAACGAAATACCTAGTATCTTTCGACGGAGGATCTTCGCCTAGAATTTTTCACAAGCTAATGTATTTGATAAGAAATTCCCAAACGGTCTAGCCTCTACCTATATTACATACGTTTTCGCCTTATTTACCTTATTTTTTTGCGAATGAAACTCACATTAGATATCTGTTTTTCAAGCGATTTTTTTGTTTTATTTGATAAAATTACGTAACCCTATTAATAAATTGTTCATCAAATCAAAAAAATAGGAAACAAACATTTCTAGGGCGTAAGGGAATAAGATATCGATAGATCGTAATAAAATGAAATACAAATTTTATATGATCTTGAACCTTTTTAAAAAAAACATTGATGGAAACTTGAAATTCTAAAAATTAATCTAATTTTTCTTCTTCAAGAATCCCTTTACATGGAAATTACATTGTTAATATCCTACTACTATTATAAAGGCGAAAGTTTGTAAGTATGGATGTATGGATGTATGGATGTATGGATGTTTGTTACTCTTTCACGCAAAAACTACTGCACCAATTATGATGAAACTTGGTATACATACAGGTAAGGGTTCAGAATAACATATAGGCTACTTTTAATCCCGGAGTTGCCATGGGATCAGACGTTACGCGGGTGAAACCGCGGGGCGCGGCTAGTGTATTTATAAATCTATAATACAATTCAATATAATACAATCGAGTGAACACACAAATGGGATTTTATTTTTTTTTAATTAATAGCAAAAAAAATTTGGTTATGGGGTGGATCATCTGACTTTTAATTTTTATTAAGGGGGGCAGTATGTATGCAACCTTATGGGCTCTACCAAAGCAAGAGAGCCCAGCCCAAGGCAATTCCTGAGACCTCACCATTGTAATGCTTTCCGCTTTAACAAGGCAAAAGGCAAGAATAGTGTAATACAAATATGGGTTACTAAGTACTTTACAAATGAGACACCATCCACATTCAGTTGATGTACCCAACATGCATAAATCACTTGGCCTCCTTATACCAAGGAATGGAACTTTACTCCCTGTATCTGTTTCCTCAAACAAGTTTGGGCAAAGTAAAGAAAGGAGTAGATACATATTACTGACATCACAGTTGAACCGCATCACCACTTGGCATTAGGTGGCAATAAAAAATTATTAAGCTAGAATGAATCCCATCCATGAAGATCAGATAAACTAATGGTCGCCCAGTGGTTGAAATTCAACCATAAACAAATACTTAATATGTGTGTGTGTGTGAAAGGCATGGTAGTGTGTGTAATGTTTAATTTATTGATTAAATGTACTTTTTAGCATTATTATTAAAAAGTATTTGCAGCATTCTGCACTTCTCCTACACATAAACTATAAGTGTGCCAAATTTTATGCTCCTGCATCCGCGCAATTTTAGTAAAAACGTGTCCAAAGTTTATGCATCACATATTTATACTTAGATAATACAAAAGTTGTCAGACAGACAAAATTATATACAAACAAATAATATGCCGGGCCATCTTGACAATAAGATGGTCTGGTCAATGAAAAGACAGAGTATTGGAAAGCACATGTTTAAACCACATTTTGAGGACAGTTATTACTACTACACAAGGTAAAAAGCCTGGTAGGTCTACGACTATGTCCCTTGCTTGTAAGAAACAAACTATTAATTTTATCATGAAAATATAAATGTGTTTATGAACAAATTTACATACAAGTGCAATCTGTTGATGATGATTAGGATAATAACTTGTTGATCCTGTATTGTTTTTAGCCAACTTTAAAAAAAAGGGGAAGGTTCTCAATTCGTATCTTCATTTTGTATCTTAGCATAACTCAGGCATTTTTGGCAGATTTGGAAAATTCTTTTTGCATTTGAAAGAGTACAGTGGCAGCGTGGCCCCATAGAAATTTGATAGAGATAGATAAATTTTCTATTCCTTTTTTTCAAATCTACTCAGAAGTTATTTCCAACTTTTTAATGTGAGGAAATTGGTTCTTTTTTTTAGCATTTTTGGTTCAATATAGTTCAAATGTGGCTTTTTGTATTTATGGTAGAACCATCACTATGTGCTTGGGGTGATATTCTACTAGAGGTAAGAGAAAGAATGAGAAATACATTACTAGGATGTGTATAAGGAGATGATTGTCAATAGAAGTATTCTACCACATATTGAACAAACAATGTGAACTGAGAATAGAACAAAAGAAAAACTTTAAACTAAGTGCGACTCGAAGAAGTAACTCGAAAAAGCTGATAATAAAGTAGTAAGATGGTACAGTACATAATCTTTCTCACAAACTTACAAACAGACAAAAAATCACAGAACAGAACCTAAAAATGAGGTTAATTTTTAGGTTCTGTATTGATATAATTACACCCCCACTAATTATTTTTACCAAATTTTCATTTCCACAGTTTTATTAAAGGTAGTAGATAATACTTTTTTATCTATCAATAACAAATTTTTACATCATTAGAAATTACTCCATATTCTTTAATAAATACAGATAAAAAATTATAATATATTTTGTATATTGTAGGCTACTATGCTTTATATAATTATCAAATATTTATTTTATAAAATATTTTTCCACTGGTTTAGAAAATTAATTATTTTTGGAAAAATTTATCATTACTTATCATACAGGTGATGTAATGTTTATTATGGTTTTATAATCAACTGCTTGTATATTGTTGCATGATTATAAATGACAGGTACATAGATAGAATCTGCAACTGGGTTTCTTACCATGCGCATTTCCATCATGGTCGAAATTATTTACGTATAAAATTTAACTTACACTTTTCAATACAGAATTTGAATATACATTCACACATTATAACACTACGCACAATAAAGGAAATATAGAAACCACTTACTTGATATTTCTCAACAAATATTTAACACCAATACACAAACGTCATTATAGCTTATTGTAATAAACGCAGTCCTTTTCACTAAAATCTTTCATAACTATGCCATTATAAAAATAAAACAATTTTAACAACGCTTTACACTCGCGTATTGATACTTTAGTTCTGCATCGGGAAGGTCTACGATTTTATCAACAAAAGAGACCTTCCAATGAGGGACTTCAGTTTTCGCTATACGTATAACCACATAGATTTATTGTATAGTAAATTTAACGAAACAAAGTTAGAGTAAAATTATTTACTGTGATACAAATAATGCAATAAGTTTATATACACTTTGTGAACTCAGCATAATAGAATAATATATATAAAGATTTAAAATTATTTCTTGTAACACATAAAACTAAAACAATAGCAAGAATCGAAACAGAAATGTCACAACTCACAATTTACATCAAAGTAGGTACCTATTCTTTATGTTAAAGAAAAGAAATAGTCTATGGCATTAGACATAAAATGAATATAAAGTTAATAAAGACTAGTTTTAAATCGTTATCTTATAAAATAAATAACTAAAATCTATAGTTACATTTATGTATATTAAATTAAAAATCTTTTAGTTATTAAAATAAATAAGCAATATATATCTATGCCTAAACTTAAACCGAAATCTCATTTAAAACTTATGTCAACTTTAAAGCAAGTAATATAAATGATCTTCGTTTGTATACTTAAATTGGACTGAGCCAAATTCTATGAAATTGCCTAGACTCCGATTACACTATTGTGTTGCATTCGGTTGCAACAGTGGAAGTGTTCAAAAATATTGCAAGCGAATGGTTGCAAAATGTACAATAAGTATACTAAGTATAATGATATTAGTATATAATATTACGCAATAATGATCATAAAATTATTTAGATTAACAGTTTTTATTAATTATTTTTTCTTTCCTGTGGAATATGTTCTTCCTAAGATATATTAAATTGTGTTCAGGCTAACTGTATAGAAAGTTATAAACCTTTAAATAATTTCATATTTTATTATATATGTAATTATTAAATTCGTATTCGAAACGGACGTAAAATACTGCAATAAAAGGTAAAAGTGAACGCGGGTATAACCAATACAATTAGCAACCCTTTTGGGACTTATATCACCTTGAAAATAAATAATTGATCAATCATTAATTTAAATTCATTTGAAAAAAATATTTATCTTATCTAAAAAATAATCTACTAGAAATAAGAGGTCTTAAGCGATATCGAACAAACTGTGTGAAGGGTGTACACTTGGCCTTATATCATAAGAAATATTTTTTTCGTCTAGTCTCCATGTCATCAATGTCGATTTTTTAAACATAGACTATAGACACACTAGACACTCATAAATAAAAATTAAAAACATTGAAACCTATTGACAACAAAAAGTAAATTTAGTCTCATAAAAATGAAATAAAAATCGTTACAAATAGGACTACATGCTTAACTGTGTAGTTTCCTGAAGATTATTGTATTTCCATAAAAATATGTAAAGTAAAGTTGAATCATTCAGCATCGAAATTGATAGTGCCGACGCAGTAATTTATTATGGATGCTTCGGCATCCGTAAAAGCAGATGCCGAATATAATAAATTGTTTAGTGTTTATGTAAAAGTACATGATCTAATACCTGCATCCAACAAACATAAAAAATCTGTTGTGAAATATACTCGGCTATCAGAACTAGACTTGAATTCCAAGGGTAAGAAAATATTTTTTTTTTGCTGTTTCGTGTTCTTAAACATGCTCTTGAAATAAGTTTGTTATGGAAATGGTGCTTTTATCTATGAACAAAAATAATAATTTAAATGGTCTTACTATTAAGACATGCACTAAATAACAAAATAACATAAATATTAAATATGCATTAACATGTTTAATTAGTAAGAATTCAGGACAATATAAATACAATACAAAGCATTCTTCAAACTATTTTAACATATTTATCTGTACATTATACTGAAACGACTTTCTTGTTTGTTTTTTTTTACAATAACCTCTAACCAGAACTGCAATCAATTGAAACATGCAACTTTTGCTTATATTTTCAGGTTATATATAACTGGACATGGTGTTGTTAATTATAAGGAGGCATACTAAAAATTTAGTTTAAAGTGTAACCTTTATGATAATATTGTTGATATTGTTACAATGTTTTGCAACAATACCATTTTCAATACCATTGTCTGTAATCAAATATATTATCTTGTTCAACCACTTTCAATTAATCATAATGTTAAGAGTTTCAGGACTATTCAAACAAACATAACATTTAATATTATGTGTTTTTGTCTTCATCAAAATGATGTAGACTTTATTAAATAAAATATGCTTTGTTATAGCACATTATTATTCTTATCTTCACATTAGTAAAATAAGTATATAAAATATGGTTGAACCATTATAAATATATTTTGAGTTGTAGATTTTAATTTTTTAAATTAGTCAAGTTTTAATCCAACATAAACTAATTGAAATTTGCTCTGAGTTAAATAATTAAAATAAAAATTTGTGGTTTTTAATATTTTCTGTTAAATACTTGTTTCTTATGTTTCTCACCTTTTTAACCTTCACTAATCTAGTTCTCAAATATTAGATTTAAAAAAGTCAAATTGGTGCAGCCATTTTGGGTTTTAATTGAGACAATCAAACAATTATTTGTTATTATGTAACTTCAATCTCACTTACATTAAAAACAAAAATTAAAAGATTTTTGCAAATTGGCTCAATTTTCAACTATTAATTTACTATTATTTTTTCTTTTTCATATATGAATTGATAGCATGAGATTGTTGATCTATTTTTTAAGCATATTTACCTTAGCAAAATCTAGACATAGCCATTAAAAACATTGTCTTTACATATTACCTATTTGGGGTTAGCCAACCTACCTAGCCATTGCTATTTTTTACAGTTCTGTGCCAATTCAGGCATAAGTTCAATAGGGAATATGCATGTATTTTTTAAACTTTTTAAATAAATAAATAAATAAAATAAATAAAATTACTTTTATTGCTATAAAAAACAAAGGTTTACATAAAAAACAAACAAAAAACAAAGGTTTTTACAATTAAAAAAAGTTAAAAGTTAAAAATAATTTTAATAGTAAACAATTATGACAAAAGGCGATGACTCAGCATTCGTTTGCTTTGTCATAAGACAAAACAATACTGTTTTTCAGTCACCCCTAGAAGTAGGAACTGAAAAATGAAGGAGAGAGAGAAATAGAAACAAAGAATTGAAAGAAAACTAAGATATAAACATGAGGGGGAACAGTTAACAGAACAGACTATACAAAAAAATAGAGAGATTAGGAGTATATATACAAAAAGATGATTTTTAAATGATAGTTTACATAATTACATGAATATAAAAATAAAAAACAGCATCAAAAATACAAACTTTTGGCTAAAAATAAATAGTTTTAAAATCGAAAGCTGACATCCGCTTTTTAAACGACTGCCGTTGTGATGCGCTTGACGTGACGTCACCATACACGATAACAAAGAAAAAGTGTATGCTGGGGAAGCGTATTGGGCTGTAATTTATGATTATTTTGTATTTAACTGTAATTATAGAATGAAACAGGACAATCAATCGTTTTATCGATTCTGTATAGTAGCCATGTGTGAAAACACAAATAGAAATGCTTTCAATTGAGTGGTTTTTCATGTCCTGAAGGGTACGAATAATAGGAAAAGTTGTGTAAAATAATGAAAGGAGATATGGTTCATAGTTCCATCAAGTTGTTTATATTGTTGTAAAGACCATTCCGATATCAGTATTTATTTGAGTGCAACTAGAATTTGTTTATTTATAACTAAATCTTTGCAAATGTCTCCATTATAACCTCTCTTACATTACAACATATCTCGAAAGTGCCTGTAAGAATGTTGAATGAATATGTTAAAAATACTTAGTTCACTTACAACCATTGAATAAACCAATTAATGTAGATTTCTTACTTAATAAAAAATATACTACCTACTTATATAATTTAGACTTAACTTATACCTAAATATTCCTATATAGGTCACAAAAATCGTTTTTTAAATTATAGTAGTATATAGAAGAGAATGCAGCTAATTATATGCAGTACAAAAAAAATGAAGTTACAAGACATTGTGATAAAAGGCATTCTTTATCACAAATTTCAGTATACAAGCATATAAAGAGAAAAGACATATGGATAAATTATCAACGAAATTTTTCTGCACATTTTCCTGAGAGTCTACTACTACTACCACTTTACAAAACAAATGTTTTTAAATAACAAATGAATTTAATCGCTTAAACCCAACAGTTACGTACTTAATATTGTTATTGTGGACTTTGACGTCAAAATTCGATCTGACCAATAGCGTTGCGTTTCAACTCATTCGAATATCCGTCGTATTTTGTGCACTTTTCAATCATTATTTTCATATGAAAAATATTATTAATATATGTAATGTACATTATTAATATATGTAATGTACAGTTTTCTTCCAAGTAATCGGTGGGCTTTCTTTTCTTTGTGGAAAAAATAAAATTTTGAGCGAGTGAACACTTTTGTATTTTAGGGCCATGGACTGAAAATAAATACTCACTGGAACCACGATTGCGCCGGATTATTGCAATCGAGGAGCCAAATATAACGACTACTAGATCTCTTAAATCCAATGTTGCATTTGCTCCAAAGATGTCTACTACAGGTTATTCTAAAAGGAAAATTGTAACAATTGAAGAAGATGATGAGAAAAGCCTACATCCAAAATTTTGTATGTATCACACATTGTTTGTTGTATAATTCTTCTGTATGATAATTCTGACTATTTCCAAACTCAAGTCTTGACAATTTATGTATAAAATATTTTTAAGAATATTTGAGTCTCATCTTAAAACCTGTAAAATTCATCTTTTTTAGACATTTATCTTTGTTATCCTGCTTATAAACAATGAAATTAAGATGGCCTTGCTACTGTTTTTTTTTATAATTTTTTTTTGTTCTGTAGCTCGTGATGTGAAAACATCATATTCCAAAATGATAAATCGCGCCGTAGAAACTGGATTAAAAGATCAGAAATTAACACATAGAACAACATCAAGGTTATCAAATTCATCTAAATGTAAGTACATCTTTTTTAATTTAATATATATTTAACAAATAGCAACTTTGAAACTATAAAATATCCATTGTTTAACAGATTCTCATCAAGATGTCAAACAAAATATTAAAACAAATTCTTTTAGTGCTAGAAAGGAAATAAGTGTACCTAATTTTAGGAGTAAACAGACAAAGGAAAACAACCCTCATTCTAAAGGGAAAGGTAGGTACAGAGGTGACTATTGCTCTTATTTCGTTAAAAATTATAATATTATTATAATTATTAACATTACAATTTTATAGATTCACAACATAATAGCAGAAGCTCAAGTGTGGCATCTAAAAATAGTCAGGGTAAGAGAATAAATCCAAGTGACAGTGAAAGGGCCATCCAAACAATAAAACAGAAGTTAAAAGAGGACACTAAGGATAATGTGACAGTAAAAAAATATATGCCCAAAGAAAGGCATTCTAAAACATCACAAGAGCAAAACCGAATGAAAAGTAATTTAATTAAAGAAATAAGTGATAGAAAGAAGCCAATAACAGTTATACATGTACCACTAGAAGAGGACTTTACAAAACAAGAATTAATAAAGGAATTACTATCAAATGATTACATTGAAACTGAATATGAAAAAAATATATCAGATTGTATCCGGGAGCTAGATGAAATTAACACATTTAAAGATATGAATGTAGGTACAGAACCTATAAAAACGCTTGATCAAAATACTGAAACTGTCTGTGATTTTACTCAAAACAGTCAATTCACTAGTGATTTTAATGAAATTAGAGATAAAGCAACATTTGATAGTCTTGAAATACCAAATGTTACATTAATAAAAGATAAGGAACCCAAAGAAAACATAGTCAATTTCAATAGTCAATCATTACCTAATCTCAGAGTTCCTGCATTTAATGTTACACCTACTGTACAGGAACAGATTATTAACGAATCATGTTTTCGAAAGAGTTCATCCTACATCATAAGTACAGCAACACTAACATATACAACCAAACAAAAAATTAACTTTCATGTGGTTGAAAACGAAATTGATGTGAATATAACACCATGCCCAGTCTCCTATCCAATGAATGTTGTATCAGTTTATAAAAAAGAAATGACACCAAACACCAAACAGGAAGAACGTGATAGTAAAAAAAGTGATACAAAACACCCATCGGAAAATGAAGCGCCTTATTGCCATAGAGATTACGAACGCAATAAATTAATGAAGCCATCAGACATAATTAGCTCAATAAATGCTGACAATAGTTTAATAGCCAATGACTACATTAATGAACAGTTTCAACGCGAATTAAATTTTATTGATTCATTCCTAGAGTCTTTGCAATATTTAGAGAATTGTTCCTTGACAGAAAATAGAATAACTCAAAACAGTGTGGAGAGTCTAGTTAATAATCCATATGATTTGAAGAAATTGGAGTATGATTCCTTTTTCTCCAAGTATGATAATAGCAATGTTGAAGATCGCGAAACAATGGCATCGAAGAGTCTTTGTCTGGTAAGTGTTTAATTTTTAACTGTAAACAATTTATGACGAATAACAATTTTTAATGTTCACTTTAAATAATTTAGTAATTTGTTAATGATGTGCTGTATGAATCTCTGTTTATGATTGCTTTTTTACTTTTTAGCTCAATTTGCTCATACGCGATGAGCAAAGAAGAGCTAAGAATCTCTTGTTTGTACTGAAAATGCGAGAGGACGCCCTCAAAGACTTCACGAAATCTCAAATACTTTGGTTGGAAAATAGAAAGAAGCAAGACAACACTGATATTTCAACATTAAAGAAGAAACAACGCGGTGCTTTGTTAAAGTTGCAGCACGAATGTGGTGAGATGCAACGTATGCGAAAAGCGCTATTGACACTGTCAGAAAAACGGAAAGTAGCACTCATGAAAACTAAAAGAAATATAGAGTTGAAATTCAAGAACCCTGTCGACGTAGAACAAATCATATTAGAAAAAAGGAAGTTGAAACGGAGCACTTCTATTGACAGAAATACGGCACCCCTAAAATGTTTCGATTTATCGAGCAGTGGATGTGAGGAGAGCACAACATCTCGACCGAAATCTTTAACTCCAGTGTGTATTCTAAAACCGGCTGAAGATACTTCCAGAAGTGCAGAAAAATGCATACAAACAGGTGACAGCATTCTAGCGTGCTCCACAGTCAACCAGTCCACAAGCACCTCCGATGAAAACTTTGTTGTTGTTGACGGTGGATATTTGAATATCCTGTTTCAAAATTTATCTCTACCCGAAATCTTTAGTAGCGGAAAACAATACGAAGTAAATGAAGAGGCTCTTAAAAATATAGTTGCAACAACAAATAGTCAAAATAATAGTATTAAAGAGGGAGATGTTATCAAAAAATTCATGGATCAAGTTAAAAGTCAAGATGCGGATAGATCGAGCAGTCCATCAACGGCCCGAAGCTTGGTGGAGGAGTTAGACTTGTATTATAAAGGTTTATCAGAGAAGGAGAAGTCTCCCATACCATCGTCTGAATGTGGGGTAATTGCTTGTGAAGTGAAAGACATTGGTGTGCAAATAAGTGATGCATCTACTTCAGATGAGAAGGAAATATCTCAATGTGTGATTGATGATACTTCAGAGAATAAATCGAGTGTTGAATCAGTGGAAGCCTCTACTGTTTGTGTGTATGAGCAGCCATTGTCAGTATGTGTGGAGACTCAGTGTGTGAAGGGTGGAGACGAGCCCAGTGGTAGTGTGGCCGGGCCTCTGCCTGTGCCTGCTGGTGCGGCTGCAACGACCGACCCAGTACCACCAGATCCTCTGACGTGGAGCCCACAGAAAGCCTCATCATCATCTACCTCACCAGGTATGTTTCCTATTCATAACATACTAGCCACCTGCTCCAGCTGCCTAAATATATATATATATATATATGTATATATTATGCATGTTATCTAAATATACACCTCCCTGTTGATTCACTTTATTAAAAAAGCCCTATCAAAATCCATTGTTTTATAAAAAGTAATGAAAAACTAGCATGCAAGTCATGCTGTAAATTATATCAATATAATTGCTGATAATTTATTTGTATTAATATGAGAAGACACAAAAACAAATTAATTCTGTGTTAAAGTTAAAAATTTAATTATATGAAAATATTATGTAATGTTTCATTTATTCATTCATATATTAATTATATTTTATAAGACAAAAGGGAAATAAGTCACTTAGGCAGTTTGTCTTGCACTCTTAAATCATAGGCCCTACATACCAAATAATTTTCGTTCCATATACAAGTATGAATGACCAAAGTCTATAGCAAAAAATGTATTAATTAAATAAAAAAATAGCACGATTGAATATAAAAAAGGTTTTATTTTTTATACCTTACAGCACAAAGCATATTGAGAACACCATGTATATTGAGAACATATTGAGAACACCATGTTTTCTATACTTTTCTATCTATTTACAACACACATTCATTTTGTGTTTATGACATCGGCATTACATTTAAATGTGTAGTCTTACCATACCATTACACGCATACATAAACTTTTAGGAGAGAGCAGCAGCGTGGGCAGTCCTATACTGAACCCAAGCGTGTCGTCGCTGGTGTCCCCCGTGCAGAGCGAGGCTGAGGAACTCCGCAGGCAGCAGCTAGCTATAGAGAGAGAGGTACTAACTCGAACAATATAACACATTTTTTGTGTAATATATTTTAAAAGCGATCTTAAAACTGTTGAAAATTAATAATGATTTTAGAACTTATTTAATGAAATTGTTTATGTTATTGAATTCAGCTCTAATTTTAATTTTACAAATATCTTGCATGCAGTGCTCATTGTTAAATTAGTTATGCATTAAGTTCTAAATTATTTGTATATCTCATATTTTGTTTGTTTCATTGTATTAACTGTGAATGAGCCAATAAAATAAATAAATAGAGTGTTAATTAGGAATGTAAAGTTCAATAAAACATTTCAGTTTTAGATTCGTTAAATTAAGTATGTATTTTATTGTCTTGCAATAATAAGATTTATAGCGGTGTAAACAAATTTACATGCATGGAGGGGTTATCACTAAGTTTTGTATGTTCGACTTTTCAGATCAAAGCACTGGAACAGCAACAGTGTCAACTGTTAGTAGTTCGAGAAATCCCGGACAAGCCACCGCCACCTTACACGCCACCGTCGGAGATCCGACCGCCAAAACCGCGCAAGTTCTGCGTCGAATCCACCATCGAAGAACGCATCCATGGATACATTACGCACGCAGTACCATTGGATGTTAACAACACAGACGCGTTTGACGTATTCCTCAAGGATTATTGTCAACAGTTTCTAGATAGGCAAAAGAAGGAGAGGGGCGAGAAGTTCTGGGACACGTGTCACGATTTGCCACCAAAGCCTCAGTTGGATGCGGAGAAGTTGGCCAGCAAAACCACCGCGGATCTGAGGGAGATACTCACCGGAGTCACTCCCACTGTTGTGTCGGGTGAGTTTCAAGTATTCCTAGTTTATAAATGACTCCAATTTCTGTTCTATGTTGAATTATCTCCAGTTATAAGCTTTGTTGTTGTCAACAAATAAATAGCAGTTGAAAGCTATTTTTAAATTAAACGAAAATTCGCTTTTTCAATTTCGCAACAAAACAATTTCTTTATTCGAATTTTCTTTGTGATGAAGTTCTTATGGTAATTAAAAATATATTATACAAAAGTAATAGAGAATTCTTGATGAAATGAAAATAGGAATTGATTCATTCGCTATTAAGTAATGCAATAGTTGAAATTTATCGCTATTGATTCTGGTATTCGAATTCAAAATTAAGATAAATGCATCTGCAACTAGAAGATGTTAATTGAAATGACCGTAATTGGTGTCATTTCACTCATTAAGTAACGCCAGTTAAAATTCTTTAGTTAAGTCTTATGACTATTGACTTGTCACACTTGATAATTCTATAGTGTTACACGTTATACACATAGGACTACTAATGGAATCCCGCGGCTTTGCTCGCGTTCGCATTAATTATCTACTTTTTTCATAATAAAATATTAAAATATACCTTTTGTTTTTTAAATATAATTTAAGATTCTAATAGTAAAATCGGTTCAGTTGTTTTGGAGTCTATTCAATGTAATCAAAACTCTCCTTTTTATTATATACTAGCTGTGCTATATAGCCCGATCCCGTGGGATTAGTCAAGGCTTAGGCCTTCTGCCTACGAATTTTCAACTAAATCGGTTCAGCCGTTCTTGAGTTATAAGTTGAGTAACTAACACGACTTTCTTTTATATATATATATATATAGATATATAAAATGGCCGTCGGTCTTGGACGATTAGTAATAATGCGTTTGTGTGCAGGCGTCGGCGCGAGGCGGTCGGATCACATCGACGACATTCTGTTCGCCGAGTGGCGGCGCTGCGAGCCCGAGTGGACCTCGCTGCACACCGACGAAGTGAGCGTCAAAAATCAACTCTTCGAAAGCATCTTCCAGAAAATCCTCACGGAAACCGTCGATGAGTATAAACGAACTGTCCTAGCTAACAAAAATACGGTACAAGTGAACGTCACGCTGTAATCGTGCAATATTCTTAGTGTAAATCGTGGTTCTAATAAAAACAATATTCCATGTTAATAATTGTTCATTGTTGTAGACGAAATGTGTAATCGAAACATCGTACGGTTGTTAAATTATTTATTTTAGCGATAATATTTGAAATATCACATAGTGCTTACATTTTATACTCGCTAAATCTATAAATATTATATTCATTAAGCATGGTAAAGTAGTGACAAATATATAGTTGCTTGTTGCTAAAATATTATATGTTTAAATGTAACTAATATCGCTTTTGGTGTATAGTCATTATATACACGAAATTGTGAACGTTGATTTGTTTTGTATAAATTTTGTTTTGTTAAAACTCGTTCTCTTGTTCAATATTACAGTATATTGTAATAGATTACATGTGGGAATATATATGTAGTTATATTTACCACGTTGTTGTTATACATATTTTGTTTCTTATATACTATGATACTTACAAAAGCGAAGACATTTAAGTATTACAATTAATTACAAACAAATTTTAAACAATAGTAACGAGACTAGTAAAAGCCTACAATTATCTACAATAAATTATTATTTTTCCGAACTTATAAAATACTTCCTAGGATCAGTCACCGAGTTTTGTAGAACAAAATTTAGTTCTAGTTCCTTATTTTATACAAATAAAAGCCATTTTAACACTACACTGGTATTTTTAACCACTGACACTACGCCGTATAATAAACACAAATAAATATTTAGTAAATTTCTGAGATTCTTAATCAGTCATCTGCTTTGAGATAAGATTCGAAGGGGTTGGGGCCTTTCCTTCGTGGATTTGTTGGCGCCTTTGGAGCCTCAGCTAGGAACAAAAATCATAAATATGATAAGCTGTCTTGATATCATTAGTATCAGTTTTTAACTATAGTAGACAATTAAAAAAATAAATAAACCAATTTTGAAAACTAAACCTCTATTTCAATATTATTTTAAGTTGTTATCTCAGTTCATACTTTAAAAAAGACTATACGCTCGTTAATAAATCTATGGGAAGCTTTGAGACATCTAAGTAGACCCATGGAAGTTACAAAGTCCAATGGTGCCTAACTAAGAACTTACTGGTAGATCCATGAGAAGCTTGCGTGACTTCCAAGCAGGCCATCCACTCTGTAATACTGATCTTGGCATCGTGGTTTACATCACAGTATCTGGGCAACTTGCGGCCACACCTCCTCAGCTGTTCTACGGGAGATATCAGCTGATGGAAGGATTTCCACTCGCGTCTCTCGAGTGCCTTATTCTTGTCCTTGTCCAACATTACGTAGGTCCAAGTAGCGGCTTGTTCCTCTTTCGATGCTCCCCATTTTACCATTTCTCTATAAATCAAAAACTATTTGTTATTATATATACACTTAATTTTAAAACTGATGTGAAATTCAGTTGGAAAGAAAACATTCGAATACAATTTTTTCTTAACGACTAATTACGAGAAGCAATTTATATCAAAAAGATTTGTTGCTTTTGATGCAGACAAAAGAAATTCACTTTCAAAGCGTTTAATACAAAAACTACCGGGTGAAAGTTGTGTATTGTTTTCGGGTTATAAAATTGAGTCGGCGACATAAGAAGTTACTGATAAGACATGAATGGAAAAAGGATGTTTTGAACTACTTAAGAAGTTGTGTATTGTTAACGAAAATAAAACGAATAATAAGAATGTGTTCTTACCCTGGTCCAGTGCCGTTGATAGATGTCGTCATTTTTGAAATGAAGAAACTCATTAGGTCTCGCAAGAAATGAGACTTCATAGGTTCGGGACATCCTAAAAATATGATTACCAATAAATACGTTTCTTTCTGTATGGTTTAAGTTATTCAAAATTGCGTTACACTTTAAATAATGGAAATTCTAGTGATTAGAACCAATTAGCAGGACAGTAACACTATGTAGTAATTTCTTCATATTTTTGTGACAGGCACTGATATTTCAAGAGGGTAGTGTTACATTCCTTGAATATATGTGATACTGATAAAAGTAGCATCTCACCACAATAATACAGACATTTGTTAATAAATTAATTTAATTTAATAATTAAATTTGCCAGTTCACTTTTGTACTATGTGCAAAAAAGCGGTCTATCCGTCTATAATGAATACAATAACATCGGCCTTTGCACATAAGTATTTATATTGTCTGTATCGTCATCGACATCTCCGTCCATCTGTACCAGCTGAAAACACAATACTAACCTCTCATGGGGCTCGCATGTTGCGGGGCAGAATCGCAATCCGGCTTCCGATCCTTGACCGAGGACCCTGGGATCGGCTTGCCCGTGTCCTGATGCACGCACCAACAGTACCCAGTGGACCGGTAGCACTGCGCCCGCGCGTATCTACCGTCCCCCATACATTCTGGTACGTATAGCACTGCGCTTCCCGCTTTCTATACCAAAGAAAATTGAGCGTAAATTAAGGGTTATTGATATGCTAACATTGTACTGAGACGGTGACTAAGTCACTGTCGGGGATTCCTTATAACATTTTGAGTATGATATAAACCGATTGACAGAGTAAGAGACTAATAGCAGGGACCGGCTTGCCCGTGTCCTGATGCATACACCAACTATTGCAAAGAAAAATGTCCATAAAAGGAGAGTAAAAGGTATCCACGATTTATAGCGACGCTTACACAAAGACACATTCTAGGATTCCTGATGAAAACGTTGCAAGTATCAACTTAGTGACTTCAGAGTACTGGACTAAGGTCCTGATACATCAGTAATAACAGAAGATACTAAGTCTTGTATTACAACAATTATCTTTAAAATCAAGTATAATAAGAATGCATCGTTTTATCATGTAATGAAGAGTGCAAGAAGTTACACCATAAGTCCATGAAATACCAAAATGGTAACTGTAGTACAAGTAAGGATCCCCGACCAGTTCGAACTAAACTTGCGTACCGTAAGATATTGTCGCGAAGTTGTATTAAGGTTAAATGGCGGAAAAACTTCAATTACGCGATTTAGGAATTGTGGCGCCACATTAATCATTCTGGAGTAACACGATGTCACTTTCGAACGATATCGCTAATGAAAACATTCATGACTTTAGACTGAAAGAAGAGCCAAGGAATTGACTAAGATCTAGTGCATAAATCATTCCCTAATGGAATATCTATACTGCACTCTTGGCTTAATATTACAATTGAAATATCTACAAGTAAAGGGACACGCAAAGTGATCCTTTTCTTGGTTAGCAATAATCATTTTGGTGAGGTCTAAGCTACAACATACTTGGCTTCTTTAATTGCACATCAGTTACAAACTAAAGAATACAATTATGTGTCTACTTAAACTTTATAGTCTTCATATATTTACAATAAATTAATAACAGTTTTACATTCATAGTATAGCACTAAGAAAGCACAGTTAGTAAGTAAATAAAAAACATTTGCGTTTGCCCATTTTGCACCATAAATACCGTCGCAGGAAAGCTGTACAACTAAATTAGTAAAAACAATTCGCATTAGCAAGCATATAAAATTACAAAGAAATAAGAAATAGAAGAAGAATAAGGTTACATTTTTAACAATAGTCTTCCAAAGTTGTAGGCAGAAAATAAGTGCAGAAAATTTCTAAGTAATTATAAAGTAAAAGTAATTATAATTATTTGTAACTTCCAAATACCTGTTCGTCGAGAACAGCTTGGCGGTCGGTGAGACAATCGTTGGCTTCGTCTTCTCTCGTCACAGAGCCTTCTGGCGCGAACGAATTGCGCATTATCCCTGGCAACACTGTACAAAGAGATATTTCTAGATGTGCCTTGGTTTAGTAATGTGAAGGTATTTAAATATGGTCAGACAATAATAACGATGAAAAACAAGGATAGGTAGCTTGATTACTTTAGAATGTGACATGTATAAGAACATTGGTTTGGCAGGGTTTATCTTATTATTCTTGAGAATTTTAACAGCGGAGGTATCCGTATGACACAAATTTTAAAGACGACTCGATTGGGGCAGTGGACACAGCAATGGTCTATTGCGCCGGGTGTGGGTTCGATCTGAACGAGTAGAAAATTATGATGTGATGAACATCTACACTACTGTCTGGGTTTTAATTTATCTAATGTATATATTAAAAAAATATATGTTTAATTGTGTTTATCGGTTATCTAGCTTCCATAGTACAAGCTCACTCAGTTTGGGAATAGATGGCGTTGTGTTAAATGTCCAGGAATATTTATTATTATTATTATTTATTCACGTAAAAAATCCGTTAGTCGTGTAAAGAGTAGAAATCGCTTTACACCGATTAGGCCGCCTATTCTACATTCCTAGTTTGTAATTTGATACTGTGTTATTTTATACACATTTTAGTACACTAAAGGGTTATTCTATTCTATTCTATTCTATTCTACCTGCGCTCGGATCGGGCGGCGGTTCCTCCTCGTAGTCGGGCTCGGCCTCCGGACCGCTGTCGTCGTCTGCATTCAACGACATGAAGAAACGGAGAGAGACTATATATTATTATTATGTTTGCACATAAATTAGCATGCTTTGATGGAATTCAATAATGTACCAAAGATTATGGATAGATTGTAATCTCAGATTAAATGATATTTGATTGTCAAAAGTCATACAAAGGCTATCCGTCGACAGCATATTGAAATCAAAGTAAGTGCAAATAGATAGATTTGCCTGAATTTAGTAAGCAAAACAAGGGATAGATAGAATATTGAAAACGGCCGTTAATATATGTCTTGCTTATCCTAGTTTATTTATTTAATAGCTTTAATAAATATAGCATTACAATGAATTGAAGCCATGAAAATCATAATGGTTTGTCTGATTTGCAATATTGCATCTATTATTTTATCCAATTAAAAATTAACATCTTGACATAACCAGGGCAGCATAAAGTGATTATGCTATGGGCTATTATTAAATATTCGCTGTATGGTTCAGTCAAAGTATTCAATTTTAACCGGATAAAATAATTGACTTAATATTGTAAAAACAAACAGTGGTGAGGTCTAGAGAAATTAAGGATAAATCTTTAATTAAAAACCAAGAAAAATAACGCATTCAACGCGCGAAAAAGTGCATTATTTATTACAAATTTTAAGAAATATGGCGCATATAAGGAAAATAGAATGCCAAGTTAGAGATCAAGAGGAAGTCAATTACATCATTACAATGTTTTATGTGTAATGTACATAATATTGTCACAAAATAACTACACGACTTACACCTTAGATAAAATAAAAACTACTGTTTATACTATTTTAATTGAAACTTTGTTAAGAAAAATAGTCACCATTATTTAATTATTTTAAATAGAAGGTATAAATCAATTAAATTGACGTTTATATTAAAGCGAAGTCATTGTTTTCATCTAGTCATTGATAAGAGCAGAAAATAATTTATGATCCACTTTATGGCGTATGCACTGTTAGTTTTAAATTTTTGTCGGCAATTCTAATGACTGCCGCTTGATAATAAAATGCATTCAACTTCAAATTGATTGCATAAAAAGTAAAAAATCTTTGCTAAAATGAGTTGTTGGGTTATCTATAAGTACTAATATTTTTTTGTTGGTTTGTATTGAATAGGCTCCGTTACTACGGGACCAATTTGGATGTAATTTCGTACAGAGATTCTTTGTAACCCCAGGAATGACATAGGATAGTCGTATATTCGCGGGTGAATCCGCGGAGCGGTGGGGGAGTAACGAATATAGGGGGGATAAAATAGGCGATTTTCATATGAATATAGCCGAGTGGGGTATCAAATGAAAGGTCTTGATTTATACATTACGCGAGGTCTAGCTCGGGGCGAGCCGCTAGTATATAATGTCAAGGTACTCACAGTCCGGTGCGGGCGGCTCCGGGTTGGACAGCAAGCAGCCGGCCCACTCAGCGCGCGCGATCTCGCCGTCGCCGTCCCCGTCGCACCCGCGCGCCCATGCGCGTGCGCACCGCTTCGGCTTTACCACCTGCGTATAAGCAGGGGTTGTATTGGGTGTTATAAGTCAGGATGAAGAAAGGAAACTTTATTCTACTAATATTATTAATGTGAATGTTTGTGAGCCTCCTATGAGCTAATGCTG
Organism: Phoebis sennae; assembly: GCA_001586405.1. Lineage (NCBI taxonomy): Eukaryota > Metazoa > Arthropoda > Insecta > Lepidoptera > Pieridae > Phoebis > Phoebis sennae. The sequence continues at coordinate 623,237 of LQNK01000863.1, forward strand.
ATAACAATTTTTTACAGACCCCAAATTAAACACGACCTCAGCCGCGGGCAGAAGCTAACAAAATGTCTGATAACGTATTTTTGATGGAATTTTATCAATTTAACCAATAAAATCTGTAGTTTGATAAACATAAAATCGAAAGGTGTAAAAATATGTGCACAAACACAATTGCAATTCCTTCATTCTCGTTATCCGGCGGGGCGGAAATACGACACGACAGGAGAAAGTTCTCAGACACGGGATAACTGTACCTACTCAGTACCCAAAAGGGCGCTTTAACATAAACTTTAATGTACACGTGAAAATGGAATGATACTTTTAAACTAGCTTCCGTATGTAGTTTCGCTTGCCTGATAATGAGCTGTTGTGTGTTTTTTTTTCACCTTGCTTGTGAATCATAGTTTGTATTTGGTAGAAACCTTGCAAGAATTATATCGGTAGTTTTTAATATTATCATCCTCATTTACATACAGACGCAACAGGGGACTTAAATTTTTAATAATGCTTCCGAATCGGTCGTAAATAAAAAATATTAATTTAGTAATTGCATATGTCGTTCTAAAAGCGCCTCGAAAAAGGCCAATTTGGAAATAATCGCCTTGATTTTGAATTTGACTTTATTAAACCTCTTCTTATGCCTAACCCTTCCTTCAAGCCGGCATGGCATCTGCGACACTTTGAAGTTGTAGATGTTTATGCGCTGCGGTCGGTCACGTAACATCAGGTGAACCGCATGGCCCGCTTGCCTGCTTAGTAATAAGAAAAATACAATCTTACCTTTTTGATGAGCTTCCTGAGGCCTCGATACTCAGACTTCTGCAGAGTGCCACTCCTATCCCGGTCGAGCTCTCGGAACTTCCAGTCGGCCACGGAGCGCGAGTCCGCGGCCTCCCCGCCCCGTTCAGAGCGGGCCCTCTCGAACTCCCCGCTGAATATCTTTATGAGATTCCCATTGAACTGCGCCCGATCCGCGCGCGTGCAACCTGATAAACATCGCCACAATGTAGGTCGAGAAAGAATCTGAATTTGAACCGTATCTTCGATCTCTTTGTCCATTGTGATACTATTAAGTTTGGAATAGAATACGCTTCAATACTAATGCTAACTTTTGTCGAGGTTACGAAACTAAAGGTTAGCGAGATTAAGTCCAGTCATTGCAAATTGATGGAGATTTCATTGTGAGTTATTTACGAGAGTACACTAAGCTTGTATAAGTACGTTGTTGAGCCATGTTCTCACAGTTCGAAACATGGAAGATACAGAGAGCACGGCGTCATGCTGCGTAGTGTATAATGTATATGCAGCTGTAATTGAAACGATTTACCTTCTTTAGCTCAGTAGGGATCCGCTACAGCTTTATAAGTTGCACAAAAGATTGTGTCTATGATACGATAAATGTGTATATAAACAATAGGATCAATAACATTTTGGATTATATGCCACCACATTCATGGTGGTCGGAGTTATGTGAAATCTTTGTTTTAATGTATAGGGAAAAAAGAAATTGTATCTAATTAAACGTGTATAATTTAGGAGCGAAAAAATCGATAAATCCGCTCACTTTTCGCGTCCTTATTGTCATGTTCGCTTTCGTGTTCACGGCATCGCATGCGCATAATCAATCAACATGCAAAAGATTTTCGTGTTACGATTTATGCAACGAAAGTAAATTCTTCGCAAATAAAAATTAATGCGAATACATTTTAACTTACTTCGTTTATTGCGTTGGCCTCGAACTGACGAGCGTCGTCTCGTTTGAGACTTACCTGAAATAAATAAAAATCCTCATGTTAGCGCTGCTATTTTTTCTTAACTGACGTTACTAAGAATTGCACTTTGCGATACCTACTCTGCGTATTCATACGTCACTAACTGATTGCAAGGGATTCAATTAAAAATTAAATATAATGTCAATATAGAGATAGTTTATTTATAATATGTATCTATTTTACTAGTGATAAAAAACTAGAACACATTAATTAATTAGCTAAACAATTAGTTTATAGTTATAAGATAGCAGCAGGACATGAACAATAAATAAACAAAACAGTCAAAAAACGATTAAATAAAATTATCTACCTGCAAGTTAACGATGAATAATAAAACACATATCTATATATTATGCCTTCGTATTTGTGCAATGAACCTATAAACCAATACTTAACTTTTGTTGCGACGTTTTTCCTATATAAGTAAAATGATCCTTCAGCTCTTGGCTAGTGGATTCTACATTCTTCCGGGTATATCCTAATTACGATATTTTTCTTACTTAAACTAACTACGTACCTACTTCACATTAAGATCGAGAACTACGTACATCAACCAAGTGGTTAATCTATACTAATATTATAAAGACGATAGATTTGATTTTTTGTTTAAATTGAATGGGCTCCGAAACTACAGAACCAATTTGGATGAAATTTTGTCTGAAACCAGAGGACACAGGATAGCTTTTATCGTGCAATTCCTACGAGAACGAGAGATGTGCGCGGATGAAGCCGCGGAGCTCAGCTAGTACATAATATTTGCTTCAATTGTAGACTCATTACTCAATTCAACGTAAAATGAGAAAAACTAAAGAGTTTCTTATATAGCATTATATGAAAACCAATCAGGTAAACTCATTTATTACGATAATGTTTTTGTCAAAGGGCACATGTCCAAAGATACCTACGAGCCCCATTACAATGACGCGAGTGTTGTCCTGCAAGGGGTGGGGAAGGAACACTCTACTCAACCGGTCCAAACGACAGAGATGTACGGCATTAGTCAATACGAAAACCGGTAACGAACGAGATCTCCACTTACGCTTATATTACACCGCCATAAATTATTTAATTGAAAGTTAAAATGGCTTTATTTGCGCCGAGCATCCGAAGAATCTTCGTAGACTATATCCGGCGTCATTTGCTAATTGTCTGCAATCATTATTTCACACTTTTACATTATATGTTGTGGAAATATTGCAGGTTACTGATTGGTTATAACTTTAACAAAGAAATAGTATGCTGTGAATGTGTGAGGTTCACAAAGCGGATCGAACTTCACATTATCAAAAGGGCGGAGCATACAAAGCAATCAACCTCGGACACAGACATCCCGACGCCCGCGCCGTCCCTATGAAAAGCAAAATGAAATAAACTAGGCAAACTGACTTTAGAATTCCAGTCATTATCCACTAAGCCGTCTTGCAGAGTTATATCCGACGCTTTAAACTATAACTAGGCTATTTAAAATATTTACTTTAAATTATTTTTAGAACATAAGTGTTCCATGCGTGTAAACTAAACACCGATCAACGTTTTAATTTTATGCTCCTAACTCTTTTCTCCTTTCCGTTATACGTTGCGCAGGTACCTAAATATAAAACATCAAAGGTGCGGCGAACCTTCCCAACAAAGCCATTGAATGATGTCTGGAGCGTTTTTTCTATCGTCTCATGGTTGAGACTCGCTTTACCTCCGAGGGAAAAAAAGTCAAGTCCATTGTAATCCGGCGTCGAGCTGTCTGAGTCGAACCGCTGTTTCTAAGAAACCCCACACTTGTCCGATGCTACCAGGGGATCGAGATAACATCGTGTCAAATTCGAGCACACAAGCGTCCGCGTCGTGGAAAGTGTAATAGGGACCATTTCTCGTAATGAATGTTGTCGCTTTTTATGTCAACAATGTCGAAAAATTACGTATTGATTTAATGCGGACTTCGGTACATGAATTTCTTGTCCAATATGTATTCGTTTGATTCCGCAGTAGATGCGATAACTCAGGTTTTAATTGACTGGACGCAACGTTTGAAATAATATTATTAGAGGAATGGATTTCTAGCAACCGGGTCAGTATAAGTGGTAATAAATATTTAATTGCCTCACGAGGCGCCGGCTCAAATTGTATGGAGTTTGTAATTGGCAAGTTAACCGATATAAGAACTAAAATAGAATCCTGAAATGAACACGATTTTGTTCATCTACTTCAAGTTTCCACGTGTCAGAAAGCGTGTGTGTTAATACAGTATCTCACTTCTACAAGAGAAGTGAGATACTGTATTAAATCTGAAATTCTTAAATGAAATGACAATCTCAATCACGAATCAACGCTATAAAATATTTTCATGGACTGTTACTACGTGCAGAATATTATAGGTAGTTACATAAAACGTAGTAAATATGACTACTATAAATAATAACTATACAAAGTGCATCGAATAGATCTTGCAAAAGCAACATCCAATTAGTTAGCACTTATCAGGAAGGCAATTAATAATGCACAATGCACACTTCAGCTCTGAAAGCATTCTCATGGACTGCTTTTAGTATTAGCAATAATTTTATTGTTTTACTTGATAAAGCTTTTACTGTTAGATTTATTTCATATACTACAATTTGTAATAATTTAATCAAAATATGTACTGCCGTCTTTACGACGTAATCGTAAGATTGGTGAATATTGATTTAAGTAGACCATTGTTTTATAAACTTTTTTGCTTATGAAATTTACAATTGAAGGAATATATCAATGATATGATTGTAATGTGACTACAGGAACAGAAAATACATTTTCGTATAATCAATTTATAAATGCTGTAAGTATTAGTAGAGAGTAAATTTAAAACAACAACAAATAACATATACTGGCTTGTTTGAATCTTAGCGTTGAAAAATGGCTTGCTTGTTTTTCAATCGTTTGATTTATAGGAATTTTCTAGAACTGAATCATTCTCCAATAATAAGATATTTTTTACTTCGTTTAAAGTTTATCAAAAAACACATAATTTGGTAGAAGGTGTTGAAGATAATGAATAATTCTTATAACATTTTGTTGCTTGTTAATTTAAAAAAATAAGATAATACCTGAAAACTTCACTTCACTTCTTGAATAAACAAGGTTAGGAAAAGCATATTATTATACATATTATAAATTGAAGAACTCCGCATCTATTAACTTAAAACTTTTCGTTTTGGATCAAAACAAAACCTCCTTAAAAGTAGCGGAATTTTATAAATATTACTAGCTTTCTGTCCGCGGCTTCACCCGCGTGGACTACAAAATTCTGTACTTTGTGGATTTTCGAAGTAGAAGTGGTAGGACAATTTTTACGATTTATTAACTTCTATTTTATTTAAAAAGAACTGTCCAATATTTACGATTTAGTAACTGTTATTTTTTATTAAGTTATAAATATTCAATGAAAAAATAAAATGTGGACGTTCCATTCTCGAGTATTTTTTCCGTATTTCTGATAAATCGTTAATTGAAAGTAACAAATGCATTATGTAAGTGAACACAATATTATTTGCTTTTATACAGCACTCGGTGTCATATAACGTAATAATTACATACCTAAGTTACAAGCGTCGCGTATAATGAGACGTTTAATTAAACGTCTAACCCTTTAATTAAATGGCGCCACTCGATTATCTGATTGACTAATTATTTATATGGTAGCAATTGCAGTGCAATGTGCATGCTTTTAAGAAACGACACGCATTTCAACGAAGAAGACATCAAGCGATACGTTTTTCTATCGTAATTGTCGATCTTAAATCATCGCTATAGACAAGGGCAATTTCTATAACAAGGAAAGACTTGGTTCCTAATCATAGCAAACGTGGAGGACATTCATTTCATTAATCTATCAAAATTTATCTTAATGTTGTTTTAGAAAGACTAGTCTTACAAAATGCAAAACACGTACTCTACATTTAGATATAATCATTAATTATAGCAACGCAAATTCTTAATAGATTTAGATAACCCGGCGACATACCACATTCTGGTCATTACAAATGCATGAAATATCTATTTTATAACCGAGCATAAAACTCGGAGACTATTGAATAACGGCAAAGCTGAGATTCACATAAACAGATATGCATAAAATTTTAATGTCCGATTCAATGGGACCATTTGCCGCTTTATAATAGACGGTCAAACAAAACGATTTACCTTTCTTTTGGTAATTTGAATACAAGTGGGCGCGCCTGATACTGGATATCGGAAACGGTACTCGAAAGTTCATAATTTATATTAGAACTTTATTTTATGGCACTACTTAGTGAGTTGGTCGTAACAGAGGTCCATAATTTCGAATATATATGATTGTTATCATTTCATTTTCTGCTAGTTTTGAAAGTCTAGTAGTAGGTTTGATACTCTCGAACTGTTACGAGCTTTTAAATACATAGTTATCTACAGTTTACAGTTTCGGATCGTTTTGGAGGTCCTTCATCGGGATGAGTGGGGCATTTATTGTCCGAAACTGTCGGCTGTACCGAATAAAGAAGAAGTGAGTATAAACTATTTAAAATTGTACGATGGCTCACTTATTGTTAATTATGTTACGAACTTACTACTATATCGTTAATATTTTGTAATTTTTATTATAAGGTTTGCAAATTGTCATCGATTTCAGTTTATACTTCCAAACAGTGGGTACTATGAATACATTTAAACTTTTTACCGATTAGATAGCCCACATACCGATTTTTTTTATTTAATACTAAATTTTGCAGATCATCAACAGATAATGAGTAAAGGTTGTATATAGGAATGTATTAGTACATAAGTGAAATGTATTGAATAGTGCATTCCAGCTACCGTAAGTTATTGCACCTATTTCATATTCTCTCACTGCTGGATCGTTTATTACGAGCGCGCTTTCTCGTGACAAGACTACTAAGTATTCTTCTTTAGTTATTCATATTATTATGACTTCTTTTAATTTAAAGAACACGCTAAGATATGTTTCTTTAATGCAAGATATAAATGTTTATTCAATATAAATTTATATAAAACAATTTAATTATAGTAGTCTGATCAAATCAGTGGCGTTAAACCACAAAATATTATAAGAAGTCCGTTTTAAAAATTCTTTTAGACAAGACCGGAACGGACGCATTCCGAATAAAAAAGCGATTTCGCTATCGAACAGATGATACAAGCAACAAACACGTATAAGCTAGACTCGCCGGATATTATCAAAGCATTCTCAAAGAGCAATACCCTGGCTAGGTCACGGACGCCGCGACTTATTAGCCAAATTTATCCTTTAACTCGCGTTTATTTCCGAAACTATAATTAATGTTAGCTCCTTCCATTTTTGATAAATGTATCCATAAATTAATTCGATTTATTATTCATCGCGTTTTTTACTTCGTTTAATAGAGCGGTTAAAGATTACCTCTATAGTTTTATATGGAAATGAGCGATATCATGAAGCTAGAAGCTTTATTAATTTAAGTTTGAATCTTGACAATGAGACGTCCTCCGCAGGACATCGCCCTGAGTCTTCTGATAACTGATTCTAATCGCCATCTTCCACCCAACATTTATTTAATATAACTAGAAGATGACTATAAATCTCGATAAATTGAGTAAGAGTGGGTCATCACGTTGCCACCAATTTAGATTACACTTACAATATTACACATTATTGTTAACTATATTGGACTTTATGCATGGTTACATGATTTAAGAAACAGCCCAGGGCAATATTTACTACATTTTTCTTAGTTTCTTTTATTTTGTAATTACAATATTATGTTATATTCTGATATATTTGCAAAAATAAATGTTTTATAATTTTATTTAAGAACATATGTATTTTATAGATTAATAATCAATTATGAAACAAACAAAAAAACCTTCAGTGCACTGTCCCACAATCCCAAGTGAAAAATAATATCCATAATTTGAGTCAGACAGTTATTTAGATCCAAAAGGAAACAAAACAGTATTTTTGTTGCAAAAATAAGGTCAGGTAAAAACTGGCGTGACTCAATAAGTTCAGACCTGCGGCGACTTTATTTTGCACTTAATTCTATCGAAGAATTTTGATTAAAGGCGGCCCTCTTGTGCGCTCTCATGACATCGGTCCAGTTTCTTACAAGGCCCTTTAATACTGGCCGCTGGCGACAGATATGTTTGCATATTTTTTTATCGTTTTGAAGCATCGAACACGGCTCGTTTCTATTTCAACATTTCCTTCGATATCTGCTCGATACGCGACATATATCAATGTCGCCTAATTCAATGATTGGTACCTGTCTAGTAAACACGTTATTATTGCCTTCTTCCTCCTCCCGAAGCCCCTGACCCCTTTACATCTATATATTAAGCGTCACCTTCTAAAAATATGCACAATACATACTTTTTGGATATTCAAACCACTAAAAATTGAATTTTGTATCCAGTTATAACTATCTTCCAAACGAGCACACGTTAATTTATGGCCAATAAAATAGAGCCATAGATTTATCCGTTATTGTTCTTATTAATAGAGTAAGTTATTGTATACACGAGGATTCTGTTTTCGATCTCCTAGACATAAGAGCTATGTAAATTTAAAATAGACGGTGCATTGTAGAATCTAAACGGCATCTTGAACATTGGAAATGTTTAAACATAAGGCGCAATCTTACGGAGGGCTACTTGATTGTACTGCTGATTAGACAAATTCGTAATATGTAATTTTGTAATATTTTATTATTTATTTATTTTATATTTATTTTTTGTATATACAAAAAATAATCTAAAAAAGTATTATTTTTTGTATATACAAAAAATAATCTTTAACCATATCATATATAACCCGAAAGCATTTATGATGTAGAATATATCTCCCAACTTATGTATACTTTTTAGTCATTTCCATTGTGTTGATTCATAATATAATCGAAATAATACAGTATTTACGTTATCTAGAAAATACGTCTGATTCGTCATTACTTTACAGACTTTAAAACGGAATTATAAGTGACTATTTCAACACCACACGTCTTATATCAGTATTACTAAGCGTTTTAATTTTAGAAATACTTTATTTATCTTTGAACTGGTTACCTTAGAAAACATAAATCAGTCATCAGTCCTGCAGCAAAGAAATGTCTTTTTTTATTCCTATAAGGCGAGTTAAGTTTTTCAAAAGTATCGTAACTGATATTGGTGGAGATTTCAATTTGTAATTTATGGGGGCATATTGACGGGTACACTCAAAGACTTAGTTCGGTGAAATGTAAATTGTTAACATTGGTTTTCGTCCGAGCCGGTGTTTACGTACGATCTTCAACGCATTATTTACAATTTGGCGTTAAGTAGAACAGATGTTTAGAATCCGGGATAGATAGGATTTTTATGTTTTGATTATTTTAAATACTTGCATGTAGACAATAAAAGCTGAAATTTTTAAATTCATTATTTGCCTAGCTGGTGTTAAATACAAAAGGGGTAAATATAAAAATAAAGGAATCGAGTAGGTACGTAAATAGAATAAATATATTTACGACTCTGTTAATGGTGTATTACCCACATCATAAAACACTGGTTCCTGGACTACCTATAATCTGCTATATACCTACGAGTTAATCCGTGCGCGCTATTTGTGAGTGCACTATGAAAACGGTAAATGAAGCGTCTCCTGTACGTATAACAAAGAATTCTTTGGAATTTTACCATAATATTAACATTTCAAATTGTACATCTATATTAGGATTGACTTGATTGGGTGTCTTCCTCCTTTTTTCATTTAAAAGGACGACAGAATCGGTAGAGCCGGTTACTGAACATCGCTATCATAAGAAGCCAGATAAATCCCATGTTACTATAAACGAGCAAACCCAATCGCTATATAAGACGATTTATAAGTATGTACATAAATTTCTTACTACTTCCATAAATGCTTGGAGGTCCTGTTGACAAATCATTTATACTGGGATGTGTTATGCCTTGCCAATAGTTTTATACGACTTATTTTGGGCAGGCATAATTTATATGAATGTTACTACATCTTCCTAACCGAGAATTATAAAAATGAAATATGTCGTGGGTACACAAAAATTTCGCTTATTCCTTTTCTGAATCGACCGGAATTTTGATTCTAGCAGATACTCCTGTCTCCTACGTTAGGATTTCGTAAAAAAAACCCAAATGACTTCACGTAATCAAACTTTAAAAAAATCTTTTCAATTGCCATTGATATCGAGCTCATTTCCAGGCGAGCGACACCGCGGACAAAAGGTATGTGGTACTTACCAGGTCTCGTGCAGTCCGGCCTGCCGTTTCTCACTGCGGTATCAGGCAGGGGCTTGCCATCCGGAGTCACGCACCAGCAGCCGGCTGCAGCCCCGGCGGCTGCGCACTGCACCGCCGCGTACGTGCCATCAGCCCGGCACTTCGGCACGAAGGCTGCTCGCCGGCCGCTCTGAGCGTTTAACGCGTATCGCAGGACGGTTAAGCATGATGACTGACCGTCTAGAACAAACATTGTGGATGCTGAAGTCATCATTTTCAATACTGCATCAGCCATGCTTTTTCAGTTTCCATTGAGACAATAATGTATAAGGGTATGTTATGTGAATTACAATAGTATAGACTATAGGCATTAAACACATGATACATTTAAGTAAAGCTCTTCAAAATGCGCTACTATCCGGTCTAATTCCAAGCGTCTGGTGTGAATCATCCTCCTATGAACGTTAAATTTGTATTTCGCAATCGGCGTGGGGTTTTTCATAATAAATTGACTATCAAGAACATAGAATAAATGGAATTAAAAAAAAAACTTATTCTTCTCCCATATATAATATACAAGCATAAATCAATTACATATCAGCTCTGTGCACATAATACAGTATAGATTAACTGTCGCGTCGGTTGGAGCGATTGATTTAATATTGCCAGCATGGGCATCGATTTATAATGAATAGCTCGCAAAGATGACGATAACATACTAATTGCAGATGTGTTACATATTGCAATTTAATACATTAATCGGAATGTAAAGAATTGTTGTAAACGTCTAATTATAGAAGTGCGTATTACCGCATGCGCAGAGAGCAAGATAAAAAACATGAATATACCGCTAAGTGCTAACATTTATACATCAAAATTGAATGAGCATTGTAAGTTGTATTTATGTCTATGTCTACGTTTGTTAAGTGTTAGTATTATTGGTAAACTTACCGATACAGGGGCCTCTGTGCGCGACTGTGACCGGCTCTCCAGTGCACTGAGCCTTCATTATGTGGCACTTGGAAGGGTAAGTCCTTCCATCTGTACCGCACATCACTCGGTTACTGTTCCCGGTGTTCGCTTCGCATGCTGCCACTCGGTGCAAGCAAGAATCGCTGCCGGACTGTAATATATTATGGCTAAATAAATTGCACCGACTCTAACACCTTATTTAGCTCCAAATTAGATTTGCAATAAACTTGAGGAACAAGTTTGATTTCAATTCATAAACCTTCAGAGAACCTGTACGGTTGCAGTAGGATATGATATTGTGAAAATTTGATTATAATATTTAATATTTCATATACATTTAAATACGAATAGTGATTACTGATTTTCTTTACTTAACGATTGAAAGAGTTTATAGATTTTTAAACCTTCGATATCCCTGATGCAATGCTCAATGTAAACTTTATGTGAAGAGATTATAAAATATATTGTATATATGTATTCGAATTATGGTGAAAGGAGAAATACTGTTTAGCCCGCCGTCGCATCGATACTATTTTTCCTTATACTGGAATATTGAACGGTTTACATTTATATTCAGCTCGCAACAATGACAATTGCGTAAAGCTTGCCAATTTTAACTGGCAATTTTGAATATTTCCGATAACCAATTTATATTATGAGAACTTGTAACTATAGTAGCAGAAACTTGATAACGTAATTACGGACTGATGAAATGTGACATCAAATTAATGAAGAATCATTGAAGAGTTAACAAGGACTTCCGATTCGATTTATGAATCACAAACATGATAGTGTAGTACTACCAACTATCATGCACGTTTAACGACGATGTCTGAATTTTGATAGTATGACTGAGACAGTAGATGTATTGATAACCTACCGTTTATAGGATAGATATCTTTATTAATGAAATATGTATAATAAAATATAATGCTAAAGAGTTTGTTTCAACGCACTCATCTTAGGAACTACTAGTCCCATTTGTGAAAATCTTTTTGTGTTTGAGGAAGGCTATAGGCTATATTACATTATGCCATGGGAGCGAAGCCGCGCGGAATAGCTAGTGTTAATTTCTATAGACTCTATTTTTAGCCGACTTTCAAAAGAAAGAAAGAGGAGGTTGTCAATTCGACATTCGATTTTTTTATAATTTTGATTTTATGTATGTTACCACATATTTCCGCCATTTTTGGGTGGTTTTGGAAAAATATTTTTTAATGAAATTAAATATCATGTAAGACAAGTCTTTTACGTATTTTATTCGTTATAAACCGACTTTCAATAAAGGAGGTGGTTCTCAATTCGACCGTATTTTATTACTATCGCATACAATATTTTTCAATATTTGAAAAATTATATTTTCTTCTCAGCTAAATCTTCATGGAAAGAAGGATCAAGTATTTTATTCTCATCAACCACTTCCAACTCATGGTTAATACCTGTGTTTTCTTTAAATAACATTTTTATCGATATTTGTGATATTCAATTAAGCTAACGAAGACACATTAATCGATCTCTTTTGTAATGATTTACATAGGTAATCAATATTAAAAAAGTAATTCGCGTTGCTACTTTTGATAAATCGCAGAAATAATTTACTTACTGTCGGATTACCGAATTAAAATGCTATCATTTTAATAATAGTATATGGAACTTATAAGAAGAATTAAAATTACAGTGATTCTACAAGGTAACTTTCACATCCATATTAATATGATTAATTTCAAATTCTAGCTGATGAAGTTGTCTCATCAATCAAACGCGAGCAATATATTTCAGTTTTATTGTACCATTTAACGATTGTTACGGTTTAAATTAACAACACTGATGATAACATGCACAGCTAATGACTTATTTAATGAATAACATAATAATTTCTTGTTTGATGTCCAGTATAATAAATTCGTTTCATTATAGAAATTGCGTAAATGCTCATGCAAAATTTATAAAAAAAATATTTATTTTTATATTTACCTTTTCATCTGCAGCTTCCGCGACATAATAAATTAAGTTTAGAAAAAAATAATTAAACACTAAATCATTGATATTCATACTGCTAGATTGGAGATATTTAAATTAAACCCCTTATTAATATTTCCAAACTTAGGTATTATTCTCTTTTGCAAAATGAAACAAAACTTTTATCAGTTAAACGAACTATAGTCCTTTTGAACATCATATTGGCATATTCATATTAAACAAAATCTCAACGCTTTGTTACAAGAATGGTAAAGCAATAAATCAGAAAACCGTTGCAAACACGTTTGCCGGGAGAGAGATCGAAGAGTTATGAACAGAATAAACTATAAAGCACAATAAGGATAAATCCCGGTACCGGATCGTCTAACTACGAGCAAAAAGCGCACACGCACCCCACCCACCGTTTAAGTTGTAAACTGTACAAACTATAGAATAGGACTGGTGTTTATGTCTGTACGATTGTTTTTTGTTCATACGTTCTAAAACATATCGAATATCTTTTATCATAAGTTTCTCATAGAAACTTTCCTAAATTAGAAATATTAATTGAAAAATATATTCACTTATATTATGAAACTATGAATGTGATGTAAATGTAATTTATATAAATTATTCTCATTCACCAACTATTATCAACTTTGTTATTTCTAAACGTTACTTTGTACATCAAAGTCCACTGTCATTAGAGATGTTTGTTACCGATTCATACGATAAATTTAGTATGTTATCGACATATTATTTTCAATTTGAGATGGTGATGATGATGAATCATTTATTTGAAACGAATAAATTTCTAAAAGAAAATTGTATTTGATCTCGATTGGAGTTAAGATTTATCTAGGTAAGATATAAAAAAAGATATCAGCATATGAAACTTATAAACAAAAAATGAAAAAAAAATTAATGATCATCATAGGTAATAAAAGTTTGTTAACTTAAAATACTACTTATATTTTAGATAAAAATAATGTGGATTTTTTTCTGAAAATATTTACTACCTGAACTACTATTTAAAAAAATAAAGGAAAATAGGTGCACAATTTGATTTTCATGATCGACAATTAAGGTACTTCACCACATCACTACTTACTTGACTTCTACTGTCAAATGCATAACAACAATATCGCTCGTACACATTTTCATCATACAAAAAATTATAAAATAATAAATAAGAACTGTATTGATGAAGTACGAATTATATACATAGTCATTTGTGTTGATGGAGTCGACATAATTGTTAGGAATATAATGTTTTTAAATTGTTATACAGAATTAATAATGCCGTTGTTTACCAGGTTTTTATTTTATTTAAAAGCATTTAAGTTTAAAGCTCTGCTGAAAAATGGATAGTGTCGATCATGTTTAACAAAACTATAAACGTCATACAAAGGTAAATATATCATTAGTAATGATACATTAAATTCCAAAATTTCAACATGTAGTTTTTGAAATTAAAAATACAAGTTATATGATTGAAACAAATGTTGGTATGGGATGTTGAAATATATGTACTTGGGAGGTAGAAAGGATGAAAAAGGTATATTAGGAGGATTATTATGACTTCTTCCCCTCCCTCCAGAATTTACATGCAATCTTCCCTTTTCAAACTTTTTCCTTGTGAAAGTATTTTTCACTGTTTCTAAAACCAAATTGTGTATTAAAAATCCATGTAATATTTTACAATACAAGATGGTAGATTAGGTAAGGTGTACAGCCAATTTCAGTATTCTACCTATCTCTTGTTTTGCTGACTAAAGTCAGACAAATCTATCCATTTGCACTTACTTTGATTTTAATATGCTACTAATGGATAGCCTTTGCTATGAATTTTGTCTATCTAATGTCATATAATATGATATAACAATCTATCCATAATCTTTGATACTTTATTGAAATCGGAAAAAGTTAGAGAATTTCATAATTTGAGCAAATATGGAAGCTGCTGATGACTAGAATATGTTCATTTGTCTGACTTATATCAAAATTCCATGGCTCTGTTAACTTCATTGGTATGATTTGTCGTAAAAATTCCCCACAATCTTAGCCTCCACACTTTACTACCGTTTCTTACAAAACTGATTCTATAAAATATATTATGTAGATTAATTAATAATTATACAAAATTGTATAATAGTTTCTTGTGGTTTATTTGTTTGAGGTTTAACCTTGCTTGTCTTTATATGCCTATTAAAACTAAAAAATTAAATAATTTAATTTATGTGAAAATTCATAAAATATTTTTCATTTAGTTTTCAATTCTTTAAGTTAATTTGCATTCAATTCTATAATTAAATTTTTTTTGAGATGAGAATAATTTTCACATTTGTTAGTTAGCTAGCCAACTGAAAGCAACATTTAGTTTGCTTTCTTAAATCCATATAGTTGAATTAATATCTTCTGTTGCATTCATACTTTTAATATTACTATGTAATGCTATAAAAAATTGCTCTTCGAAATTGAAAATAATTCTATTTCCATTTATTTTATTACACATAAAAGTTACAAATAAGTTTAAAATGTTCTAAGCCTTGTTTCATGTACTTACACCAGAATAAATAGAAAAATAATGTTATTGCTGCTATAAAATAAAACAACATTTACATTTTATTTATATGTCATAGTTTTATATGTATTGCCATTTATTGTGTTAATAATTTATCATACAAATGAAAATATTTAAAATTTTTGATAAAATTAATCTTAATAAACACATATTATTGGCAGTTATAGTACTTGTCTTTTTGATTAGTGTATATTGTCGGAAAAAACACACTAAATCTTCTAGATACCTAGCAACAACTGATAGAAGAATGAGAAAGTTCTGTATTCAATATAACCAGACATTAAAGGGTAAATAAATCTTTAAAAATATTTAAAAAGAAAATCATTTAAATGTTTTGCAATCTTTTGTGCATAGGGCTTCTGATATTAAAATAAACCTTATATCTTTATTGACCTTACATACATTACTCTATTAGTAATCGAAATATTTTAAATGTATTTGTGCTTAACAGACACATAAGAGCAATTTCCAATACATACTTATATATACACTGAAAATACAAAACAAAATATTGTAAATATCCACAATGTTTTTTTAACTGTTCTCCAATTATGCCTTTCAATCTTAATTTTGTTGTGTATAAATTAGGGAAAAGAATTAACACTTAATAATCTAATAATCGAGTCTAGTATGGAGGAGGCCTATGTCGCTTTAGGCGACCCCTTACAATACTAACAGATCAACTAACATAAATTTTAAGAAACAAAACTAATCCTACTAACAAAATGAAATAACTAAGTTTTAAAATAAGATAGATTGTAAGAAAATAAGGCTAAATAAATAAATAAATAAATAAAAAATCTATAATCGAGCAAAGACAGTAGCACTCTATTCACTGTAACATAATGTAAGTGTTGAATAAACAACTGTTATTATTTCATAATTTTCAGCAAAACACAAAACTTGTTTCCTCCGGCCAGACACTGGGCCATGTCGTGCTGATATAATTCAATGGTACTATGATGTGAGACAGAGCAAGTGCTACAGGTTCTTTTGGGGAGGTTGCCAAGGCAACGGCAATAGATTTGAAACGAAAGATCAGTGTTGGGAGTACTGCTACTTGGATATTGATCATGCTAATGGTAATTTATTTTATGTAATGATCAGACATAGGCTAAAGATACTTTTCACTGATTAGCTGTGGTCAATTGATAGTTATGATTACTTTTGGTAATATGTATTAATAGCCAACTTTTAGATACTTTTAGATTTCATATAATTTGGGTTATTGTTAGCAAGTATCATGGTAGCCTTTAGGAGCTTTATACAATATTATTATTATATGAATTATTTAATAATCTATACTAATATAATAAAGAGGAATCCTTTGTATTTTTGTATTGAATAGGCTCAAAGACTACTGGACTAATTTCAAAATTTCTTTTACCATCACTTAGGGTACACACACTTACACATCCGTATATGCTACATTTTGTATAATATATACATCATTGTGCTACGGGAGCAGAGCCGCGCGGATCAGCTAGTAGCTGGTAAACTTAATGAAAACTGAATCAATAACACTAAATAAAAAGCAGCAGATATTCAATCTATATTTATTTTACAAAAAAGGGCGGTACGTGCTATTTATAACTTAGGATCTAGGGAATCTTTGAGGGAACATTTCAAAAACAGCGGTATTCTAACAGTCGCGTCACTGTACATTTACTGTAATATTATGTATGTGCATAAAAATGTTAATTTGTACTCGACTAAAGGTGATAGGCATACGTATAATACACGATTTAAAAATAATCATTCCAACTTTTCGGCTACATAAGATTAAAAATTCCTTTTTAGGTCAGGGTATCCGATTTTATAATAAACTACCAGATAACGTGACGAAGCTACCGTTGGATAAACTTAAATCTTTTATAAAATCAACCCTAATTAAAAAGGCGTATTATACTATTGAAGAATATATTGAGGATAAACATTCATGGCATGTATCAGCTAATTCAAAACAGGACAGTTGTTAGGCGGCCAACGATTGTACAGTTTATACTTATATTTGTAAAATGAACCACATATTTTAAAAGAGTAACAATCGAGTTTCTTGCCGGTATCTTCTCGATAGAAACGACTTTCCGAACCGGTGGTAACTTAAAAAATGACTATTCATAAGTACTTTGTAAAAAGTTTACATGAATAAAAATATTTTCTATTCTATTCTATTCTATTCTAAAATAAATATGTATAAATTATAATACCCCATTCATAGCTATGATTAGAAAATGAAATACATTTTATTTTACTAAACCAGTTTCAATTTATATGAACATTATATTTGTTTCAGCCCAAATCCCTCATTTCTGCTCGTTGACATTTAGTTATGGTGATTGTTTTGGATATTTCAACCGCTGGGCCTGGGACTATATGAGCAAGTATGTGCATCCTAGATTTTGCTACTACCTCAATGAAAGTCAGCTACCAGTCATGGGTTCTTGCTTTCATTTGAAGATTGGGCCTTGAGCTTTGTTTTGGTATGAATGGGACCAAGTCTTATTGAGCATTGAGGACCACCTCGTTGGTTCTATGTTTTGCACATAAGAGTTGCAAATGAGAGGTCCTGGGTTCGATCCCTTGTTTAAACGTGAAAAATGTGGCTTGGTCTAGGCAAAGAAGGCTGATCCCCTTTTTACCTCCACGTGCGAATCGCATTCTCCATTGGCCACTATGACTTAAAAAAATATCTATTGCTGTGTTCAAATTTCTAGTATTAAAATTTCTTGCAAACGACGCATGTATCTGCATTAACGATATAAATGAAGAAACCACAACGCAATTCCAAGTTGTCATCAAATAATTTGTATTAATTAATCTGGAATCCCACATGCATAACAAGGATAAATGTATCCTACAAAGCAAATTCCATTTAAAACCGTCTATGCACTTTTGCGTAAATGAGTAAAAATGATTTAACATAAAAATAACTTATAAGGTACATATTAATAAATGTTATAAATGCTTTATGAAACAGAAAAGTGTACCAAATTCCTCTTAGTAGGATATTGGCTATACATGCTATGTTGTGTATTTTTTTAAGTATGTTTTTACTGAATTTTAATGAACTTAAGATTAAATAATTTTTCTCAATTTGATGTATTTTTTCAGAACATGCAAGCGCCATCTATACTCGGGCTGCGGTGGCAATCAAAATAACTTTCAGACATATCAAGAGTGTGTTGACACCTGTCTCAAACCTCCAAACAACACGTTAAGTAGGAGCCATTCGTTCACTACTTGCATACCTGCAATACACATACCTGAAGTGCAATAATATTTAATATTAAAAATCTACACAGTACACATTAGTTTTTGTCATTTCTCTTCGTGATCTTTAATTAATATTATTACATAACATCATTTATAATTTGCATAAAAATGGTGTTTTCATTGTATGTATTGAAATAAAGCTTACTTTTTTTTAATGTCATAATAACAATGGCTATCAATCGACAGCGTATATGAGATCAAAATGACAATAGGTAGATTTGCCTGACTTTAGTAAGGGATAGATAGAATATTGAAAACGGCCGTTAGTTGTTGATGAAGTTGCTGTTGCTTAGCTTTTGTAATGCGTCACTAGATAGCGCTACTTGTCTTGAAATGATCAAAACGTGCATGGTATCGTTTCTAATTTATTTTTTATTTGTATTTAATTAAAAATTTCAATGATACTCATTTTTTGCAAGTAAATAAATAGATATTATTGATATTGTTAAAAGAATAAATTTTTACTATAATAATAATTAGAATCACTTAGTTATTACTGAGCATCCTGTGGTAAAGTTTGTGGTCGGATAAGTATCGGCATAATGGGATTTGAAAATAGCAGTATTGCAGACTTTATTTTCGTCATAATCTGCTTATAGACTCATTTGACTGTTTTGATATCCTCATAGTTTAAAACTAAGCCATAAAAGCTTATTTCAAAAATTCGCGCTGTAATGGTGTTTCTAATTCATTCAAATATTTTATTTAGTTATGCAATTTATAAAATTATATATACATAGATGCAACTTAAGAGGTTTATTTCGATACTAAAAATATACCAATAATTTTTATTGTATATTGTTACCACAAAATATAATAGGAATTTAATCAATATAAATCTTTCTTACGAAACACTTTGATTTTATTACGAAGAAACAATACACTATTTTACTCGTTCGTTTATTACGTTCTACATTATGAAGTTAAGTGGATTGTACATTATTTACTTTATTTTATTTGCTGTACATCTTGTATACACGGTAAGACATTTTGAACAATACAATAATATCCCTAATAATTGAATCAAATATCATTTATAAAGTTATGAGACGAACGCAATTTTATAATCAAAACCAAATTTTATTTTAGAAACCTAAAATAAATGAGATAAATGTTTTAAGAAATGGTTATTACCCGTCGTTCAGTCTGCATTCAAAGCAATTTGTTGTTGCAAAGCTTAGAGAATTCAACATGATATTGAAAAAGCACACAGATACGCTTAAAAATGATTTTAAGGATATTAAGCCAGAAGAGTTGCAAAATAAGGCTATTATTAAAGTTTATCTTTGATAATTATGAAAGTAAATAATTTTATTGCCATTTTTTCATTTAAAATAATGTGTATAAAATAGAGGTAACTAGTAGAGCAGTCTCTACTAGTTACCGATGGATTTAGCCTCGGCTGTTTTACGCGCCTTCCAGACTGTCTGTTTACGTCTATGATTCATTTTTAGTATTACCAGTAGTATTATATTGTCTGTGGTATTACTATACATTCGAACTATTTTGCTTCCAGTGTAGTGTATGCAATGCTAAAGCGTCCAATGAGGGCGGACGAGTAGATTTGAAATTTGTTAAAATCCCGGTGCCAAAAAGAAAATATATGGTCCGCATGACTAACAGTACGTCTCCATACTAGGGCATACAAATAAATCAAATCAATGTGTAAACTGTCTTTCAATTTGATCTTACGAGTACCTACATGAGAATAGGTTAGAAAGATAGAAGTCTCATGATAACTTTCATGTATTTCTATTTCTACTAGTTAAAAAAGCGCCCTTGTAAAAATTAAATATTCTCGTCATTATCGCTCTCGACCTTCTTAATAACTTAAATGTTCCTTCATAGTAATACTGAATAGTAGAGATAAATACTCTGCATTGTAAAAAATAAAAATCTCAAACATCAAACGTCGTTTAGTACTTTATAGATATTTTTTTTTTGATTTGAACTTTTAAAATAATCTTACGATTTTAATGATTACAATCGATGAAATATGATATGATGTAGCTAAAACTATGGGAAATATTCGTTTATAAAGGGAGATAGAGCGAGGAGACATGAGTCGACTACTCTTTTGGTCCTAAATAGAATACCAAAATCTGACAAACGATGCCGAGACAATCCAATTGTTCTTAGCTTATATAATACATAAAATCTTTAGTTTATTTTAAAAGATCAAACATGTATTTTTATCATTATCTCTAAAATATCGTATCGTATATATAATATGATGTCATAATAATTGTAAATTTACTGGCTGTCAATCCTGAATGGTATAATATACAGGTGGATTTTTAAAGAGGGTTTTCTGAACCAAATATAAACTATGAGTACTATCATAAATAGGCAAGTTGACCCTTTTTTGCAACATGACCACCTTGAGGTTTCACTCCTTCAGAAATTCGTAAATTTTAAATTAGCAATATGTGGTTTTTAATCTTGAATAGTACGTTACTTATCTAATAAAATTTTATTTAATTTATAAATACACTAATTAAAGATTAAAACCCACATGTCATCGATTTAGTTTTTGAGAATGCAAGGAAAACATTATCTCAATTATTAACATCCGCATAACTCTACACCAGAGTCGTTAAAACAACTAGTTTCAAAACAAACATAAAATGTAAGTTTTGACAACCTTTCAAAATACATTCAGTCCCAAGAAACGATCGTCCGATTCGCGCTTCACAGGCGTATAAAATGACAGGACAAGGAGAGCAAAATTTCGCACCATCGCAAACAAGCGATCTATAAAATTCTTGCAAAAACGAAAAAGCAAAACTCGGCAAACTACTATTTTTTACTTTTAAGGGGGCTTTTAACCTCTAATCTCCTTTGCTACGCCCCTGGTGGCGTAATGCCTTAGTTCCATTCTCAATCCTCCTCCATCTTAACGAAAAGGTTTTATTTGGTAAGTATCCAATTCACAAATTATATTTTTATCAGGCGCAGTATTTCGAACGACGACCAAATGAAATAACTACCGAAGGACATTCAGCCAAAACAACAGTACCATTAAAAATTAATAGCATTTTGTCTCAGCTGGGAAATAGCAAATTAATCAAGAGTGACGATGATATTAAATCCTTATTGAGCCAGTTGAAGGACATTTTTCAAACAACCACAACTCGACGCAGTATGTGCCGCAAATGTCAAAATAAATATGTATTTTAGAGATAAAAGTACTAAAATAACAACATTTGAAAAATATTATTTTTTCATTTTTCTTTATTAACACATATTTTAATAAACAATTCTTCACTTTCTCTCATAAGTTTTCGTAGCGTAGAATATTAATAATATCACCACCTATAGGAGGTTGAAGCCTAAGCAAAGCTATTAATCATGGCTTTTGGTCGATATACATACATCTTGCCATATATTATACCATTATAAAAAACTCATAGGAAAATAAAATTGTATCGAATTGTAACATAAATTTCTGATCTTTTTCTAATTTAAAAAAAAAAAGAAATGTCTAATCAAGTATGACAGACATTATCTGTTATCTTCTTATATCATTTTTTAAAATAAAAAAATAAATAAATATTGAAGTAAAAATAAAATGTATTCGAACGAGTTTCGCCCTTATTTTATTCTGATAAAAAAAGAGGAAGAAAAGGGGGACAAGTTTGCGCGAATAACAATGGAAGTGAAGCATCGTGCAACCAAGGAACCCATAAATCCTTTCACAAAGAAGACAGTCTACACCCAAACTTATCCAACTAAGTTGGTCCCAGCTGCGCCGAGGAAAGCCTGTTGTTATTATTGCTCACCATAGTACCCACATATACCTCAATACTAAACAATATGCAAAGGAGTTCCGAAGAATCCCTAAAAAGAAGAAGGCGACCTCTCATACATTTTCTTGGCATGCTATGGGCCCGAGCTTTGGGCAACATTCTAGGGAACTCTGTGCGATTATTATCTTGCCATAGAATGTCCTCGAATGTTTACATATTCTGCTTACAATCTATTCACTATATATCACAATATCTATCAATCCTAGTGGGAGAAGAAAGTTATTTTGTTCACGATTCCAAAGATGACAAAGATTCTATAGAAGATTTTGAATAATATTTATAATTGAAACTGTAATTACGTCATTTATTTCTACTGAATAACACTTATCTTCCTATATCGTTGTTTAAATTGCCAACTTTCCGATTACTAAAATACATAAAGGGATTAAGCACTTGTGGCGATCATAATTGTTGTGAGGTATGTTATATTATCATCGACAGGTACCTAAGACGCTGCAGGTATATAGGTACAGGTATATTGATTGTGGGATAAGAAGTCCTTAAGTATAGGATCCCTGGTGTAACCAGGTTTTCATTCACATCATATTCTGACTATGAAATCTCTATTTTAGGGTACGACGGCGCTGGCGTGCACAATGTGTGAAGCGCCTAATAAAATAATAAAAAACATTCTCTCTTAAAACATTGATAGATTAAATGTAAAGAAAGCCATGGGGTCGCCATATTTAAACTAGATACCTCAGACGTATTAATATCGCGTATTAAGATTTTTTTCCAAAATTTTCCGATATCTTTGAATTAATATCTACACTAATGTCAAGACAGGAAATATTTGATTTTTAGTTTGTATACTTATTTGAATTGAATAGGTTCCAAAACTACTCAGACGATTTGCAAAATTCTTTTATCATTGGAATCCTACATTAACCCAGATGGGAAAGGCAATATAACATTATGCTACGGGAGTGAAGCCGCGGAACAGCTAATCAATAATAAAAGAATCTTTTCTTTGAGAAAAATTATATTATCTATTCATTGTGTTAAGAGTATTTGCATACACTCATGGGCGTACCCAGGGGGGGCAGGGGAGGGCAGCTGCCCCCCCCCTGGATATCGTATACCTCAACTCTCTATTGTTATTTATTAAAATTTTTATTTTGCAGTAAATATATTTACATTATTTTGAAAAAACTATGACTTTTTGACTTTCGTCAATTTCCTTAGGTTAAATAGCCGACCCCGACTGGGAAACGGTTTGATTTGCCCTCCCCTAGCTCAGAACCTGGGTACGCCCATGCATACACTGCATGCATACATTTCAAAGTCAAGTAGTTATTATAATTAATTCTTTCCGGTTTATAAATCCTTAATGTAGAAAAATGTTATTGTGAAATCATTCAAAAGAAGAATACAAAAAAACGAATCAATGATTATATTTCAATGCGACACTGAACGTATTTAAAATTATTTATATATGTAATTGTTGGTTCTCAAATATGATTGAAAACTAACCTTATTGTCTGTTTGTTATTCCTTAATCCTTTACACAGTATGTCATATGTGTAATATCGTACTATATATATAATGCTTGTTCATTAGTATAGTCATACATGTGATTTTATAAAATTACATTATGCAATAATTCTATCTATGTAACCTTGCATATCTTGTACATTTGTATGAAATCGTCCGCTGCAATGACGAATTGACGTTTATATACTTTATATCCGTAGTTGTGTGACGTGGTAGGAAGGTAGCTAGAGGTATTAAACAATTACCTATTTTGCGTCCATTGTAAGTAATAACTTATATACTGCCTCTTTCCTCCTGCCTCCGCGTTGTCTAAGCACGTGTACTTGTTTTATCTCTTATCATTCCTTATCTTAATCCATTAGTGTGTACTCGTTATGCCCTGATTCTAATATTGTTAATAAAATGGAATGCGACGAAGCCTCATCTAGCCAAGATAGCAGCCTCTTGAAGAGGCATAAGGATATAAAAGTGAGTAACTTGTTATATTTTTCTTAAGCTTTACAAACACAATTGTGTAAGAGATATTGCAATCGAAACGAAAAAATAATTTGAATGTATGGTACGGATTATCCAGAGAAATAGACATAAAGATTATTATGTTATATTAGTTATTATAATTTTACGTATCGTGGTACGATTTCTGATTTATAGTCATTTATCAAGCTGTGAGCACGTGTTAAAATAATGTGAGTACCAACACTGTAATTAGTGGAGGCAATGTCCGATTAACATTAAGACGTAGCGTAGTTAAAAATTTGCCAGTAACCTGTATTTGTTATGTAAGGTAACAATAAATTGAAGACATCTGCTATTTGGCCTAGGAAAATAAAATAAGGTTATACCATAAAATAATATAAGGTTTTTTAAAACCAATCGTTATGAAAACTGATATTTATAACTATTGGTTGCGACTGACTGTTTCCTTACATAAATTTGATAAATTTTTCTTTAAGTATACAATATTATGCGATTGTATATACATTATTAATAAAGCGGTAAAACAAATTCTGGTAGAAAGTCGTATTGCATCTATGAAAGATATGGTCGGGACTTTACAGTTCATATTATGACAGTAAGTAAGTAAATTTATTTTTATTAATCAGTTAACGGACAAATAAATTGTGCAGACTCAGATTATATACATATCTTAAACAATAAATACCTGACAGATTAACATGCATACAATATAACAAATATTTATAACTAAACCTAAAGCTCCCTCTACACATCGGCAGACGCATACGCGGACGTCATTTGTCGATAGATGGTGGGTGCATTGGCAGACGTAAATTTTCTACTACGATACGGCTGTTAACGTATGCGTCAGCTGAGGTGTAGAGGGAGCATAAGACTAAGCATTACAGACTACAGTATACTTTCTTGGCACTGGCGGCGTCATCTTTTCCTGTATAAATAAATAATAATTTCTGGGAGTTAAAAATTATCATTGCCTAACTCTGCTGCAGTAATCATTTCTTACATAATCAAATCAATTCAAAATAAACTTTTTTGAATTGTCATATTTTAGATTAGTAACTATTATATGTTATTATTTTATTTTTTTACCAGTTCGGAAAGTTGTCCCTACCGAGAAGAAAAGGCATGCAATTTAAGTAGTTACTCTATTCATCAGCCACTTTGAACACAATATAAAATACACAATATTATACAAGGATTTTTATCTCGCATATTATATTCATTTATATTATAGTGAGTTTTTTGAGCTCGGACATTTTTAATCAATACATATAATAAAATCGTAACGAGTCCGAATTTGTACATGGAATATTTTGCGGAAATTTTAATACAGGGCGATGTTATAAGGGATACAGAAGGCAAATCAATAATTTTTTCTTTCATGTCTGTCTGTCTGTCTGTCTGTCTGTTTCTTTGAACATCTACTCCTCCAAAACTACTGCAGCGATTGAGATGAAAATTTACACAATTTTTGATTATATTATAGGCTAGCATAATATGTATGATTTATCCCGGAAAATTAAGTGGTTCCCGTGGGATAGAGGCTTACAAGTTTATATTGTTTTTGACTGTACTACTACTGTAAGTAAGTGATTGAGTGAGTGGGTTGGTGAGTGAGTGGGTGAGTGAGTGAGTGAGTAAGTGAGTAAGTAAGTAATATTCGAAAAAAAATCGTCTGGGGATACTTAAAATTGATCACAGAACACGTTCCAACAATTTTTAGAATTTTTGTCTGTTTATCTTTTTGTCTGTTTATTTGCGGGCGCATCACACGAAAACGGCTGGATGGATTTAGATGGAAACTTTACCAATCCGTCGAGAAAATTCCCAGCCAGGCTATAGGCTATAAAAATTGAATCCTGAAATAGGGAGGATGGAAATAAACTCGAAATAAGTTTACAAATTCATATTAACCTACTTTTACTTAATAAAAATCGCAATAATAATGGTCAGATTTGTATTTTTAAAAATATATTAATCTGTCATTTGCGGTGTGAATGTCAAACGATTTGTGAATTGTGATTGATATATTAACGGATTACGAATACGATTTACCAATTACCATGATTCGCTGAGAAAATCTTTTCATTCGAGAAAGTTTCGCTTTCATGTTGAGTTTACAATTTTCACGATCTCAGAAGTCAGAAGAAGGCCGCGGTGAGAGACTCTATCAAGCACTAGCCACTAGCCACTTTCGGGTGAAACGGCAAGCCAACGCCAGTTGGGATTTCAAAGAAATTGACATTCCGTGTTCGTCTGTCGAAGACATTAACGCAGGGTGACCGCACAGCGGATTGTACATACGATGGACGCCCTCTCGACGCGACGGTAAGTACTTTCTTTTGGCAATGTACTACTACTAAAGTATCAGCTTTCTTTCTTTACAAAATGCTTCTTATAAATACTAAATACTGCGTTACCTACATTTACTGCTGTTTATTTTAGAAAAACGAGGAGGAACGTCATCTCCAGCTGTCCGCCGACTGGGAGTGCCACGCTGTGTCTCTAAGTTCAGACATTTTCAAGCAACACAATGAACGATTGGCTTCATATTTAATAGGCACGTCGCTGGCGCGGGCTAAGTATGTAATAATAAAAAAAAACGTGGACAGGATTAATTTTCATTACATCTATACTGTACGTGTCGCGAACTATGTGGGGATCTCCGGTTGTCTACTGACCGGGAGCGCCACGCTCTGGCACCTAATTAGAAAACTTTCATGCAATGCAATGAACGCTTAGTTAGCATCACAGCGTTATTACACTGGCACGTTTATTACTGCTCATATAAGTTTATTTTGTTTTCACAAACCGTATGACAATGTTAATTACCTACCAGTACAAGAATCATGACGAATCTACGTTTGTCACTGTCATGTGCCATATTAGCTACGCGTTGGTAAATAGATAGGCAACTAATATACTTTATTTTATTAATTCCAGGAACTTAATTAAGAACACGAGTGGCGGTTAGCTACAGACCGTCAACACCACAGTCTACGCGCGACTACCACCACCTACCAACCACAGAATGGGCATTGACTGTATGCTAAGCACAGTCAGTTCTATAAAGATACAAAGAAGCACGTTTAGATGTGATGGCTCACAGTTCACAAGAGCGTGAAAGTATATTAATATTATAGATACAAGTGTAACATAGCGCTAAATAAAATGTACATAATCACGCTCACGCTTTTTATATTTAAGTCTCCATACCTCCAATTTTGTTTATTGTTAATCTAATTAGACCCAAAATCAAAAATTTGTTAGGAAGCATGGATTTCTATATCCTTTATGATTTCGCGGATCCAAATGACCATCTGTCCGTCTGTTCGTCCGTATGTCACAGCCACATTATTCCGAAACTATTACGTATACACAATTAAAACTTTGTAAAATGTATTTTGTTATTCGCGTCATGATTTTCATACAAAAATAAAAAATAATGTTTGTTAGTATAATGATACATGAGGGGTCTCTCTATACAAGGTACCAATTGGTACTTTAAAAACAATCACCAAACCTATAGCGAAGCGTGTCTATAGATAAATCTGAAAAATGCTAAAATGTCTGTGAGGGGACCTCCCTATAAACTTTAAACTACAAGGGTGAAAAATGTAAAAAATATGATCATAGTAAAATCTTTTAACCGAAATTTATAATGCATACATATTATACATACATTTTTGAAATATTTATATTTCATTTTTATGTTATAACAGGCAAACGGGGCATGCGGTTCACCTGATGTTACGTAACTGACCGCAGCCCATGTTGGCCGAAAAAATATTGTTGTCTACGGAGTCCGGTTCGCACTTGGCAGCTTTTTTACGCTTAGATTTATTTGACTGGGACACCGATTTGGGTGCTTTTTGTCTGTGCCAATGACATGTTTGGATAAGTACAGGCAAGGATGTAGAAAACAAAAGTGGTACTATAAAGTCCTACATTATTTTTAAAAGAGTGAAAATAATACAATTTAAGGTGTGAGCAACTTTATTTGGTTACCGAAAATTGTCCGATATTTTTTATGCACTATACGGGCCTGTAGCATAAGCCGTCTGTTACATAAACTAAATTCCACGTGAGCGAAGCCGCGGGTACAGCTAGTATATAATAATTTAGTTATAAGTATCTTGAGGAATTATAGTGTAAAAATAAGTTAAATGCGACGCGCGAAGAACCATTTCAAGCCACCTTTGAGCCCTTCACAACTGGTAAAATATTTTGTCTACGTTCATGAAATTTGGCACATTCTTTAATCCTACTACATCCTGATTTAAACAGAACCTGGCATCCATATAAAACTCAATTCTTTAGCCATTGAAACGGACAACTTGGCTTACATTTCGCATTTATGTTTTCTCTACAAAATAGCACACGTGGGACTTTTCGACCTCTGTTTTGTACCAAAATCTATACATGTTTTTACAGTGCATGTTGCATGAACTGCATTGATACTTTTTTAACACAAATATTTGTTTAGTTAATAACATAATACTTGTGAATCAAGTGCAAATTAAATAATACTTACTTACTTTTTATTCGTTGGTTTTAAGGATTATTTCTTATCTTGTGTACATAACATGCTGTTTGTGAATCTTGTCTAGATCAGTGTACGTGTAAGGAGACAAGTGAAACGCTCGAATGTTAGAATAGCCAACTGCTTAATAAACTTTACAATTACATATTGCAATTCCAATCAGTTGTTAGTAATACATATAAAAAATCTTTTAGGTCTGGATTTTGCATGACTAATTACGAATAGTAACTATTTACGAAGACCTAGAATCTACAAAAAAACAATTGCAATTGTATGATTACTGATCTTCCAGTTCAACTGCAGTCGCTCATTTCCTAACCGAATCTTCATATATCTGCTGAAGGCGTATTTAAAGGTGTCAAATTCGTTCGTTTTCGGCGGATTAGCTATAGCTAGAGTTCCACGGCCTCCTTTTTCACATGTTAGACCGAGCCATGCTAGACAGGCCGTACAGCCGTCGTATTTGATAACGCCCGCGCCTGTGATGGGTATAATCAGTGTGGGCCGCTAAAGGCGTACTCAGGCGGTGACATTTTTTTGACAACCTTGCCCAATTGGTCTACTACAGTGTAGTGTGTGTTTGCGTTTGATCTTTTCTGTGGTATAAATATAGTTTCTTTTTATTAAACATAGTTATAGATTTTCCTGTAAGTGTACATATAATACAAGGTGAATTTGTTAAATGCCAAATAAAAAAAAGTTCTTTTAATGCTGTGGATAGAATATTTTATTTTCGAAAAGAAAGAAAGCTGCATTCACATATATTCGAAAATTCACTTGCCATACCTTGGAGTCAGATGGACTATATTCTTTAATTTATATTATTTTGTGTATTTGTTTAATGTTATATTAAGTACTGACTATTTCTATCTATATATGTGTACACTTATTTAATCTATTTTTTTCTATATCTACATCTAAACCATATATTATAATAAAATATACTCAGGCGTCCACTCCAATTGTTAAGAGGGGTTGCTGAAAATCAGCGCTGTTGGGGTAAACTTCACCTTTGCAGCTCACACTGAGTCGGCCCCGTTTGAGGGTAAATGCTGCCACACAGTACTTTTTGGTTTTGTTAAATTTTGTACGTCTCTTTTTCCTTTTTTTAGTTATAATTTTTGCTTTTATTTTTGTACTGTATCTTTTTTGTTTTTTTTTTGTTTTGTGTGTGGCTGTGTATGGTCTCAATAAATGTTTTATTATTGTTATTTTTTAAACATTTTTTTCTCTAGAAACTTGAAGAGTTTCGGTAACTTTATGATACCCACGGGCTTAAGCCAAGTGGAGATCATGTTGTGGCATTAAATCTGTACTTTCTTCTTGCAAAAATTTTCTCACTGTACGACATGTATTTAATATAGTGGCTTTTTGCATTGTCATATATATAGTTTTAGGAAGATCCAATAATTTGATGCTGTGGTGTAGATATTTTGGTATTACACCCGTACAAGAGAGCACCATCGGCACAATATATACTTTGTTCATTCTCCAGATTCTAATTATTTCTTCTTTTAATTCTGTATATTTATGTATTTTTTCGGTTATGGTTTTCTGTATGTTATGTGTGTTGGGTATTGCAATATCAATTAAATAAACAATTTTTTGTATTTTATCTATGAAAGTGACATCCGGTCGGTTATTATGTATTGTCTTGTCTGTAAGTATGGCTCTATCAAAGTATATCTTATGAGTGGAGCTCTCTAATACGGGCTTTGGGGTGTATTGATAGTACGGTTTAGATTTTTCGTGTAGTAATTTATGTTTTAAAGAGAGTCGTTGATGTATGATATGCGAGACTTGGTTGTGCCTATGGGTGTAATCAGTTTGAGTAAGTGTTGGGCAAGCGCTTGTTATATGTTGTATTGTTTCAGGGTGACGGTGACATTTCCTACATTTGTCGTTTTGCAGATTTGGATCTTTGATAATATATTTTCTATAATTCTTAGTGTTTACTACCTGATCCTGAATGGCTATCATAAAGCCTTCCGTTTCCGGAAATAGAGAACCTAGCTTCAGCCATTGGTTCGAGGACTCTGTATCTATATGTGATTGTTCTAGGGCATGAATATGTCTTCCATGGAGTTCTTTACTACGCCATCTACCTACTTTTTCTGTGTTATACTCTTTATCTGATTGGAATTGAATATCTTTTTCATTTAAATTTAGGGGAGTGAACTTAGTGTCTAGTTTAACAATTGCTTCGTGTATTTTACTCGTAATAGATTTTTTATAAAAAAAATCTCGTAAGTGTTTTATCTGATTTAGCCATAGTAATTTTATATCTATTAGTCCTCTACCTCCTTGATCTCTTTTTATGGTCATGCGTTCGATTGCAGATTTTGGGTGAAGATAATTATGTTTTGTGAGGGTTGTTCTTGTTTTTATTTGCATTCTGTTTATATCTGTTGTTGTCCATTTAACTAGACCAAATGAATAAGTTAAAATCGGTACAGCGTATGTATTGATAGCCTTGAACAGATTTTTGGAATTTAGTTGTGATTTACAAATACTATTTACTCTATTTATGTATTCTAGTCTTAAATTATTTTTTAATTGTATATGGTTGATTGTATTCGATTGGTGTATTCCTAGGTATTTATATGTTTCGGTCGGATCCATAGTAGCAAATGAATTGTTTTCAACTATATTAGTGTCATTTAATGTCTCGATTTTACCCTTTAATATATGCAAAGTTTTACATTTATCTATTCCGAAAGTCATGTTAATATTTTTGCTGAACTGTGTAACTAATTTAATCAAATTGTTCATGTCTCTTTTTGTTTTTGCGAATAATTTAATATCGTCCATATACATTAAATGGGTGATCGATGCACGAGGATTTAATTTGTAACCACTTTCAGTACTATTGAGAATATTAGAGAGAGGGTTTAGGGCTAAGCAAAACCACAAAGGGCTGAGAGCATCTCCTTGAAAAATGCCGTTATTGATATCTATTTCATCAGTAGTTAGCGAAGTGGAGTTATTGGATAAGTAAAGAGAGGTTTTCCAATGAAACATGGCGTTTTTTAAGAAGCTAATAATTAACGGATTTATTTTATATATTTCCAAAACTTGCAATAACCAGGAGTGTGGCACGCTGTCAAAAGCTTTTCTATAGTCAATAAAAGTAATATGTAGGTTTTTTCTGTGTGAATTCGCATGTTTTAATACAGTACTGTCAATTATGATTTGCTCTTTACACTCTCTGTGGTTCTGTCTACATCCTTTCTGTTCTTCTGATAAAATTTTATTGACTTCTATATGATTATTAAGTTTGTTAGCTATGCAGGATGTGATAAGTTTATATAATGTTGGTAAACATGTAATAGGTCGATATTGTGACGGATCAGTAGTATTAATGCTTTTAGGAACCATGTACGTTATTCCTCTTGTCATAAATGTAGGTAGTATTTGATGTCCTTTAATAAGATCTGTGATGTTTTTAGCTAATATATCGTGAAGCGCAACAAATTTTTTTAACCAGAAATTATGTATATGATCTATTCCTGCAGCTTTCCAATTTTTCATTCTAGATGTAGCTCTTTCTATGTCTTCAATATTGATTTCTTCAAATTCCATCTGTTCAGTGTTTTCCCATTTCTGCTTCTCTACCTGAATCCATGCAGCTTGATTATTGTGATTCCCACGGTTCTTCCATACATCGGCCCAAAAGTTTTTCAATTCCTCTACCTGTTGCATTTCGTTGGTATGTAGTTGAGTGCCGCTTTTTAAATTTCTGTAGGAAACTTTTTCATTATTCTTAAATAAATTATTATCGTCTTTTCTTTTTAATGCTTTTAAATATCTTTTAAGTCTCTGTGATTAAAGTGTTAGTTTTTGTTTTAACGTGTCTAGGAATTCCTCGGGTCTTGTATTATTTTTTTCATGAGAAGTGTGAACTTTTGTCTTTCGGAATATTTCTTCTACAGCTTTAACTACCTTCCTTGATCTATTATTATTTATATATTGAGTTAACCTACCAATATTCGCTCTTAGATTCTTAATATCATTCTCAATTCTGATTTGCCAGCCGGGATTAGTTTGTTTTCGTGTAAATAATGTATCACTATTGTTCTTTATTTTATAACCTAATTTTTTACAAATTACTAGTGCACTACAGTATATCAGTGAATGGATCTCATGGATGTCAGAGTCAAGCGTGAAAAATTTTTTTAAGATCTGTGTATTAAATATGTTAACTAAACTGTACAAATTCTTGTTTTCTTTTAATCGAGGAAGTTTTGGGCGAGACATAGGATCTAGACCCGTGTATTGTGTAAGCGTTGTTTCTAATTGATCTATCAGTTTTTGCATTGATATGTTTGTAGTTTCAGTAGGTGGTTCTTGTTCCAATTGTGTTATATCTGTAATACTAGGAAATGTGTTAGTTTGTGTTGATGCATGTAAAGTTTGATGTATGATAATTGAATCAGTTGAGTCCAATTGTGAAGGAATAATTTCATGGGCGCTAGTGTGGCTAGATTGACTTATATTGTTCATGGGGTTGGATTGTGTTGTTTCAGATGTAAGACAAAAATTACTTTCTTCTTCTTTGAGTTTACGTGTAACTTCTTTTTTAAGGTCATTAATTACGGAATCTGCTAATAATTTATTTCGAATAATAACTCGCCGCTGATCTGCAACTCTCTGAGAGGAAATATCTAATTCGGGGTACTTTAATCTAAATTCGTCGTACAGTGTTTTGACATACATAGTCCTGTCGGTGTCTAATTTGGTTATGTATAAGTATGTGCGCATGATAAATAGGTTCATGTCATAAGTCCATTTCATACGCACTCTGGGTTTGCCGGCTTTAGTGGTCGCAGGTTGAATGGCAGGTGCCTCCTGCGAAACATCTTCAGCCGGTGTAGTTGTTCTGCTGCAACTACTCCTATTGCTCCTATCCTGTACGTCTGTAATGGCGGCTGTAATCCTTGAGGACCTTTCCCCATCCCCCCTGTCCCCGGCTCCCACCCAGCCGTCCTGAAGTCGGGAGTCACTGGCTAGCATGCTGTCACGCCCGTTACCAGCTACAGACGTGCCCCGGCGATCACCCCCAGGCAGCGGCCATTTACGTAATTTATTTCTCGTCTTCATCTTCTCCATAAGACATGGGTTTACCTGAACCTTGTTTGCCGTGTAAGTTTCAATTGTACACGTTGCCCGCCCCCCACGAGGTCTGATGGTCGACTCGGGCGTAAGGTAGGATTTTGGGGGGCTTATTATTGTTATTATTATTATTATTATTGAAAATTACACCCTTTACTTTGATCGTCATCGCATCGATCGGTATGGTCAAGGATGAAATCACTAACAAAATTAATAAATCAAATGAAAGGAAAACCATGAAATCATATTTAAACTACATCTTACACGAAGTTTTGTCGCATCTAAGATTCTTTTCGGCAATTCCCAGATCTTTTAATGCAGTTATCCTTCGAATTACAAAATTTAATGTAAGTATTATTTTACTACAGTATAAAAAGTACTTCTTCAGATGGCATTACAAAATTCCACCCTTTATATCCGGACTTTCATTTTATCTGTACGGCGTAGTCGGAATTGGCTTCGATAACGTGCACATGATAACGCTTGAGTCGGGGTCAACACTGTTATAATAGGCATTATTGACTGCCCCTTTGGCTAGATAGCTCTCGGATATCTAGGATAGCTACCACTACCTAATAGTAGGGTTGCCAAATTTGCCAACTGTAGTATAATATGTATATAGTATTGTACTATATATAAACATACACTGTTGAAGAAAAATATAGTATAGCAAGAATACTGTATTTTTAATCGAATTCTAACATTTTTATCACCCCCCCCCCTAATGAGGTTCATCCTTGACATTCTTGAAGTGTATATTATCCATATATGCTACTTTGATTTGAAGTGTACTATATTTTTTCTGGCATTTTGGAAAAATACTATATTTTGCCGAGTAAATGTTGGCAACCTACCTAATAGTCCCATGCCATATAAGAATTTCCATGAATCCATTCTTACAAATCATTTTAGGTAAAATTAGGAAGAAATAATATAATATGTTACATATTCTACATCTACAAAAATACGTTACTTTACTAAAATAAAATACTTTAATGAAAAGATTCGCTCATTGAAGTGGGAAAAACATAGCCCAGACCTTTGGTGATTTCATTGGGATTTCCCATAATGATAAAACACAATTAATATGTTCTCTCATGAATCAAATACATGCCTACTGATATTAGGAATTTCAAATACTTAGTGTAGTTTCTGCTTGACCACTGAGTCCAATATTGTTGGAGTTGAATATTATCCTTGTAAATATGTTTGTCCCACTAAATTGAATTTGTCGTGGCGCCGCGTCGTTACTATAGCGAATGTAGCCCAAGACAATTAACGGTCGTTTTCAATAATGTATAAAAGATTATGGATGGATTGTAATCTCATATTATATGACATTAGATTGACAAAAGTCATAAACAAAAGCTATCCGTCGACAGCATATTGAAATCAAAGTAAGTGAAAATAGATAGATTTGCCTGACAGTAAGCAAAACAAGGGATAGATAGAATATTGAAAACGGCGGTAAGACGAGGCATTAGAAATTTTGGCGCCAATAATCTAAATTTTTCTCGGTAACTACACAAAGAATGAAAATATAATTTCATGACCTATTAGCTCATTATAAAAGCCTTACTTTGGTAGTTTTTAATACACGATTATGTAACTTAAATAACAGAGAAAAAATATCAAACATGTATCTTTTTAAAAAGATTTTCTCATTTGCAAACGATTCATGGCAAACGAGACCGATTTCAGATTTTGAGCTCCTGATGACGTTCATTTCCCGAATTTATTTTTCATACAAAAATAAAAACAATGGAGTCGTTCATCGATTTCAATATGAATATGTGGCTAAGTGCGAGTCAAAACCGCTCATTATAGGTTCAGAATTAAGCCTATAGTTATACTGTAGATGTAAAACCTATATGTTTTCCTGCTGAAAAAAATGTGTTTGATAGTGTTTTATAGTATTCGTAGGAATAAGAAAGTCTATTTTAAAGACTTGTCCAGTGATTGCCAATTTAATTATATATTCGAGAATTTTCGATTATACATATGTATAGAGAGCCACCTCCAATTTTTTAATAAAGTGACCTATAAATTGAACCTCATATTAGTCCACCATAATATAAAATTTTATCAAAATCTATTTAGTGATTTTTACGTGATGGACGCACATACAACCAGACAAACCACGGATTTGGGTCATATAAAACATACAAATATCATAGGAACATTTTTTAAACATTCAATGTACCGTCATGGTCTAGTTATTGTTTTATGTATAGATATAGATAGACAATTCGTCGCCTTGATTGAGAAATTACGACTTACGACTTACAATCCGTCATTTGTCAGTCAGGCAATGCTCGCTGTCACTGCTCAGTAGCGCGTGCGCAGACTATACGTGCGCTTGTGTCAACGCGAACGTGTTTTTATTTACATAATATGTTCTCGCGTTTTGAAATATAAAGATACAGTTTTGGACAATTGTGATTTTATGCAAAACGACACATTGCCAGCATGGAAGTTGAAGGCAAAACGGGGGTGAGTGGATTCTGAACTTACAACGCTGTGCGAATCGTGCGCAATGCAGTTTTTATACATTATTTTTTATTATATTTGTTTTGAAGATTTTAGTATTTTTTAGACCATTATTAATAAGAATTAAGAGCTGTGCGCTTAAATGTAGTATGGATGACTTTAATATGTATCGAAACATTTCTCTTAGATCTTATAATTAACTCGCAATTAAATATCAAGGTGTTTTTTTTTCAACCTATTTTCTACACTTCGTGAAGGCTCCGAGTGAGTATATTCATTTTTTATTACTTTTAATTCGGTGGGTCTGTAATTATGGCTTTAACTACAGTATAAGTTTATTAGGGACATAATAATATACACGTTCTAAATAAAAAAAAAAACGACAATAAAAATTTACAAATGTATAAGCGTTCTCTATTACCATTTTTTAAAATAATTATTTACTTCTTCTCTCTCTTAGTACAGGGTTAACTTTTAGCTGTAACAAATTTCAACTAAGAAAAGTTTTTCAATTCGACCGTATTTTTTAATGTAGGTAGGTATGTTACTAGTTAGTAGTTACCACATATATCAGTGACATTTATGGATCGATTTGGATTTTTTTTTCATTCGAAATAGCAGAGTGTCATAGAAATTTGGTTTAAGTTTGATTATCCATGTGGAAAATATTACTCCTCCGAAAATCAACAGAATAAGCTCTGCGAGTACGTTTAAATTATGTTTGTACCCATTAAACTCTCAGACTGAGACTGATTTGGGACTAGCTCTGATGTGGAGGGTTAGTATATCACTACAAATTGAAACTTAAATATAAATATAACTTTTTTTTTCAAAAATTACAACCAACTTCCTCACACTAAAAAGTAGATTATAACTTTTATTTCATTTCTATATGAACAATGTCGGTGCAGATGCCTGTTAAATTTAAAATAAGTAAAGGCGCCGACTTTGAATAGATGTCAAAAATAAAATAAAAGCTTGAGGACTTCCTCACACTTTTTATATTGACTCTGTCTATATATAAATGATATAAAAGTTATTTTCTACTTTTAGTGTGAGGAAGTCGCG
Source organism: Phoebis sennae (assembly GCA_001586405.1). Classification (NCBI taxonomy): domain Eukaryota; kingdom Metazoa; phylum Arthropoda; class Insecta; order Lepidoptera; family Pieridae; genus Phoebis; species Phoebis sennae. Next base: position 661,025 of record LQNK01000863.1, read on the forward strand.
TCGGTTCTAATTTTTGACAAAAAGTTATTTCGGAACAAATGATATAGACCATCATTAATTAATATGCGGTGAAGATAGGTCAATAGTATTTTGTGTCCATAAAATGCTTCATTAAATATCTTGGTTACATAGGCGTAAATTGAAAATATAGGGTGCTTGTTTTCATGAGGTCAACTGTCCGATTGATTTTCTACATTCTATGATTCAATAGTAAACAAGATTTTATGCTAAACCGATTTTTGTGTTATTTATGTGATATTTTTTGCCTCTAAAAAATAGATAAATAAATACACATTTAGATTGTTCAAAAATATCTGACATGATACCTAATGATCTTAGTTTAAAGTAAAGCATTTATTTATTGTTATAAAAATGGTGTTAATGCACGGACAGTCCTTTATCCTTTCTTAATTCACTTAATAAAGATTCATTATTAATGACTAAAAGAGTTAATTATTCATTAAAGCATGTTTTAACGCCAATCGTAAATGATATAATTAATAAATATAAAAAATAACATTTGATGATGTACTGTAACTGTTATTAACATCACAGTGTATAAGTATATATAACTCTATCCCGATTTTCCTCCCTTTATAGTGTCATCCCTAAGAGTACTAATAGCATGGCAATTACAGTTTTAAAAAAATGTTGAATATATAGTGAAAGCGATATGGATAAAACAATAGATGTAAGAGCTACAATTGTATTACGATAAAAAGCAACTGATAAACCTTTGGTTCAGCTAAAGTGGTTGCGTGACGACATAAATGTTTTATATGATTAAACCCTACAATCACTTACTTATTATACCTATACATATATTATTATTTTTAAGCCTTTACCGTCCCAACCTGGCGTAGGACCGCTATTCTAATCTTGTCAAATTTGGGCGATCGTGGTACAGTTCATAAACTATGAATAAAATTCTCCTCTTTTTTGAACATAATTAAAAGAATCATAATATAGATATTTTGTTAATCATCTTTCGTCACATTTACATCTCATTAAATCACGTCATTATCTCGAAAAGAAAGTGTTTAATTGAGCAATTGCTTAAATATGTAAACAACATGAATGAAAATCGGCATTATACACGCTTATTAGAGCGTTAACCTTTGTCGCTTGTGTACCACCACATCCATGTGCTTTGCTGTTTACGGATTATATAGCATTTAGCGTATGTGTGCAAAATATAAGTCATTCTCATTTGATCTATTAGAGCAAGGTTATGGTAACAAATATTATCCTTATAAAATACAATACAAATCGACTCTAGAGTCTCACTGTTCGTGTGTTAAGTTTATAGATTCAACATAGGCAATTTTGTTCAAAATCTCACCGGAGAAAGATGCAAATTGCGAGTATTATGCTTTATTGATTTAAAATGAGCATTTTTATTCCCTGTTCGGGGTATTTTCGCGCTGGGAGGATGTTCTCCTTCGGGGGACGGGTGCGCGGGCAGTGAGCAGCCCGCGGCCCTTCCGAGGGACAGTTCAATTATAGTTTTTACTGCATTAAGTCGTATTTTACGACTTTATTTATATATTTTACAGGCATTATTTTTGCAAATTTTGATTTGACAATGCGGCATTTTGACTTAATTACGTTAGTGGTATCAAAATAAGTGCCCATTTCTAATACGGCTTTATTTGCCGAGACGATTTTTTACGCTGATACGATATCTAGTAGTATGAAAAAGCGCCAAAAAAATTGCATAATTATTGTTTTTGCGTTTACTCTATTTTATATTCGATCTGTCTGATAATTAATCAACGGATCCCAGTAAGGAATACCTACAAATATTGTGAGAGAATAGAGAGATATACAACGTGTCCCAAAATTCAACGATAATACGTCACCAGGTTAAATTTCCGATACAAAAGAAAAGTTAGAAATATTAGTAAAATTTTGGACATGGTAACAAAAATGTTTTAGGGTATGAACATTTTTGAAGCAAATCATTTTTTCCTATAATTTAAAAAATAAGCTAGATGGAATATTTATTTTATTTTTCCTCTTACTTATGGGTAGGCCCACCACCTAGTGACGTATTATCGTTGAATTTTGGGACACGTTGTATAATAAAAGTTAAATGATTGTATTGTGTCTCCAAGTGCTCCATATCGTGATGAGATATTGTTAATCGCGATCTGTCATTGTATCTCGTAGATACGATTAGAGTTGAAATCTTACATAACCTTTTCTTTCTTCTTGTTAAGAGAAGAGAGATCTGATGATCCTTGATAATTTATAATTATTGAAATACCTAATTAACCAAATGAAATAACGTTTCCTCGCGTTGTTATATATTTGTGTTAAAAGATGTGGGAAATTTAAACCCCAAAAAATGTGCAAAAATTCCCTATTTTTGTGTGATTCTTCTGAGATTAGCCATCGCAATTACCTACGGATAACATTTTCGTGTCTGGGCCTTTATTAATTTATATTCCTTTAACTTCAAAATAATGTAAGTGATGTCATTAGAACTTAAATGTAATAAATCGATCAGCTGCGTATGTTAATATCATATGGATATATCGTGCGTTGTAAAGTACTTTATCCTGGTGTATAAAGTAAAATTAAATAAATATTTTTTTATGGTTTGCCCATTGATATACTTTTTAAGTATATTCATTTATCTATTTAGACGGCTGAACATCTTAAGATAAGCCACATATTTTCTTACGAAGTTTACGATTACCTACCGTTTGTATCTATGACTGTAGCTAGACTGTGTATAAAATAATAATGTAATTTTATAATGATTAAGAATATTATACAATTTGCATTCCACTTATTGCAAAATGTATGAAAAAGAAAAAGAAAGCATATTATCTGAGTTAATTTGAATTGCAAATGTCCGAATATTTCTTATAAACTACTGGTAATATCCGCTTTCCACCTTATATGATAATTATATGTATGTGACATTGTGAAAAAGGTAAAGTAGTAATAATTAAACATCATTTAAATAACAATTTGTTCATAAGCTGTGGAGATAAGAGTGTCGTTAACATGCACTTTGTCACCAGGAATTAACAAATTAACCATGTTTGTATATGTTTTGCTCTTCTTTTTATTTTGTTTAAATTTTTAAACGAAGTCAAGTAACTTCCTCTGAATAATTTTAATTATAACGTAAATTTTTTAATTAAAACATAATCGAGTGAGAGTTGAAACGGGCTAATGCCCGATAAAAAGGGAGCACTTATTATTTTTTGTTACTGTAAAAGGTTTATAATTTATGTTGTCATCTTTAATATTTTATAAATAAAATTTAATATAATACCTATAAGTCTGATATTAATTATTATAATGGTAGATGTCGTTACTAAAAATTCTGTAATATCGTAAATATCTGATAATTGGACATGACAAAATTACATGATTGTTATGTAAAGGTAGGAGCAGATAAACGGAGGATGCGATTTAGCTGATGGCAAGTAATTACTGCAGTCCATGAACCACGGGAGCAAAAACCTTACCAGCTTTAATAAAAGGGGCTTATTCTCTTCCCAATCTTATTCGATCTGCGATGCTCTTACGAGTTTAGTTATATGTTTAGATGCCCTAATGTCAGCGGGGGGTTTTAGTCTTTCAAATAGGGGTAAGGGGAAAGATAATCGGGACGCATCAACGGGAGGGGAAGCAATGAAATCCTCGCGATGCCCTATATTTCCTGCGACCGCGACGCATAGTTTGAAAGCCTCTGCTCTAAAGGATCCTTTTTCGGCGCCCGCAGCAAAAGTACGGGCTTTGTGCTAATTTTCTGTAGGAGTGCTAACTTCCCCTGGGCGAGCTTGGACCAAATACTAACTACTAAGCAATGCGCGCCTTCCTTTCAAAGTTTAATAAGTCTTAAAATTTGAAGATTTGAACTAGTGATAAGACTTTCATTGTCATCTAAAATTCATTTTTATGTGCGCTATGAATCATTTGGTGTGCAGAGAATAATAATAAATATGTAAGTTTTCAATGCTTGTTGCCTTCAAATGTAAGAGCTCGCCTTGACATACCTTCTCCGTGTTAACGAATTGAAATTATTTTACTAGTATATTTTCCTTGTGTTTCAAATTGATTGCAGTTTAGACTAAATTGTGAAATTGGTATGTTTCCAACTAAACCAAAAGAAAAAATCTGTACATGAAATATTTGAAAAGACCCGAGATAAATTTGAAACATCTAAAGTAGATATTTAACTTTCCCTACCAAGTAATTTACAGTTGTAGTAACACAATTGCTTTGACATTTAGCTTTGTTTTAAAAATATAAAAAGAGTACCAGAAAAAGCTATTATAAGCAAATACATAAAAATATGCAAGTTATGTTAACGTACAACCACAACCCCTGTAATTTCAATATGTAAGTATATTTAGAATTTTACCCTGTTCCTTTTTACTCAAGAATTTGTATTTTTTTAACAGTAGTTATAAATACAAATTTATACTTTAATTATAATTTTTTTAAATTTAATAACTCTGAATTAGTACCTAGTAACTAATTCTATGACATTTCCACGTCAACATTAAAAAAATGGAATGTATTTTTGTCTCATAGATATAATTTATAATGTTATAATTTTTGGTATCAAAGATATAAATATATAATTTATTCATTGAAATCCTTATGATGCATCTTGTTTTTATTGTGATGTCAAATTATTGTAATGAGGTCGTCCTCACGTTTTCGTCACGTTTCTGTTGTTTTTCACTATATCACAAGTATGGCATTAATTAATCTACATTTATGCATGCCTGCATTTCATTATACATCAATGAATCATATGATACAAATTATAAAATGAAAAGGTTTTATATTTGAGATTTTTCTCTGAAAATAATTACCCTACGATCTTGCATTAATACATATTATTAAGAACTTTTATTATTTGAAATAGAGATCTCTTTAGTCACGAAATCTTTATTACGTTTATTTTGTTTATTTTTAGAAGATCCTTGTTGTTAACGATTAATATGATTATTAACTTTTAATAAACAAATCTGTAGTTCTAAAATTAAGCTCGTATTTATTTATGTTCAAGATGATCTTTTATTATTTTTGTCCTTACCCAAATTAAAATTTGGTATTTTTATTTTCCTTATCATCTCTGAACAGTAAATTTCGGGTAAATACGATGATTTTACAACACTGTGTTGTAACGGTCTGAAACAGGTTTGCTTTCATACTGGAATAATTTGGAGCTTGGGATATTTTTGTTTTCGATGGTTTTTGTTATCGTACATTTTTCTCGTTCACCACGTAACCTTCGCATCACAATATTAAAACTGTAATTTATACAAAGATTCTAGGTATTATTACAATGGGACGTAAATACAGCGCTGATACAATATGCGCTTCTATGATATATGTGTAAAACCAAGCGTCCACATGTCAGCATCGGTCGCATCGGTTTTCCCAAATCGTAATATTGTTTGTATGGAATGTCACACAAGTGCGTCCACTGATCTGCATCGAACGGCATTTTCATGAACAAATAATGCATCCGATGCGTCCATTACCGACATGTGGACGTTTAGCATAACTCGGAGTCGGATTGCACATAAACCTATTAATACAATGAGGGAAGTTGTCTATTATTATTCTTTCTTGTTTTCATTCCAAGAAAACGTATCTATATTTTAATTATGTGTCTTTATATTCGTTTATTTTATAAAACAATAGTTATTGTGATGTAATAGTTTTGCATTGCTAAAGCAAACTATCTTTTAAATAACAATCATTTTTTTATTTAAGTCTAAGATGCATTCGTTTTATGGGCTTAATTATGTTACTAGTAACTAATATGTATGTTTTGGTGATGGCTCGTCATGAAATGTTTAAATATGCAAATCAGGTTTATACTCATAAATCATAGTACGTAATGTTGCCTTCCGTTCGTTCCACATCTTATATTTAGAAGTCTATCCGTTATATAATAATGATAAACCTTTTTAATATTACTCATATGCTTTATTGATGTTGTGCAGATTTGTAAATTATTTTTTTTTAAATAAAACTCTTTATTTTACATTATTATTAACGTTAGCATTTTACAGCGAGCGTGGTCACTAGTGTAATTATTAAGTAATTAAAAAAGCATTCTTGTATAATTGAACAATCTATACTAATATTATAAAGATTGGTTTTAATATTTGTATGTAAGTTTATGATGTCTTCACACAAAAATTACTGGTCCGATTTCAAAAATTCTGTCACCCTTAAAAAGGTGCATCATCTCTGATTGAAAGGCTATATAACATTATGCTACTGGAGCGAAAATGCGGAATATTGATCTCTGTACAAAAACCGTCAACCGAAGACTTCCAAAACTGGAACACAAGTTTTATCCATGTTTTTCTTACTGTACTTTTCATGTAAACGTGTTTTCAGCGCCAATTAATATATCTGTCAACTTAAAATTAAATAAGTAGGTACCCTCGTTTAATATCGATTTTAATTAATTAAATAATGATTTTACAACTTTGTCCGATTTAATAATATTTTTTTGGATTATATTACTTTTTAAAACGTTTTCATTCGAGTTACCGTCTAAAATACTTACCTATTATGTTTTTTATTGAACTAGAAAATAATATGATGATTGGGTACATTTCAGAGAACTTCTATTAGATATCGGAATTATTTCGCGACCCAGGTGTGTAATTACGTTTGATTACAAAATTACAGTGCAAAAAATAGGTTTATCGGTCGACGTGTCTCGTGGCCCGTTACGTCATCCGTCATATAAAATCTTGGATAGCGGTGGTCCATGAATGAAGACGATGACGCATTCCAATTGCCTTTCGGCTTCCATAAAACAGCCCATCCAGTTAGCGGCGGTTCCTATCCATTTATGAGCATGGAATTCGAAACGTGATCGCCCGTTCCAAATTTAAATCATTTAATGAATCAATTTAAAAATTAAAACTGTCAGCTTGCGAGCATCTTTGTTAGGATTTATCTAGTTTAATATGGTTAGACCTTCGGCAAAGTGATTTGACGTTTTACTTTAAATGTTTCTGTTCGTATGCCGACTTTCTAATTGCACAACCAATTTGGCCGCTGCTAAGGTTGAAATCATTTTTATTTGTATTTTTCTTAAGAAAATTACAATTATTAAAAGCAAAAACATGTTACAAAGAAGTAATTTCCTTTTTGATTGTGTATTACCAAAAAGATATAAAACGTTATTTGGTTCCATTACGTCTTGTACATTTTTTCGAAGATGTTACGAAAGGAATAGAGCTCAAAGAGATACTTACTAGATTAGATATTGTTAGATAATTTTAACGAAAATTCTTTCGATATCACGGTATGGTGATAAAATCTGAAATAAACTAAATACTATCTATTGAAACGAAAAATCAGTTAAGCATAATCTATATTGACCATTTTCATAAATAATTAACTGTACCGCACTTATAATAAAAAAATGTCATTTTTTATTTTGTCAAACCAGTCTATCTCTGATAATAAATATTTATGATTGAATAATTGTTATATTGATAAGCAGGTTCATGAGAAAGGCTATTTAGCTTTTCTATGAAGCTACTAAGTGGTGAAACCGCTAAGAACAGTGAGTTTTATATTGTGGCAAGTGAGAGAAACCGAGAGCCGAGTCCAAAATACGATGCGCGTTTGTATTGATCTCTTTGGTTACCAAACATTTGGTGTAAACTTATAATATTATCCATCTTTTATGAAAATATCGATGTATAATATATTATGTTTTACTCGATTATATGTGTCCAGCAGCCACTCTCTTTCTCTTGTCAGTAACAGCCTTTTTCAATAATGTATCAAAGATTATAGATAGATCGTTATCTCAGATTATATGACAATCGATAGACTAAAGTCATAGCAAATGTATCCGTCGTTAGGATATTGAAATCAAAGTAAGTGCAAATAGATAGATTTGCCTGACTTTAGTAAGCAAGGGATAGATAGAATATTGAAAACGGTCGTAAATCAATAATTAAACCTACCGTTACTGATGCCAAATAGATTTCAAACTAATTTTATTGCGAAATGCATAAAACATAGTAGGTATTAATGTACGTTTCCAAGTACATAAGCAGTATACCTACTAATACTACATAATTGTAGTATTAGTACCCTGCTTATGTACTTGCAACCGTTATGGGATTTCACGTCATACAGTATTTATCATGTTATTTATAAGCCACGTTCTTATGATACAATGATGTATTTATTAAAGGTCCTGTTTAATTCTGAAACGTGTGATATCGGTTCTATTATTAAATGTGTATTTTCTTTTTCAGAAACTCCCGTATCCAAAAGCAGTTGGCTTCATAGTTACAAATGAATTCTGTGAAAGATTTTCTTACTATGGAATGCGCGGTGGGTTTTTTTAAGTATAATAATGATTGTTATTTGAAAGAAATCAAAGTTGTATAATAATGTAATATTGTAATATGTAACGTGAATTTGCGTTTTTTTTTTGTTTTAAGTAGTATAATATTTGTTTTAAATATAATTGGGTATTAGCTTTGCTGTTTTTTATCTATTGTACTGAAGTGTAGATACTTGAGTATTTCGAAATTGAAATTTTTAACCCAGTTTTCTAGTATCGATATGAATGTATGTCAAACGGTTGTGATTGCACCATGCCATCGATAATGGATCACCATGCTGTTCACCTGTATTTGTAGTAGACCTTTTATCTCTCCATAATTCATCATATACCATACTTATTGGGCAAAACTAGGATTATGCAATTCTCAGCTACATAATACAGTTACAAATTGGAATATAATGAACAAAATAAGATTTAATAAAAATTTATTTTTTTCGTATAAATATGCTAATACTATTAAAACTGGTCTATAAATCTCATCCTCTAATTAAAAATCGTTTTGTATTATTCGCTTAAACTTTGAGCATCTGAATGCATTTAAATGGTGATTTACAATATACATAAAATTAAATGCAATAAAATATAGCTATAATAATATGCAGCTGAAATAAGAATGCTTATTATTACCACTTAGTTTAACCTTTATCGTATGTATTGTTTTTTATCGTAGTTATTATATTTTGTTCTAATATTACTAAAGATCGTACTCATTCCTGTCTTTATCTCACTTATAAAGAAGGTCCTACAGTTCCATGTCGGGGTGTAATAGGAGAGGCATCAGACAAGTTTTCAGCTTGCCTCAAACATCTTTCTACTTATCATGCCCTACAATTCCATGGTATATAATAGGAGAGGCATCAGACAAGTTTTCAGCTTGACTCAAACGACTCTAAAATGGCCCTAGCTCTCGGAATAATGGTTAATATAAATATATTTTATAGCAATCCTTTCGCTGTACTTGCGGGACAAGCTGGGCTACAGTGACAATGGTGCGACGGTGGTGTACCACACATTTACGATGTTCGCCTATTTCTTCCCCTTGATGGGAGCCATGATTGCAGACGGCTGGTTGGGGAGGTTCAGGTAAATCATCTATGCCCAATTCCTGTAAAAAATAAAACGAGTCGTTTTACTTGACGACCGGATTGGCACAGTGGTTCAGCAATGGTCTATTGCGCTGGAGGATGTGGGTTCGATCCCCACGAGCAGAAAATTATGATGTGATGAACATTGTAATTCTCTACTGTCTGGGTGTTACTTTATCTATAGTATATATGTATTTACAAAAAAAAGTATGTTTAAGTATGTCTATCAGTTGTCTGGTATCCCTAATACAAGCTTTGCTTAGTTTGGAACTAGATAGCGTTGTGTTAAATGTCCAAAAATATATTTATATATATTTACTTAGGGACAGTACAAATATTGTTCTAAAATCTAAAGCGTATCTATAATAAAAGTCGCGTTAACTACCAATACTTGGTTCCGATTGGTTGACTAACAGCCGTTTTCAATATTCTATCTATCCCTTGATTTGCTTACTAATGTTAGACAAATCTTTCTATTTGCACTTACTTTGCTTTCAATGTCCTACCGACGGATAGCCTTTGCTATGAAATTTGTCATTTTTACGTCATATAATCTGACATAACAATCAATCCATAATCTTTGATACATTATTGAAAACGGCCGTAAAACTGCTCGTTAGTAAAAACGATTCGTATCTGTTATACTATGACGTTCCGTTGTTTATAGGAACCAGGCCTAAGAGTTAACATTTGATTTATTGTTTTTTTGCATTGAAAGGTCTCGTTGACCATTAGAATTCTATATTATAATGCGAACATGAGTTTGTCTGTGTCTTCACCACTGAACTGATTGTATATTTTGTACAAATATAGTGTTTAAACTTTGAAACCCGAGATAGGACATAGGATGTATTTATGAAAAGTTCATTACTCATCGGACTGTCACAGTCGGCTGCTACAGTGACAGTCGGCTGCTAGTGTTTACAAACTGCTAAATTAGAATGTTTCAAAGTTTAGTTAATTACAATACAAATAACACATACGATCCGGTCATCCCAAAATTACTTCTTTTTTGATTCTTGACCTTGCTTTAATGTCCATATTTTGTGAATCCAAGCAATCATCATTTATTGTAAAATATAAATAAAACGTTTTTGCGTCTTTTGTATGAAGTTATAAATTAAACCTTTTTACTATCTATTGTTTCTTTAGTTGAAACTAAAATATGTACTTATTATATTTTTTGTATTTATATCTATTTATACATACTAGCCGCGCCCCGCTGTTCCACCCGCGTAGCTTCTGAACCCGTGGCAACTCGGGGATTAAAAGTAGTATATGCTATTCCGAAGCCTTACTAATATGTATATCAAGTTTTATCATCATCGGTTCAGTAGTTTTTTCGTGTAGAAGTAACAAACACATATATGTATACATACATCCTCGCAAACGTTCTAATTTATAATATTAGTTGAACTTATATACTTTAACTGTTAAATACTTAATCAAAAGGTACATTTTAAATTGCTTAAAATTAATTACCAATGTTGTTAAATAAATAAACAAACACAAGTGTTTTGCACACGTTTTGCATCTAGGTTTGTGGTGTTTGCCTTCACCTGATAATATTTAATCAAAACAGGTTTTATTGCTAGATGTTAATACGAATCCAAAAGTTGTATTATAACAATTTCTGTAATTACTTTACAGGTGGAACTTTCAAAAAGTAGATACTAAGTACATAGTACGGTTATCCTAGATGCATTGTGTCATGTGTGGTCGTCGAAACAAAATGTTATTTTTTTATTATTAAATAAATTTTATTTATCGATCTCTTATATGAACGCGAGGAACAATAGTAACAAACCGTTCCACTTTATCATATTATAGTAATATTAATATACTAGCTACGCCCCTTGGTTTCACCCGCGTAACTTCTGATCCCGTGACAACTTCGTGATTAAAAGTAGCCTATATGTTATTCCGAACACTTCCAATATATATACCAAGTTTTATCACAATCGGCTTAGTAGTTTTTGCGTCAAGAAGTAACAAACATACAAAAATTCGTATGTATAATTTTAGTAGGATTGCTATTATATATTGACTTATTTGTGCTATAATATGCTTGGCAATTGCCTTTCCAATAGTAAATGCCTCTATTTACATAAGCACAGCTGAGGTGATCTGTATCGCAACACGTAATCATTATTCAATATTATTACACTTATAATTACGAGCCTTATACATTTTCTCATTCTATGAAAATAAGATTGGAAAAAATGTTTATATTCTCACAAAATTTTAAAACTATATCTTAAAAAAAAAATACGGTCATATTGTCAACCTTCTACGTTTTTGAAAGTAAGGAAAAAGAAAGGTTAATAAGACAGAGGCAATAAATTGATTTAACGATAAGTGAGCCATTGTATAATTATACGATGAAATTACTTTACTCGCTATTTATAATTAGTAAATTTGTTTCCATAGTACAAGCTTTGCTTAGTTTGGGACTAGATAGCGTTGTGTTAGAAAATGTCCTGAATATTTATTATTAACAAATAAATATAAAATTTAGGCAGTTGAATGTCACAGGAGCCTAAACTAGGTAGACTCTGTACTATAACTATAAGACTCCTGATCTCTCCAAATTACACATATATGACCTTAAAATGACGTTCTTTATTTATTTTCTTTTCCGCAGAAATTTACGTATCTAAAATAATATTATATTTCTTTACAGAACTATTTTCTACTTGTCCCTCGTATATGCATCAGGAAGTGTCCTTATTTCTCTGACAGCGATGCCGCCTCTAAGTTTGCCCCAAATGTAAGTAGCTACTCTTATATTCGCTATAAATTAATTTTATTGACATAAAAGCAAACCAATTACTTTGAACGGCGAAATAACGATCAACATTCAATCAATTATCATTGGAAAGATCTTTATTTAGGTCGTACCAATAAATGTTCTGTAAAAGGTATAACTGGGTATTTAATGTTTTTAAAAATATATGTATACTCAGTAAAACAGAATTAATGGTAAATATATTAACGTTTCAAACTTAATCTGTTAATCGATTTATAATACGCTTGTTCGATTTTAAATTATTTAAATGAATGCTGCGCTCGATTATGGTCAATTATCTATTCTACGACATATTTTGATTATAATTTTATCATATCCCTTAGAGTATTATTTGACTAGGTTTAAATTTTTTGTCAAAATTACAAAGCAGTAAAAATCTTTATAAATTTAACGCGAAATATTAATAATCATAGATAGATAGGTCTATTAAGCACTATACATAAAAGATATTGTTGCAACGCTTGTGTTTTATTTCAGGGAGTTCACCATAATAGCACTTCTGTTGATAGCATTTGGTACTGGTGGTATAAAGCCCTGTGTCTCTGCGTTCGGAGGCGATCAGTTCAAGTTGCCAGAGCAGGAGAGATACCTGGGCTACTTCTTCTCGTTGTTCTACTTCGCTATCAACGCTGGAAGTCTTATATCGACCTTCTTAACACCGATTTTGAGAGCTGATGTCCACTGCTTTGGAGATAATGATTGCTATTCACTAGCTTTTGGAGTGCCTGGGGTATTAATGGTTGTATCTATTGGTGAGTTTTATTGAAATAATAAATATTTATTTATTGAAGGTTTTACCAGTAAATTGTTACACAAAAAAACCAGTATACATAGAGGTATCTTAAATAGATATAATCCTTTATTTTATTCGGTTGTTTATGAACAAAACACGCCGCTCAAAACCGTCTACTAATAAGAATATTTACGCCGTCATCCAGTAATTATATTAAAATGGTATCAAGAAACCATTTAACATTGAAGTTTTAAGGAAAATAGGATTGAGTTGAAATCTTTAACAGAAGACAATGTTGTCATTGTACAATACTTGACCTTAAGAAATGAGGTCAATAAGGTCGCTCGTAGTCTTATCGTTTTCTAACTGCACTTTAACAAAATTTATTGCAATAACCGTGTTTACCTTCATAAGGACTACTTTGAGTGAATCAAAGATAAGGCTAATTTGTTAACTGATAAAACATGAACATTGTATGTTGCCAGTATGAAGTATATCAATGATGGACTTTTAACTTTTTTTAGACATGCCGTAACTATTTTTTCATAAATTCATTTTGTTCCGCTAGGGTTATTGTGGGTGCCTTACCTACTGAATGTTTTTTTTTTATCAATTATTTATTTATTTTATTTTTGAATTACTAACTTTACTTAAATTTTGTATTTAATTTTCAATGCTGCAATGTCTCCAAAACGAGATTCGATAATCATTATTCTGCTTGCAGTATTCTTTGTAGCTGGGAAAAAACTATACATAATCAAACAACCCGCTGGCAATGTACTTGGCAAAGTTTCAACTTGCATTGGTGTAAGTATAGCTGGTTACTTTAAATGAACTTAACGATAATATGTACGTACTATAGAAATTATATAGTATTATAAAAATAAATATAATAATAAAAATCGAATTCTGTTTTTCTTTTTTGGATTTCATGCGAATTTCGATATCTCGAAACCGTGTCGCGAAGGACTTTTTTGAAAAGTTGTCTGTAAGCTATTTTTTGTAGCATCAATAAATGTTTTATGTAGTATGTATTAAACCGTCCCTAAATACTATAATATCCCGTTAAAGGGTTTTTTTTAGAAAACACTTTTAAATGGGATGATGGATGATGTCTTGTGAATTTATTGTTAAACGCGACGAAAGAGTTGCTGGCCAGTACGAAATCCAATGACGATTTAAAAAAATACATTCAAAATACATTCTATCTTGTTATTTTTCATAAATGGAACTAAAATATTATTAATGTAACATTGAGTTAATGAATTAATTCTACATTGATATACTCACTTCCACGTATAATTTAGTTTGTAACTAACAAAAGTTCGGTTTCAGCACGCCATAGTGACGTCATGTAAGAGCAAAGAGAAGCGCAAACACTGGCTGGACCACGCTGACGACAAGTACGACGCGGGGCTCATAGAAGACGTCAAGTCGTTATTGAGGGTCCTCGTCCTGTTCATACCGCTGCCAGTCTTTTGGGCCCTGTTCGATCAGCAAGTACGTATTTGTATGAATTTTTGATAGTTGAAATTCATTAATACGCTTGCTTTTTTCGCCTTTAGTGCTGACTGGAACTTTTGAAACTTGTAGCAGATTACTGCTGAAGACAGCATGCTGATTTTTTCGCTTCTACAGCAGTAAAGGCACAAGAATCAAAATAATTTGATATTAACTATTTTGATTTCACTTAAGAAGTGATTTGCTTTTAATGACGAAACAAATGGGGAATTTAGAATCAGCATCTAAACTAAAATGGAGTAAAATGGTTTTAATTCGTATCTAGACTTATAATATAAGTCTAAGGATTTTTTGTGTAACTACTTGACCTATTTGAAATATTCTTTTTGTGTTAAAGCATTAGTCGAAGAAAGCAATGGGCTATTTGGGATGGTGCTACAAGAGCCGAGCCGCGTTACATGACGACAGTTAGTGTTGAATAAATGGGAAATATAGAGTCCTTACCAGTACTACTAAGTCACTGCCAACTCAAATGGAGTATAATTCGCACATTATTAATGTATTGACTTCTCCAAAAACAATAGATATTATATAACCACGACATTTAAAGTAAAGTCAATCTAAAAAATAATGAAATTGTAAATTCGCTCCATTATAACCGATATAAGCGAAACCGCTATGATGAAAATTACGGTAATTAAATGAAAATATCCGTGGTTTTCAGCGAAATGAAATATTTTTGGCGCACCGTGCGTGGATCTGACGTGTAACGAAGTCTTTTGTTATGGCGTTATTAAATGCTCCAGTAATTAGTTCACACGACTTTATCGTCCACATAATTTACTTATTTTGTTTGTGGATAAACGGGAATTGTTTTAACAAAAATACCGTGATGGCAACTGCAATGGCTTTGTGCGTTTGACATATTGCACAAAGTATTGAGGGTAATAAATAAATCATATTATTACCTTGTTTCTGTCGATGGCTTCGTTTGCATGGAACGGGAAAAATATCACCTATATGACAATTCGGATAATCTTTTTACCAAGTTTACGTACAGTCGTTAGTGTTTGAGAGAAATAATTACACTAACAATTTAAATTGAATTTTTATTACTTTTTTATTTATGTATGCGTTGACGTAGACGGAAGTTAGTGGTAATCGCAATAGTGTTTCAAGTAATTTAAAGTAAAGTAGCGATTTATTTCGGCTAAGTGAAATATGCTGATATGATACTGAGGGAAATTATCTGATCTGTTTCATACTATTTTATAGAATTGAAACTATTTTTTACACTATTTCCACTTTTATTTATAAACTTTATTAAATTTACAACCGGTTTCGAACAATCATCGTCAGGTAGTCACTACCTGTTCCCTGTACCTTTACCTTTCAATTCTATAAAATAGTATAAAATGCATTTCCATCAAGAAGTGACAATACAGTCTATCGAGTATATGATCTGTTTCAATTTTAAAATATCCGAGCGTGCAGATGAATAAATTGACGCCGGAAGCGACAGGGTTTTGTATTTTTTTATTTTTTGTATTTATTATTATACTATAGCTGTGTCTTGCAGATTTCCCTCGGAGTAACGCGACGTAATGTTAAAAAACCTACATACAGTCTTCCTCATAAAGTTGCTTAATAAAATCAAAAAGAAATTATCAAATCCATCCGTAGTTTCAAACATCGACGCGTTTAATAATAACGGCAATAAGTAAAAATATTTTATTTTCTCTTTTTAAAATATTAGTTAACTAACGAAACTAAGCTTAAACGTTTTTTAGGGTTCCAGGTGGACCTTCCAAGCTGACAGAATGGACCAAGATATCGGTGGTTGGACGTTGAAGGCTGATCAAATGCAAGTCCTCAACCCACTATTGATTTTAGTTTTCATTCCTCTGTTTGAAGTTGTAAGTATAGTTTAAATGTTGGGGTCTGCTTCACAATTTTCAAGTAAAAGTTAGTTAGTTAAGTTACATAAAACGTACTTTTACTTGGCAATGGTGAAAAAGGTCCTTAGGTTCATGACATTATCCTTCCACAATTGATCTAATGAATTGTATTGCAGGCAATATATCCATTTTTAACATGGTGCAAGTTAATACGAAAACCGCTGCACAAAATGATATGGGGAGGCATACTAGCGGCTGCTGCATTCGTCATCTCAGGCATCGTTGAACTCAATCTATTGGTAAGCCATTTAAACTACAAACAAATCCATTAAAACATTTATTTATGCGTAGTTTTACAAATAACTATCAATTTAATTGTAGCCTACATACGGAACCCCAGTTGAAGCAGGCTTAGCGCAATTGAGAGTGTACAACGGATATAATTGCAACTTCACATTAACTCTTCAAAACCATTCTAGAAACTTCAATGAAACAGAAAACTTTGCAATACCTCCTCTAGGAATGTTCGAGAAGTTGGACATTGCAGCTGATAACTTTACAGAACTGCCTTACTCTCTCACTGGACAAGGAAATATTAATTGTTCCAATAAAACGTATCAAGGTATCTTTCATTTAAATGAGAAAACTGCCAACTCCTATTTTATAACAAATGATGGCGTTTTGAATTTTATTGACAATAATGACAAGGCCATTGATGGTGTCAATGTGAGGTGAGTAAGAAATATATATTACTTTTATAATGGATATTTTAATATCATTTAAAAATGCATCTTTTACTGTTATGGGTAAACATTCAAGCACAGATCAAGCAAAAAATCCTATAGTTCATCCTTATAATTGATTTTGCATGAATTGGGTGAATAATATTTTTCATAAATCATATTCCAAAAATCAAACATTTTTCGTTCTGGTCTAGAATTTACCAATTTGTTTTGTTTACCAAATAGAAGCAAACTATCGTCTCCTAAAGTCATTGGCACCCATGTCACATTAACCTGCTTTTTGAGCGTAGGCTCTCCTTTTTTGGCAAAATTGGCCCAAATTTCAGCTATTTGTGTAATAAAAATTCTGTCTCGATTGAGTAAATCATCTTTAATTTTTACGTAATTTTCCCAAAGCGGGTCACATTTAAGGATGTAACAAATTTCATCACCGTGTGCCGCTCCTTTAATTTTGACGTTAGTGCCAGCGACCGAAGTCGCTCGTGCTGCGCTAAAATTACCGACATAGTTAAACTTGTACACATATAGCTGAGTTTCTGATGATTTTAAAAATGTTTGTATAAATTTATAAATAGGATATTTGTGAAGGTCGGAGACATATTTTAACAATCCATCTAATGAAGCTTCGTTAATATCATTTTTAAAATAATTTTGACGTATTAAGTTTCCAATTTCACGATATTTCTTACTCCCATATTTATATCTACATGAATCAGAAAAGGGTACTAAATATTTAAATTGCTGGAAAGATTTCAAATGTTGAGGGTTGTGTATAAACGGTAACACCTCTGTTATACTTTCTTGTGTTGTGAAACCGACCATAATATCCATAAACTTTAGATGTTTTAAGTTCTCACTTATTTCTAACGTCCGTTTGGATATCAATGATCTTTTTTGTGTTTCATTTAGCGGCATGAAAGGTATCATAGGCCTTTGATAATTCCTTGTACTTTGACTATCGTATATTTTGGCTGTACTTGTTATAATTTCATTCGTCGGTGCACTCGTTATGTTTGGAAAACCAGCGATCATCAATGCTTTTTCAAGTTTTATCTTCTCAAATTCGGAATCACCCTGAAAAATTGAGGGTGAATATATGCTACCACTTTGAAGAATCACCTTAGAAAAAAGTCTTCGGAATTTCGTCATCATTAACAAAGATACAAATGTAGCTGCGGATCCACTACTCATAATTGTGACTCTCTCGCTGTCGCCACCGAAGTATTTAATATTCCTTCTAATCCATTTTAATCCCATTACTATATCTTTCAAACCCATATTCGTATGGTTGTCCGTTTCATTCAATTTTAAGAATCCAAAGACTGACAGTCTGTGGGTCAAAGTCACGAACACAACATCATTATCTATAAGAAAGTCTGCTCCATGTATGTGACTTAAACTTGAAGTGAACGCGTATCCATGTATCCATACAATAACAGCCTTAGGAGTCCGTATTCCATATTTTGGAAGGTACGGTGTATAAATATTCAAATGTAGGCAGTCTTCAAAACCATAGAGTCCATGCTTGTGGACAATATGGCCCTGAGCACAGGCTCCATGGTACTCTGTAGTGGCATCAAAGGGTCTTTTCCATTTCTTTATTGGTACAGGATTCTTGAACCTTAATTTTCCTAAAGGAGCTTGTGCGTAAGGCACTCCATAAAATGCGTAAAACACCCTTCCATTGAAAACAGTTGATTCCGTTGTTCCGTACACTGTACCCTGATTAATTTTAACATCAACTCTGCAAAATGTTTGTAAAAAGAACGAAAATATTAGCGAAACAAAAAGGACTGACATATTGCGATTTGATCGGCACGTAAATAAATTCGAATTGAGTTTCATTACATTTTATCACACTTCGCAAAATTAAAAATCAAACCTGAAATTGATTAGTAAAATGTTTACAGGTTTTTATCAAATTTGAATGGGATTGTTTCCATACAAATATATGATGGTAAGAAAAACAAAACAAGATTGGATATGATGAGTGACGATACGATGCAAAAATCAATAGACAAAGGTACATATGACGTAATCGTAAACGGGCGTACAGTTTTGGAAGGCTTTAGATTTATGTCCGGAGCCGTGTACACCATCAATGTTTATGAAGATTCTGATGGAAATTACGTAAGTATATTGCAAAACATGATTTGAATATAGAACAAAAATATTATTTTGTAAATTGATTTTTCCTATTCTACTCCGCATGCATAGCAAACAGCGCTTTACCGTATAACAAACCTGTTAATTCAGCCCTCATTATTTTCAAAAATAAATAAATATTTTATTTGAGTATTTTTCATCTACACTATTGAGAGAACTATTCGGTAGCATTACAAAATTCTAGAATATAATAGAATAGAAAACATTTATTGCACACAAACATAGACAGAATATACATACATGAATAGAACAAAAAAACTACCTAGTGTTATTAATAAGTGGTACCCTCCTATAACCTTCTTCATGTCTCAAATATGTCAAGCAGCTAGCAAACGCAGAGACGATCACTCCGCCCAACAGCATCCACATCCTGTGGCTGGTGCCGCAATACGTGGTGATGACGATGGGCGAGGTGATGTTCTCGGTGACGGGGCTGGAGTTCTCCTTCACGCAGGCGCCGGCCAGCATGAAGTCCGTCCTGCAGTCGGTCTGGTTGCTGACTGTGGCGTTCGGCAACTTGATAGTCGTGCTCATCGTGGAAGGGAACTTTTTAGACGCTCAGGTTGGTTGAAAATACTAGTTTGCAAACTATATGTTGGACAAGGAAATTTGATAGTCGTACTCATCGTGGAAGGGAACTTTTTGGACGCTCAGGTCTTTGAAAATGCTAGTTTGTAAATTATATGTTGGATAAAAATTTGTAACTTAAATTATTAGAAGTAGGAGTTTATTTTTAGTTAGTAATCGTTTCCCAAATATGAAAGAGTTGTCTAGGCTTCGTACAGGTGCAATGCTGATACTAAATACACTACAGAAAAACTGTGGACGTTGTAAATAAAAATTAGAACATTATTTTGATAGAATTTATATATTATTAAATATCTTTAGAATGCTTTTAATTACCATTATTTTTAAAACTTGTATTAATTATACCCATTATTTGAGGACATTCATTTGTCTCGACGATGACTGACAACTTTTTGTATTGCAATTGTTTGAATACCTTTATAATATAACTAGCGACCCGCCTCGCCTGCATTTGCAATGTAAGCGTAAACAAAATGATAATCAATGCCATTAGAAATCTCAAAGCTAACAGTTCTTCTCCACTATTTAATGGATGTTATCATACATATGAATCATTCTGTCTATTAAAAAATCCGGTGCCTAGTTTTAAAGATTCAGGCATACAAAGGGACATAGGGACAGAGAAATCGACTTTGTTTTATACGATGTTTTAACCATTAAATTCTATCAAAAAACTCCGATATAAAATTGCCCTCTGTGATCAATTAGGCTATATTTAAAAAGGAAAATCTCCAACTATTTCAAAAATCTTGCATTCATATTGTTTCAGTGGAAGGAATTTTTCCTGTTCGCCGGTCTCATGTTAGTGGACATGTTCATTTTCACGGCCATGGCTTTCCGATACAAGTACGTGGAACTGAAATCGAGCGTGGAGCAACTGCCCGTGGAAGAAATAAGACTGCCTGATAAGCCTAGCAAAAACAATTAGTATAAGCATGTTAAAATAAATTGGTTAAATGTTGCATTGATTTTTATTTTTATCTTAAAAGGGTGGCTATTTTTATTTACCTTAAATTCCACATATTGGTTGGTTCAAGTGTTACAACCGAGAAGTTCTGGTTTACGATAGGAAAAAGTCCCGATTTAGCAGAGGTAGGCCAGGCTGATCACCTACTTGCTCTAATAACAAACGATTAGAACAGACATTCTCCAATAGAGGACAAGTGACTTCATTTTTTCAAAATCTAGTTATTTTATGAATTTTTTACTTCTTTCATCTAGAAACTTCGAGTCAAGATCGTTTAGCTCTTGAGGATTGAAGTAGACACACAAAAAAAAGTAGATGATGCATGGAAAAAGATGCATAAATTTTTATAGTCCACTAGAATTAAAAGCGGGAAAGGTAAAATCAAAGGCGATAAACGATTAGGGATCATCTAATATATAGAGATTATTGAATATATTAATATGTTCACGCAATTTCGTAAACAATTTTGGACTGGCAATTATTGGACTGCGATGACTGCCTGGATAGATTGCCTCATTGATGTCATCCACAGATACCCATTGAGATATTGTAGACGCAGGCCTATTCATACGCATACATTTGTATGACATCAATAGTAAATCGATAAAATGATACACGGGAATAGATAGGTATATATAGAGGGAATATATAGAGGTTTAGGCCTAAAATCCATATGCTGGTTATAACATCGTAGTCACGCATATTACTGAAATTCGATGTTATGATTTTGAAAAAGAACTGCTTTTTAAGTTTTAAATAAATTAGATATTTTTCTTACTTCTTATTTATGACTACACATGTGTATTTTATGCATGTGTGACCTACATACAAAACTCGATACTGCACAACAAGACATACTTATGCAACCTCAACGGTAAACAGGTAGCTTTTAAGATGACAGGTTACGATATTCTTTATAAAAATTCCTGTGTACATGTAAGGAAATGAGCTTACCAATTATCATACATTAAAATCAACGTTAACGATTTACTTTAACGTTAATTAAATACTCTTTAACTCTATACTTAGATAATTATGATGATGATTATATCATATGAAACTATCAATATAATCAAATTATAGTTGGTCTCAGTATTTATTTAATACACTAAAAGATAATTTTAGTTCTTTCAAAACTGAAGTAGGTAAGTTGATAATCCTTTTCTATTGTACAATCTCTTATCAGACTGATAAAATGCTTTCTCAACCAAACTAATCTATAGTTTGAAGAAAGCATATAATACTACAGTACTCTGGACGAAAGATTAAATTCTAAAAAAGATAAGGTTAACTAAACGATACTTTATAATAACGACTTTTCGATATAAATGTAAGCATGATATTAAAGTAACAAAAATAATAAAAAAAAAACAAAACGTGAAATACACGCAAAATAACAATAAAACAAATAGATGTACAATCTGTTTAGTCAAATGGCGTGAACACATAGACAATTGGTTCTGGATAATTTGTGTGTTGTTCCCATGTAGAGCACGACGAGTGACGGCGGTTAACCCCTGACACGAGGGGAGCTTCGAGCGTCCCAAACTGTGGACTAATAACTGATTTGATTTTTTGTTTGTTTATTTGATTTGAATTGGCGCTTAAACTACTGGATTTGAAAAGTTATTTTAGCAATGGAATTCTATTACCCTGATGAACATAAACCATATAACATTATGCTATGGGAGCGAAGCTGTGCGGATTGCTTGATGCTGTTCAATATAATGTTTCGGACCATATTTGGATTAATAAATACATTTAATTACCAATGGAATATATTAAAAAAGATTTGATTGTTAATTTGCTAATAGGTTCCAAAACTACTGGACCGTTTTAAAATCATTGTACCATTAGAATCCTTAACCCATTACATAAGAAATATCTGCTTTTAATTTAAAGCGGGTTTTTCAGCCCAAAATAGCATTTATATTACGTTTTATATAGTTACTCAATGTTGTCCAATCATCACGGAAACATTTAAATCAAAATTCTTGTATAGGTATATTTATAAACAAATATGCCAATTATGTTAAAAAGTTTGAGAATCGCATGTTCACAATGAATCGCACGAGTCTGTGAGCGACTTGTTAATAATTGCGTATAATAAATGCTTAAATACAACAAACAGACAGACAAATACGGGTAGGGGTGTACACAAAAAGTCCTCTTTGGTTTCCATTGACAATACTGAGGTTTTAGAAGCGCTTACAAGATTCACATTTGTTGAGCTCGTTTATTATTGTGCTTTAAATTCATTATGTTAATAGATTTTAAATACAATATTCACTTCGATTTATCAATATGTGTATAAATTTAGTTAGTTAAATTCGTATAGTTTTAACTTTTAAGGACAATTTTGGTAGTAATACCAACAGCTTCTTCAGTAACCTATCGTTTTTCCTTGTAATGTTAAATTAGGTACCTACTTAAATTCTTAATACTGATTTAACTTTCTACACAAAAGAAAAAATAAGCAACAAGTAAATTAAAACCCTATGATTTTCAAAAGAGAATACCAGATTCTAAATTCAAGTTAGGAATAAAACAACTAGCTTAAAATATAAAAACAACTCCATCCCTATATTGTCTCGCTACATTTTGTCAACGATTCGAACTTCAAGCATGTCCCATAACATGAATTAACTGTCGTAAAAACAGTTTTCACGAAGGCGTTGGTACATGTTCCACACACTTGGGCCGGCGCGCGGCGGCCGCGTGGCGCGCGCGTGGCTTTCGGAGTCGCACCAAAGCGTACCACCACGTGCGCACTGGATAATCTCCTCCCAGCATATGCAGCCAAATAAATAAATTAACTGGAGCCAGTAACCGCGGTTTCGCTTATGGCCCGCGGTTAATCTCATGAGAAAATTAAATTGCTTGCATGGCTGAGCGCTTAATTAATTTCGCACTGGTTTGTTCACAATTAGATTTCTAACATTCGGTTCTATGTTTGCGGTATTTAGTTTATGCTATAATTGGGAATAACTTATGTTAGAAGATTATTTCCTGTTGTGATCGAACACTTCCATCATGCCACTAACATTTTCTTGACATACCTATTTAATCTAAAGACAGATTATTTTATATTTAAATCTTACAAGAATTTGAAGATATATACATATTGCTTTGACAGCTATGGAAAATTGTAATATTTATTTGTGTAAAAAACTTTTAATTCAGTACCTACGTGCCAGAATAAGATCAACTAAATTAATTCGTATTCAACGCCACCAATTGAAGCAATATCTAAAAAAATAATAAGAAATTGTGGAAAGCTGAATAGTAGGAATATTGTCTAGATATTACATTCCATTAAACTTTATCTAGGAATACTAACTTCCTTAAATTAGCATATTTAAAAAAATCTCCCTTATCTGATATAAAATCCATTTTCCACACAAACCGTCTGCCCCAATTCATCGCTCCACTTCAGCGTATAATCATAACGAGTGAGAAATGTAAGGGCTTCAAGAACTATTAAGAATTCTGGGCGGGGTCGGTCGCGTGGACCCCGCGTGGCCCTGGCAGCTCACGGGCCCTCCGCGACAAATCAATTACAGGGTCGAATGGGGACGGACTTCCGAACGGGAATTAGCACCAAATTATACTCTACGAAATTACTTGTTTGCTATGCGTTAATTTATAGGCACGATTGGCTATGCTTGCTTGGTGATGGGAAAAGTTCTCACGGATCATGTTGTGACTTTACGATTAGTTCAGGTTTATAACAAATGCTTAGGGACTACGTTGTTGAAATAAATATTCGTTTGTAATTCACATTGGTATAGCTTTGTTAATGAGGTATTTTTTCATATTTAGGTAATAAAAATCTTAACAAAATCTCAATTTACACTATCTCACATTGTATAAAATCTTAGCAAATTCTCACGTTACTTTAATAGCCTTAAAATATTTCATAATTATTTCAATAATAATTATTTGTAATATTTTTAATATCAATTTAAATGTATGTATTAATTTGTATTTATGAGTGATTTTTACTATGGATCCTGTTGTCTGAAATAAAGTGATTTTATTTTATTTTATTTATTTCTATGTCCTGATATGTAAAAGAGGTCACCTGCTTTCCTGGAGACACATGCATTGAGCACGCAAAGAATGGCAGACGAGATCCATGAAGCAAACGATATTATCATTGATTAGGTATTGTTGAGATAACTAATATGATTTATTAAAATTACCTTGAATTATTTTTTCCGTTAACGTAAAATTTTAATCGCAACCATTTAAAAAATAACTGAAACATAGTATCTAAAATAGCATAATATAAAGGAATTTATGATTACAGCTCGTTTGCAAAATGAATTGGACGTGGGATTTAATATCCCTAGAATAACGTGATCTACGATTTATACAATAATAGCTCTAACAAAATAGACACGAAGATTACTACAATGCGATGCGACTTTATTGAATGAGCTGATATAAAAGGAGTTTTTAAATCTAACTTAAATACGGGCTAAATCATCCAAAATCCGTTGAAATATTTTGCAGTAAAATACAAAACATAAACCAGAATTCACCTGTATAATATTTTAATAATTTGAAGTAATAGAATTATTTTGTAAGTTGATAGTCGAATTCTAAAACGACCTGTGTCCTAAAGAAAGTATACCTAGTTACTTCCTAGTTAGAAAAAAGTATTTCAGTCAAATGGTTACAAAGAGGAGGAGGGTTTAATATAATCAATTAGTATTTTCAATTATTAATGTAATCAAGAATGATATAGATTATAAAAGACAGAAAATACTAGGAATAGATAGAAGACGTAATCGCTTACATTACCTACAATTACAAATGATAAATATGATAATCAATCTAAGCTATTTATTAAAAATAGAAAATCATTTCAAAACTCTGCTATTCGGTGGTAATAAAAGAAAAACTCGCTATATTTGTACAGTTCCCGAAAATCCAAAGGTCCTTGAAAGCGATGCCTGCGTTTTATAGCTGTCAGACACAGGAGAGGCGGGCCTGGCATCGATCCGCAGCTCGCGGCAAGCGGTGCGTGATGTAAGGCATGTACAGACAGTTGAGAAGGATTTTGTCTGAACTTGTCTAGTTCAGTTCAGTCAGTAGAAGAGAGACTCTTTAGAGAAAGATCGTATTTTGATAAGTTTTAGATGTGATTTATGTGTGTTTTAAGTTGAGAATTTGGGATTGGAATAGCCCGGAACAAATTTAAGTTCAGTCGTAACAATAAATGAAAAAAAATCATATGATATAAGTTTTGTGTAAGATCGTCTTTAGTAGTCTTCGTAGTTATCATTTTTACAGAAATAAGATAAGCTTATACATATTCTAAGAATTTAATTAATTTTTTTCATCGTCTATGAACACTATATTAATAACTCTTCAAAAAAATATAAAGCTTTACATGTTAAGAGGAATTATTCAAGAAAATATTTGTATATTTCCTGAACATAGCTCATTTTTGCAGAAAAACAAAGAAACGCTAGCGTGGGGAAAAGAAAATCGAAGTACTCATACAATTTTCCGAGAAAATCGATTAAGCCCATCCCCCGAGCCACCCCTATTGTCAGAAGCTCCGCCTCCGCTCGGGGTTGATGTTCACACAGCACACACTCGAAAGTATTTACATCTCAAATTAAACTTTATACCGACCCGCTAAGACACAGCGTCGGGCTGCGGGGTGGCCGGTCGCCCCACACGTTGGGGACGCAACTCACGCAAAATGGCCACCCTCTGCGGTATAAAATTAATTTTCAAACTTTGCTCCATGTCAGTCCCTTTTCGTATCGAAAGTGACAAGAGTGTTAGCGTTTAACATTGAAATGTCGGGAACGCGAACTCAAGTTGCGGATTCGTCGACGTCGCCGCCGTTGAAGTGGGTTCGATAAATTGGTTTTTAATATTAAATTATGTATTGATTTTATAAAGTTTATCGTGTTTAGTGAGAACCGTCGGTTGGAGTACTCGGGGCTGAAGTTCACGTACGTGGACGGTTCGGACGACGAAGGGCCGTCGATTACATCAGAGCTGCCGTCGTGCGTGTATGCTGCCGCGCGGAGCCGCCTGCAGTTGCCGCTGGCGGCGTATGTCCATCAACACACAAGACAACTACACACAGGTAACTGTAATCCCATAAGCTTACGTCTGTGGTTACTTGTGGTGTACAAGTACAACGACAACAATTTACGTGTACAACGGCACGATTGTTTCATTAGTTGCCAATTATTAAACAGTGGGACATTGATTTGATTTTTTTTATTTGTTAATGATATCATAAAATTTACAGTGTGCATATTAATTTAATATTATATATTAAAATTAAACGATGTATTTTATCGAAGAATTATTAATGCAAAAAGGGCCACATATAATAATTAATATGAGAAATATCTTACCCCCCAAAATTAATTTACAATATATAAAAGCCTTTTGTTTTGGCAATCTATTGAAGCGAGGTGTTAACGATGTAATTAAATTTATCTGCATTATATTTTCTTCTATTTTTTATTTTACTATTGAAAAACCTGTAGCGAATGTGATTTTAAATAACGATATAAGTTACGTTCAAAATATCATAATTTGTGTAAAAGAAACCGTATAAAAATTTAAATGACATATTTATGCCGTGCGCAATGTAGTCTAATAATAAGTTTAATGAATTTCTTTTATTTTATATATTTTGTTGCATATATTCTTTTTTATTGTATTTGAATGCATCTACTTTATTTTTTCTAAGCATTTTCATCTCATAAATTATGTTACTTGCTTCTTGACAATAAATTTTCTGCTTTCTAGTCATAAGCCTATAATACCATGCCATGTAACCACTATAGACACCAGTATAATTGTACATTAATAACGCAGGACTATAAGTGAATTTTTGGATATATTCTACCCATTTATCGTTTTTTGTCAAAAATGTCTCTAGAATACTAGTCTAGCAACATTTTGCGCTACATAACGATAATATTGTTTTCCGATACAAGTTACAACGCAATTCTTTTGTATTAATATTATTCGTGTGATAGTTATTACAAATAATAAACTTTATTCTAATTAACTTTATTTTTAAAATTAACTATATTTTTCATCAAGATGGGATCCTGGATACTTCAATGGACTCAGAGTACCAGTGTGGAGGGTCGCCGTACCGCGTGCAGAGAGCCGCCGCCAACGTCAGGGAGAGACGGCGAATGCTGAGGTCCGGACCCAATGGGTATCTTTAGCTTGCTTTTAATTACCATTATTTTTAACAATTGTATACATAAATTTAGCCACGAAGACGCGCCTCAATATTCTTCTCAATCTTTGACAGTGTATGTGTACAAGGTGTTACAGGTACACACTCATTACACACTAAATTAAATAGGCTAATCAGGACAAAGTATTGTAATCATAATATTCCAAATTTTAAAATTCAAAAATTGATGGGGCGCGTCGTCATGGATGGCACTATCTGTCATACTCATTATTTGAGGACATTGATTTGTCTAAACGATTTATATTGCAAATTTTTGAATACCTTTTATATTATAAATACAGTAAGAATTTTAATATTGAATTC
The DNA here is from genome assembly GCA_001586405.1 of Phoebis sennae. Classification (NCBI taxonomy): domain Eukaryota; kingdom Metazoa; phylum Arthropoda; class Insecta; order Lepidoptera; family Pieridae; genus Phoebis; species Phoebis sennae. Next base: position 689,416 of record LQNK01000863.1, read on the forward strand.
ACTTCGCTTCACGGTCCACGGTGTATTGTGTATTGAATTTGGTTGTAATATTTTTAACCGATACTAGCCGCCATGACTGATATAATATATTCTCACGTTTATAAAGTTATTTTATTGCTTATAGAATAGAATATTTTTAAGTGTTTGCTTTAACTTATAATGCAAATTACAAATACTAAGATATTTTCTTACTATTATCGTTCACCGTTTAAAATCACCTAATTAAATATTTATTGAAATCAAGTAGTACACAAAATTCAATGAATCCGTACTTAAATAAATATATAAACTGATTGGGATTGACGCCGATTTACATGATTTTTTTCACAAACATTTTGTGGCCCTAGAAAGAACTATGGATATTATTTTATTTCGAAAATTTCATGATAACAGGAAATATACGTCGGCTGAAACCGCAACGCTAGTGGGAAATACTATTACAGAAACGCTTAGGTTGCTATCTTTCGTTTGTTTGTTTAATCTACCTACGTGATCAGCTTTTAATACTTTATTTAATGCAGTCAAATAAATTAAATTGGTAATGAAACATATTTCACTTATCAAAAGCCTTGTTTAGCTAGGCTTTTTTATATTTTCACGTTTTATATTTTTGTTTTGATTTTAAGTTAAAATTAGCCACGTCCCTTAGTTTCACCCGCGTAATTCGCGATCCCGTGGAAATTCCGAAATAACCTACTTGTATACTAAATTTCATGAAAATATATTCACTACTTGCGGCGTGATTGACACACGAATATCCAAACATCCAAACGTTCACACTCATAAGTAGCATGTTATTTTATAACCGTGGTACATCGGCCGATAATAGAGTAAACTTAACCCTATGTTTTGGTTAAAAGAAATGAATAAAACTGCAATATTTTTAATAAGGACTAAGGAGCTAAATCATTGAGGCCTATGCCTGGAACGAAAATCGATATACGAACATTGCGACTTAAAAAATAATAACTTTTTGCCAAAAAATAGAACCGACATCCTCACACGAAATAGTGTGCCAAATTTGTTTAATTGAAAATAGGCAAGAGCACCGACTTTGAATATACTTCAAAAACAAAAATTATTTAACTTATTTTCTACTTTTTGTTCAAATACTCAACTGAAGCATAAATTTCATAGATGAGCTATAAAGTTAGGATTGGTAAATAAATTTAATAAAAGTACTTACAAGAATAAATATGAGCTAAAAATTCCTATCAATTTAGTATTTGGACATATAACACTCAAAATAAAAACCGTACAATTAAGGAGCTCTAAGGAGCTACTAAAACGTATTCGTGGTGTTGTGTCTTTAGCAGTATAAACTCGGCGTTCGACGAACTGAGGGTCCACGTGCCTACCTTTCCCTACGAGAAGCGGCTTAGCAAGATAGACACCCTGCGATTGGCCATCGCGTACATTGCGCTGTTGAGAGAAGTAAGTTTATTTTTATGTTTTGGTTTAGGATTCGTGTTGTCTTTAGTATAATAGCCACGAGAAGCGGCTTAGCAAGGTAGACACCCTGGCCATCATCTTTAATTAAATAAATGTAAATTCTTTTTTGTCCATTTCTCAATTAATTCTTATAAATTATTATAGAAAACATATTTAGATTACAAGTAGGTATTTTTATTAAGTTTACGTGACAAGACAAGTAGACTTTTTTATAATTATTCTACAGTGTAAGAACTAAGTGCGTAGTTGAAATGTGCGAGTGGTAAACTTTTAAAATGTTTTTATTTGTTAATTATTTAGGTTTTAGATGCCGACTACGACCCACTTACGTACGTAGAGAAATGTCTTCGAGGAGAGATTAAAGCAGACCGGGCACATTGGAACACCAGTGGTGAGATTCCTTACTTTTATAGTAGCATAGTGTAAGAATTATACATTCATGAAAGCTGTATTCCGTAGTTTTACAAATCTTTTCCATGAATCTAATCTATCAAAATAAAAAAAAAAATCATCAAATCTGATAAGCGGATTTAAACAATCGAACAAATGAATAAGTAGTTCCGCTTTATAACATTATTTTATACATCTTCCGTTCCCGTAGGATTTTCCGTATAAAAGCTATGCTATGTCCTTCCTCGGTTTTCAAACAATCTCTATTCTCTGCACAAAATTTCATCCAAAAGCTTCAGAGCGTATTTAATTCAAACAAACCAACAAACAAATAAGGAATCAAATCTTTCCTCTTTTTTATGTAATAGCGGGCAACAGGAGCATACGTTACCTGATTATATTATTCTATATAATATTAGGTCAATAAAGATGTACCAAGAATAAATACGTATTTTATAGGCTAACTGCTGTAGCTAACGCATGAGCGTGTTGGTTGTGGTATCCTTTGTATGGATCATGACACTCCATTCAATAGAATCGATTTTACCCCTATGATCGTATCACTCATTGAGCCCACGTGAATCAAATGTAAGAATTAATTTAAATTTAAATTGAGTAATAATGATCTTACGTTTTTTAAATTGTGATATTATCGATGAAATAATTGCCGCAGTCTTTTGCGCCAAAGAGTGTGGATTCGATCCCCATCGGTAAAAATTATTACGCGATGAACATTGTTGTAATTTTGTTATCATTTTAATAATCTATAATATGTTTATCATGTGTGTTAAACGTTCGAGAAAATTTATTTATTTACATAATTTTAGAGTACGCGTATATCATATACCTAGCATTCTCTTAGTTAGTTTTTAATGTTGTTTATTCACAAACCTTGTTATAGCTATATATATAATTTCAGATTTAACGGCACGATTATCGTGGATCAACTGGGAGAACCTGGGAGTGAACCCGCAGCGCCGCAGCGTACTGACCTCCCTGGCCCTCAGCTCCGAGAATCTGCAGTACCCCCACAACTGATTAACATTAATCAAACGATATACCTTTCGATTTGGATAACACCTATATATCGTATTAGTTTCACAAACTTCATTTAGTTTCTACAGCGATAGATTCCGTTATATTTGTTCAATCTATCGCCTGTGTGTGTAGACACCATTTTGAAGTCGGACACTTTTCCACAATTTTCTTTAATATTCAATAAGATTTAAAAACCAAGTGGGCTCAAGTTGTCGACTAAATGCACGAGACACTGAAAGGCAGCGCAGGAAGCTTTAATAAACTAGTTGACGGGGCACCACTACTTTAGGATAGTCTTAAATTATGAACATAAAAGCACGCGGGTAGATCTAGAGCGTTGTAAGGCGTCAAATAAATGTACTTTACATGTCCACAATAGAAACATGGTTATAACAGTAGTGAGTAGTTTTCTAATTCTAAAATTGATTGATCAAATCAAGGCTGAACGAAAACCCTTAATCAATGACGATGTATTTAATACCTAATACAATGCGGGCATATAACTTTTAAAATCGCCTAAGAAATTTCAATCTCCACCTGTCTTCCACTACCTTTTATAATCATATTAATGAAGGCAGCCAAATAAACAATACATTTATTACAATGTGCCTTTAAAATGGCATTTAATTACTTAACGTAGGTACTTTAAACTTCTTGTAAATCAACGAAATCACATTGTTTAATTGAAAGTAAGTTTTGTATCAGGGTTGTCTTCGTAATTTATAGTAATTATTCGTAATTAATAATTGCAGTTGCTGGCGTTAGATTAAGCTAAGCACACATATATAAATTTAACTGTTATAGTAGGTACGTATCGATGTACTTAGACCACATCATTAGTAGTATATTAATAATAATAATAATAATACAGATATCAGCCGTGTATTTACGGTATCAATAAATTAAAATTAAGGACCAAAACATAACTTGTTACTTGATATCAATAATAATAATTTGTAATTCTAGAATCACACATTGAATACTGTTATACAGTGAGATAATATTGTCATTTATCCATTTGCATACATTTCCCGAACATAAATTTGGAAGTTAGTATCAGCAGTCAGCACTCATGTTTTAATATATAGAACATAAATAATAGAAAATACTATTTGTTGTAAAAGTGGTCATAATATTAATTTTAAATATGTAACATGTTCGTTAGCATGTCCCATTGTCACATAACATATACACGCCAATAAAAGCTTAGTGTATAGGTATTATGGGCATACTCGTATATAAATTGACGCAATGAATAATTGTCTTACTTAGGTTCATACAAAAAAACGCATTTTGGTTATAATTGTATAAAATTGTAAATTATGTTTCAGCTTATGCATTTTCCTTGTGTATAACATTTTTAGAAATATCAAATATCTAGTCAAAATGGTGCAATAATTTAGTATAAATAAATATTTATGTCTATTTGTTTAGATACTTAGTAATAAGGTTAAGTCGCTTAACTTATTTATTACCACGCTTAATGTTTACAAATAAAATACTTAAAAATTGTTGACTTTTTTTATTTCACTTAAATGTAAGGAAGAGATCATACTGTGGAAGTTTTACAATGTACTGTACTTTTTTATATTTTGTTTTCTAAATATTACTTATTTTTATTACAATAAGTAAAAAAAACATCATGTATCACTATACATCGCGAATAATAATCCATTTTAAACCAACTTCCAAAAAAAACGAAGAGGTTATTACTACATATTGCTAAGTTTTCATGTAAAGGCGATAATAAAATTCTATCATTACTTTAAAGCCTAAGCTAAAAAAAAATATATAAAAATAATACAATTGAAATTTTCATTAATCCTTGCCCATTTCAAATATAAACAATGAACAAAACACACATACACAGTACAAACTACACATCAAACAAATCTACCTGATCATTTAAGAGTTATACAATACTGTAAATCTTCATACAAACTCCAATTATTGCTTATATTTACGGCCAGTCTTCTAGATCTCTCTTCGCATGCCACGTCAAGCCAGAACCGTTGGGAGTGTGCCTCGAAGGAAATAACACATGCCTAACAAACGTCCTACCTTGAATTAAACCAAGGAAGATCCTCCAATTCTTTTTCTTCCCCAAATTATATGGATTGCGAAAGTTTGCATTTTGTTTCTTCATCGTAGTATTAATATGTGATTCTATGCTGGTTTCTCCTCTTGCTATATTCTTGCTATGCATCATGACTAGACTCCCCAATGCTATTAATACTGAAACGCAGCACACAGCCATGAAGATAACAGCTTTTCTTTTCCAAGGATCGGCTGATATCAGCTGAGCATCCGTTATGACTGGGGTGGGAAGAATGTGTACCCGCGGGAAGTTCTCAGAGTCGTACTCGGGAATATCTTTCACCGGGACTAGAACTCCACTTTGGTTCAATCGGAGTGGATGACCAATTAAATCAGGTTCATCGGTGGAGGTTACCGCACCTGAAATAAGTTTGGTGGTTTTATTGCATTATTCTGCACCATCAATTGAATAAATTATTTATCATTGCCTTAGATCTGAGATTTTTCTTTTGATCAATCTTAAGATGACCTAACTAACCTTTCTACAAATAAATACTTTTGAAAAAATATAATCTGACATATGAACCTATATAATTAATTGAATATTTGTGTTTTATAAAGGTTGAAATATTTATGCCAAATAATAAGCAAACTAATAAAAAATATACCTGGATCATTAATCCAAATTACTTCATAGCCAATATCAATTCCGAAAACGATAACAAACGTCACTCCAGCCACCATATATGCCATGTAGAGGAAGAAGTATCTCGCATTGTAATATCCCACACAGTTGTTCAGCCACGGGCAGTGATGGTCCATTGCCAGAATGCATCTATCACAAACAGAACAATGGTGCGTCCTGGGAGGCTTCGGTGAAATGCATTTCTTGCATATACCCGCTGCTTCTACTAACATTGCACCCTGCAAACCATATTAATATGTTCAACAAAATAATAAGTGTAATTGTGTGAAGTACAATTACAATTATTAGTATGTAGATTAATAAGTACATTTGTTAAAACTTGTAAAATAACATACTTATGAGTATGAATTATAACTTATAAGAATGAAATATGCTTATATAATTTAAACCATTTTTTACATTAAAGTTTTACAATGTATTACATGATCTAAATATGCTTTATGTCTGAGTATTGTATCAACAATGAGCAATTTGCTTGGTGCCCTAGTAATTGACAATAATACTTTTAAAAAAGTCCATAAGTTACATTTAGTATAAAGTATAAACAAGCAATAGCAATGACTTATCATTACAGCCGTGAATGTATGAAGGAACATCCAAATACTTTTGTCATTGAATTAAACAAAACCTAACCAGTCACTGGTGTTGCCTACATATCTCATGTAATACCTGTATAACATAAGGTAAATAAACTAAAAATACATACATGTGGCGGATATCCAGGTGGAGTAGTAACAGCCATGTAATAATGGAACACTATGTTGAGTAAAAGCCAGTTTCCAAATATAACAAGAAACATGGTGAAGTAAGGATTCCGGTGCCACCAGTAAGGCAACCCAATCCAGTAGGCAATCGCAACCACACTACATGTCAATATTGTCACACAAAATACAAACACCTGAAAATATAATATATTGTTAAGAGATTACATGAAATAATTTTAAACAACGAATTGCCATGACAATTTGCAATGAATGAATGAAGAATTTGTTAGGTAACTGATCATAATTACCAAGATGAAAATCAGTAATTCCCAATGAAGATAGATATTTGTTGGTTCAAAGCCAAGTTGGGTCTTCTAGCGTTATGAATGTGGATGAATAGTAAACAAGTTTTATTCTCTTTCTTGATATAAAAATAAGACATAAAAGGACCATATCTGAACCATTATTTAAAGCATTCAACCATTGCCTAATTCTTTAATATTTATGTTAAATTTTACCTTTCCTAAGCTTCCCGCAAAATTGTCCACAAACCAAAATATAGGTTCCAATAGGCAGTCAACCGCATAACTTCGATTCATATGCGCATTGTACGTGAGAGTATGAAACGTTAAGAGAACTTGTTCATATTTCCAAGAAATGTATTCTCTGAAAACCATATTGAATTATAAAAATGTACGTCTCAATATTTATATTGAATTATACAAAAACTTGTTAACAATGAAACACCGATAAATTTATTATTGATCAATTGTCTATATAATATTTATAGTTATAAATGAGAGCTATCGTATAATTCATTTTAAAGTTATATTTATAAGTATTCGTATTTTACTTACTTGATTTTCTTGTATATATCTCCACATTTGAAACGGCACCGTATTATAACCATTATGAATTAAACTTTTTCAGCATTTGGTCTACATATATGTAATCATAAAAAGTTATTAATATTAACTTAAACGCAATTGAGGTATATACTTGGTATATACATTAATTTTGTAAATGTGTTAAAAATATTTGTAATTTGTTTATTACATTCATGTCAATCCGAATATCCCGGATTTCGAGTTCCCGTTTCCGACCGATTTTAAACGTCATATTTTTGACATATTTCACAGACTCAGTATGATGCGCATACCATTATTTTTTTAAGTATAATATCTGTACCACCGTGCTAAATATCACAATTCCCACGATGAACTACTTCTTTTTAGACAAAACTAGCAGCCCACCATGGCACCATCGGCTAACTTGATTTTTTTTATATAAAACTCGTCATTCTTATTATCATAAGAAATACAATAAAGGCAATAAAAAATAATGATCATATTTTGAGTAGTCCTCAAGCTACGGCATGACGAAGGATTAAAATATATAAATAAATAAATTAGTGTACATAATAGGAATTAGGAAAATGAGATCTATGTTGTTTTTTGATTAATTTTTTATACAATCGATTTAACCAAATTGATATGATAAGGCTTACTACTGGTTATACCAGCGCTAATATTATAGTTTGATAAGTGTGATAAAATAGATTGCGTACGTTTTAAAATAAAATATTATACTTCCTGAAAATATAATAAATATGATTCTCTTGATATGTTTACAAGCTAAATAGTTTATTATAGAATTTTAGGACTTTTATTTTAGTATGCAAGTTTTTTTTTTAAATATTCAAGCATGCGATTCACCTGATATTTTGTGACCGACCGCAAACTATGAACATATATCTAGAACATCAAAGCGTTGCAGTTGACTTGCCGGTTTGAAGGAGAGAGGTAGAAGAGGATGGGATAGGAATGGAAAGTAATTATACTAATTATAAAAAAAACTGCATAATTATAATGAAATAATATGTTCATCCATCATAATATTAAAAAAAATCGGTGGACACTCAGCGGGCGGACCGAGGTCTCTGTGCGTTGTTGTTGTAAAATCTATAAATAATTATGGTAAAATACCTATATTACCATCTTGTACGCAGAAATTTGAAAAAAAAAAACGATGACCCATGCTTTATAGCTCAGTTATAAGAAAATAAAATCGCAATTTTTGTTATGTACTATATGAAATATCATATTATTATGATACTACAAGAACTGTAAAATAACTGGCCAATGACTTTTCAATAAAAAACGTGTGAAAAAAATATAACGAAAAATCTTTATTAAATATCACAATAATAATTCTGTTCACAATACTGTACCCTTGGTTTGCGCTGAACAATATTATTAAACATGTTAATTTGTGTCTTAACAAAAAGACACACTGAAATTATTAATTAATTATTATTATTATTATTGGAACTTTCATTTATCGCCATTTGACATAGAAATTAATAATTTTTCCTTATTATTATATCTCGAACTCTTATGAACACAAATTATTTATTCAGTGCAAACTCACACTTAAATATCTAAATCTATCTAGCGAACTAATATTGAGATCACATTAATTCTATGGAAGATCATTATACTATTATTAAGTCTTACAGAATTTGAGATGTTCACTTAATATGCGAAGTATAATGATTAAATTGACAAAAATGTATAAGTCGCATATATAAAAATATTATCAAAATAAATATTTAACAAAAATTTAATTCAAATTTTAAATTTGGCTAAAATGTATATCTTTTTTCATAACAAATCATGCGATTGTTAAATGATATAATATTATAATATGTATTACATATGTAATATAGAATTACAGATATTCTTTTAACCATTACAAATTAGATAAACCCAAATGCAGGATTATTATCTAAAGCAAACTGTATCACAAATTAACAAGACACAATATAGAATAATTTTTTGTTACATTTTAGCCAATATAATAAACAATACAATAATAAAATGAAATATGCATGCAGAAACATAATTTTTTAACAAAAAATATTTTTTTTAAATAAATTAATAAAACCAACGTAACACAATTTGTGATATATCTTGGCCATGTATTGCCATCCGCAACATATGTTCCACGACTTCGAACCTCTTTCCCACGTCCGTCTCTTTGAGTAATAAGTTCTGAAAAATTGATTATAGTATTAACATCAAATTAGGTACATGATATGTTGTTTGTGCATTATTATTGGGAACCACTGAATCTTACAATTTCCTTCAGTTCTTCGTTCCTTAGTAATTTACTGTAATAAATCTAGTTGGAATTTAATTTGGAAGCAAAAGTAATAAGTTTATTTGACTATGTTCTAATACATGTGTCTGTCCAAAATTATATAACACCTACCAATAGGAATTTTTTCACTGGAAGGACATTCATGAGCCTCCACAGCCAAAAAGGTCCATTTTTGTCGTATCTGTAGCTGACATCAACTTCGTGTAATGAAGGCATTCCGTAATAGTACTCCAAGTCTTGCCGGATATCTGGCTCGAGGTTTGCTAGCCAGATTTTTGCTTTTTTCACAATGCTTTGTGTGTATAACGTCATTAAATCATAGTCTTGTTTTGGGACATGTATATCAAAAATATTTGTAACTCTTCCAAGATCGTACCTGGAAATAAAATAATATTTGTTTTAATAAAGACAGTCGCTGTGCTTCGTATGTACTTATAGTCTTATTTTTCATATTATCATATTAGAGGCAGGCAGTCAAAATGATCTCCTGCAATATCAGAACTATCGCAACTAAATGCGCCTTTTTGAGAAGGATTGATAAAAACAGAAATATGGCAAGATTCTAGGCATTTAAGTAGTATTTAGAATCATACGATTTCACATAGTTGGTAGTGTGGCTTTACTTCTCTGCCATGAGTTCGGCCCAATACGAGCCATTACTATAACATACGTCAAAACACAGAGTCAATATTTTAGTGGTGTAATTGAAAACATTTGCGATACGATAATCTGAATCATTCGAAACCCAAATTCTAGATACACAATAGAATTTAAATGCATATGCATATATTTTAATCTTTTAAAAATAGGTAAATGGCAGAAGTCGGATGACGATCACCAGAATCAATGTTGAGAATGCTGGACCAATCGATGTTCCGATAATCATAGTTTTACTGTATACTTATGTGTTTATTTTTTACAAATAAGAGGAATACCAACCCGGGCATGTGATAGGCCTCTAGTACTTCAAATCTTCTTAATCCTATCCCAGTTACAAATAAATTACCATTGGGTAATTGCACGCAGTCTGTTATTTTAATAACCTGTAAAAGAAAAATAAACTAATAAATTATTATTAAATTACATTCAGTTAAAGTTAAGACTAGGCTCGTTTCAGCAGTAACAAGGTGACGATTTATTCCTGGAACCTCTCGAAAAAGATTTTAAGAAGATAAGAACTGCATTATAATACGAACTAAAATTTGAAGCCGTTTATTAATCAATAATGAACATGGTACATAATATCAGTCAATAATATTCTAAATTAGAAAAACTTCGCAAATTGAGAGCGAGACGCAAGATTTGATTACATATTTAAAATGTTTTCTTAAAAAGTCATTTTATGGTAGGTACTTAAATGTCTTTAACCAGTCTGTATCTCATAAACCGTGATAACTATAAAGCTCAAATTTACACAAATTATGTATTTGTGAAATTAAACACTATACAACAAATACTCAAAATAAAAAATATTAAGAGGGTGTCCGAACCCTTCGTACGCGAGTCCGTCTCGCACTTGGCCGACTTTTTATAGTTTCCAACGTACATCAACTTTTCATTCATTACAGAGCAATCAAAAGGACTTATTATGAACTTTAATGGGCATTTTAACTTTACAACTCACCGTGCCTACGTTACAGCACTCCTCTTGTATTTGTTCCACGAGCCCAAACATAGGTTTCGGAGAACTCATGAGGCTATACATGAAATTAAAACCGGTGTAGTTAAAAATAATTGAACACGGAACGCTGGAAATGAATACGAAAACTGGTTAGCACATTAAACAACTCCATATAATTCCAATTGTAATGCACACTTCTGATAAGCGAACGTTTGATAAGATAAATTTTGTTTCTGCTACTTTTATAGTTTTTCATATATTTAGAATTCGATAGTTTATACTGAAACTTGCATGAAAGGTTACGAGCTTTATGAACAGAAAATCAGTGTTAGAGTATTAATATATTTCGAAAGATGAGTGAGCACTTGAAGTCTTTTTTAAATATGACTTTTTATTTATATCGTTTTCTATGATGAAATTCGTGAATCGGTTGAGCCGTTTTGTCGTAATAACAAAACATACATATACACACCAATTTTTATTTATTAACAGAAATCTTCAGTAATTAAATTTTTATATACATTTAATATGCAATATCACTCAAAATAAAATATACTCACGAAGGATAACCAGTCCCAACTTTAAGAATAGGTATGTGATATTCCCCTGTAGGCGGTTTATAACGTCCCAAATAATTTAGTACTACTGCCATGAGCTTCGTTTGGCTAATCTGAAAGATTTAATGAAAACATGAATTAAAAATAATATTAGGACTTAGACAACGGATATACATTGCATAGGTTATATAATATATTTTTAAAATTATTAAACTGCTACATTTTTATTTAAAATTATACTTCTATGCCTTTTAACGGATACATCATTATTAAACCCGACGTTTCGAACACTTTACAGAACGTGGTCACGGAGGAATGCTATGAAAACAGTCTTCATCAGTTTCAATAATGGAGAATGTTACTAGGTATTCCAAATGGGTTGAAAGTTTGTTACAGTATAGCTTGTATCTATACAAATACACTGTTTTTTGTTGCAGTCAAAAATACCAAGTAGTTTTCATTTTATAAGCTTTTAAACTTTCGAGTTCCGCTAAAGTCACGTGACCGCTTGTGACGTCACAAAACAGACGCCGCGCGGGCCGCGCTACTTCGCAGCAACTATAATACGTGTGGGAAGCGCTATAGCGAGCGCATGAGCTTGAGCTGTCTGTTTTATGACGTCACACCGCCGCAATCGCCGCGTCGGGCGGTTACGATTTGTTTTGCTTATAAATCAAGAACTAATTGACGTAACAAAATAATTTTTTTAACAGTATTTTTTAGTTAAAAAAAGCCATATGAAAAGCTAAAAATCAAAATTTGTTAACATTCTTCATTGTGTGACTACCTCCATCTAGTTCCACGGAGGTGCTATCTGGAAATCGGCTTGGGTCTTTGCAGAATTGACATTAAGTATAGGCTCGTCTTTTGGTAAACTTGACATAGGGTTTTAAATTTTTATTTAGTGCGTCACAGGTATTAGAGTCTCAAATCAATCTCAATCTTCTCTATTGATTTTTTTTTAATTCAATATCCTCAAGTTTCTTTTTAAGTTATAGCAGCCAAGCGGGGCATGCAGTTCACCTGATGTTGACCGCTATCCATGAACATCTACAACATCAAATTCTTCTAGACGAAACACAGTGCAATACTGTTTCACGCTGGTTTTCTACTGGGCAGGTGGTAATTTCACCGGTGCGAGTTTAACCTAATCGTGTAATGCTTGGCTCTCATTCTTTTATTGCTGAAGTTTTCATGCAACACAATTACCCTCTTCCAACACTTATGGTATTTGAAACACTAGTGAATGTAACTGTTATCTCAGTCGCCTGTAACCACGCTCGTTGTTTGAAACGTCGAATTAAATAATAACGTAAAATGATTTACAAATTAAAAAACGTGCGGTTAAACGTAATTCTAGGATATACAAGTAATTCTAGCGTACATAATATTTAATGAAAAATACTTACCTCGTGAACATTTAAATTTTTTAATCTGGTGTTACACAGAGGGCAGGAGTCTGTGTAATATAGATGTCGTTCTAGGCAAAGTCTACAAAACATATGTCCACAGGGGGCTGTTAAGGGATACGTGAACGTTTCCTTGCATATCGGACATTCTATATCAGCTCGCTGCAGCCAAAACGGTATTTCCTCCCCGTGTATTTTCGCTATTTTTGATTTTGCGTTTACCTGAAATGTATACAAAATAAATTATATTTATGAATGAATAATTGTACGTAAGGAAACGAATCTAACAAACTGGGGCGGATAAATAAACAATATTGTAAAATGTACTGCTACTAAAAACAAAATGGGCAGAAAGACATAGGTCTTTCTCGAGTTCCAAACAATACTAGTACAAAATTTCATGCTAATCGGGTCAGTTGTTTAAGGGTGAAGAGACTGACAGACATCTATATTCTAAGTTTATAATGTAATATAAGCCTGGATAAGATGCTTTAATAGATACATGTGTTGCCTTTTTATACAGAAAGTCAGACAAGGTGTCACTTAAAAAGTTATTTGGTCATTTAAAACCGATCTCATTATGTGACTGTTATGAATATAAAATAATAATACGGCCACATGCAAGTCAGACTCACGCACGTCGGGTTCCGTACCATTATCATAAAAAAATAATCAAAAACATCAGGTGGTATGCAATGTGTAAAAATTTCAACTTGTTAGCGAGGAAAATGAACGTATAGACAGACAGAGGGACGGACAGCGGAGTCTTAGTTCCTAAGTTCTCCCTTATTTAGACGACCCGATTGGCGCAGTGGTTCAGCAATAGTCTATTGTATAGTCCGGGGGGTGTGGGTTTGATCCCCACGAGTAGAAAATTACGATGTGATGAACGTTGTTTATCTTTAGTATGTACGTATATACAAAAAAAAGCATGTTTAAGTATTTCTATCAGTTATCTTGTCCCCATAGTACAGCTTTGCTTAGTTTGGGACTAGATGGCGTTGTGTTAAATGTCCAGGAATATTTATTGTTTCCCCTTAGGGTACGGAACCCCAAAAATAAGCTTTTAAATGTGACTCACCGTGCGTAGATTACGTTTACTCAAGCGTTTTATTTTTCTGCTACCTGGAATAATAATAATATCCATTTATAATTTATGCGCTGATAACATAATTATTCGCTACTATATACCTAATATTCACGAGATCGCTTTTGGGAAATATTTTGTATAATGAATCAGAAATTATAATCAATTTTTTAATTGTTTTTATTACAACTCATAAAATGTTAACAGCTAGTATTATCACCTAGTACCTACAAGGTTGACATTATGCAATTTGGTACTTATAAACGGCGATCATTTCTTTGGAAAACTAAATACTCCTTATTTCTAAGAAACTCTACCAGAAATTGTAGCAATTATAACGATATATTATTCAATAAAATACTTTTTCAAAGATTTAAGCCGCGGCTTATCAAAGTATTTTATTTAGTATGGAAAGTACTCGCGTTAAAACAAACACAAGAAAATACGATGTATATTACTTTTACAATTCGATATTTCGAACGAGTACTGATATCTAGTCACCGGCAGAGATTAGACTAATTGTCGTAAAAACCCTTCACTGACAGTTTTTTAATGTTACAAAATAGTTAATTACTTCGGGCAATTAATATTATTTAACAGCGCAGTAGCAATAGTGACTCAAAGCGCTCAAAAGCATAACATTTCCAACAGCAAAAATTTGACCTTCGACTTAACGCTCTCCATGATATAACAGTTGTTATGTAACTCTATTGTAATCAAACAACCACACACATACATTTTAATAAAATTTGGTCGTATTATTAATTCAGTACGAAAGTCCTTTGCTCAGGTTTCAAACAAATATGTTATAGGTCAGTCAACTAACATCTTTACGGTTGAATGTATTATAGGTTTATAAAATTGAGTAAAACAATAAATTGATCAAATTACATAATAGCCAGTTGTACACGACGTTACACCCACGCTATGTCAGCGCTCAACTGTGACATTCATAATCTAGTAATCACAATATTATATAATATAACCTAATTCTTACGATGTCATGGCCGCAGTGAGCGCAATACACATTTCGCTCACTTATGGTCTAGTCCCGAATTCGAAACTCAATGAAGTGTAACAGTTTTAATATATCTGTTGCATTTTATGTATACAATATACGCTTACGGTAGAGGAACAGTTAAATCGATCGAATGAATGATACGAAGTCGTTTCAATGTATTCATATAAAATCTGCCAAAGTATAACTTTACGCTCGTTAAATGAGGAAATAATTAATTTTGAAATATATAAAATACTTTTAGATAACAATGTAATACTCATTTAGTACAATATTCTCGTTACCGCTTTATATTCGACAGAGAAATGACACGTTAGTAAAATATAACAAGATATTGGTTAGTAATAAATTCGCAATAGCTTATATTAAGTATTCAATAGTGAATGACACATATATAATACATAGGCTTACAAAATTTGCGTCGGTTTACAAAACTTGCACTAGAATGACGGATCAGCTGGAAGACCATTTTACTAACAATCGTCACTTGTTATCGATCGATACACTAATTTTAAAATCATAGATCAATTGCAATGCTTATTACTTATAAATACTTAAGATTAAGAGCTTATGTATTACTAGAATGAATAAAATATACCTGTGTGCTTCAATTCGTTCCTTTTGGGGTCCAATATGGGGAAACTAAAAAAAAAAGTTTTATTAGGACATTGCTTCTAATTTTACAAATTCAATCAATTAAATAATATTTATGGAATTTCATAATATCCTACTAATATTATAAATGCGAAAGTTTGTGAGGATGTTTGTATGTTTGTTACTCTTTCACGCAAAAACTACCAAACCGATTATGATGAAACTTGGTATACATATAGGTTCAGAATAACATATAAGTATTATACTTTTATTCCCGGAGTTTTTTTTTATTTTATTTTTTATTTTTATGTCAGTTGCCACGGGATCAGAATTGAATTATCTCATAAGTCATAAAGGGATTATTATCTTATACTATGGGACTTGTATAACTCGTTTCACACTTACCAAAATAATTTGAGGTTGTACATTTCGTCGACGATACTTTGAAGTATTTTGTTAATTTGCAGCGGCGTTCGGCTCGCCACCCCGCATATGCACGGCGAGGCATATGTGCAACTGTAATATATGAAATTATATAATTAAATAAAAATATGATTTTTTTTCAATTGTAGTTAAATTTGCACTATTCCTCAGGGGATAACAACGAAAACAGTTACAGATAGACGAATCAACATACAGCTGAATGTCCCAGGATCGATAAAGGGAGAAAAAAAAGATAGACGAATCAGTTACGGAAAACTGGCAACAATACATTTAGTCAAATTCAATATGTACCTGCAATTTTTCTTCATGAAATAATTAATTGTCCTACTAAAGCCAAATCGCATTTGGCTTCGAATCGATCCCTTACCAATGTAATATGCGCAGCTAGTTCGAATATATTATACCCCAAAGGAACATTTACAACTTTTTATATATTTGGATTATGTATTACGTAATGTTATTGCATTTAAATACGTATCGGTAAACTGTTTTCTAACAAAACACTTGTTTAAGTGCAGTTAATATTATGCACGAAATAATAACCTTGATAGCGTACAAATTAATTATTCTTACTAATAAATTAAAATCGAATTTGATAACCCGGTTCCAAAAAGTGTAGACATATTCTATTTTTATTAAAATAAAAATACATTATAATACTACCCTTTTTTATTTACTGTGCATGAAAATAACAATAACAAACATAACAGTCAAAATAAATGTAAAGGCTTATTGCCTGGCGCAATCTCTACCAGACAACATTTGGGTACAAGATAGACAACACAACACGAAAAAAACAGTCGAGACAGTTTTAATCGATCCAAAAACGATCGTTTTGAATCCGAATGTAATCTTTTCTGTGGAAATATGTATGCATCTCTAGTAGTAGTGGGCCCAATTTCGCCATTTTACGATTTGTTGATGGGAAAAACCACTAATAGTAAATAGGGATATACATTAACTTAGATTAAAAACAAAATTTATTAAGTACGTTTTAGTCAACAATTGGTTCTATTTTTAGTTCCTACATAAATTAACCACACCTCTAAATCGTGTATATAGAAATTGTATACCGAAGTCTAAAAACTGGGAATTAACAAATAACAATTCATTTATTGTCTTTAATTTATATAAATAAATAAGAAAAAAAATATTAAAGACTTACACAGCGCATCGAGTATGACCGCATGTGCCCGTCGTTGGTTTGCTTAATATTTTTTTACACGTGGGGCAAAAGAAGAATTGGAGTAACGCTCTGAAAGAAAAACAAATGAAATACTATAGATTACTTGGAATTATACTACTAATATCTATTAAAGGAATTAAAGTGACTCATGAGTCATGACCAAATCATCGTCCAAATCTGAAAGGTTGACCTATCATTATGAACTCATCATTTTGTAACACTAATCCCATATTCAAACTTATCCAACAAAATAATGTCCTATACATTATTTATAAACATAATTTAATAGATTTCTGCTCGCGATTTCGTTCGCGTTGGTTACCTACCTATAAAGTATAAACATCAAATCTTGTCTATAAGTCGTTGTATTAATAATAAGCTATTACAATATTACATTTGATCGAAATAAAACTAGTACTTTTTACGTAATTGAAATCAAGTAAAAAACAGACAAATAATAAAAATAGTCTTGAACGTTCATGAATTTAGTGACAGGTACGTGTTGTTAAACATTATAAATATCTAATAATTACTTATTATCTTTGGGGAATAGGAATGATTTAGTTAGATATAATTCTTCAGCTCTCCATTAACGCCATATAGAAACATTTTTGAAGCTTTTTAAAAACCACCACTCTTATTTGTATATTGAGATATGAAGTCCAATCTAGTTTTGGTACGTTTACGACAGTTTCTTACGTATGTTTATGTAAATCAATTAATCGAGATCTTGTCCTACTTTGAATCAATGGGAGGAAAAATCTGCATTCAAGTTCTAATCATTAAAACCTTTATTATTCTATGAATGTATACAATGTAGGTTTTATAACCTTAACGATTGAAGGATTAAACAACAAAAGCATTATACGTAGGTACATGGATAGGCAATACAGCATAACCACAAAATAGATGATACAGAAGTCAACTCATTCGAAATTTTTCATAGCTACGCGTAAACAGACGCGCTCACAGTAGTTCGATGAAACCCGAAATATCGTGTCGATGAACCGCGTGAACGTGTGCGTTTGTCGATCACGTTCTATATGGAGTTTGACATCTATAGCTAGCTATGTTGTGGCATAACCAACTCAATTATATAAGAGACATTGAGATCCAAGTTAATGACTGTAGATGATAATATCGTCTGTGACGGCCATCGTAGACATCGCCACGTAACTACTTTGCGCTTGAAAAGCAGAAATGTCGTACGTAATACATTTATCTTCTTCACGTTGACCAAAAAAACATCAAAACCGATTGAAATTAATAATAAAAAAATCTTAATTAAAATATACAGTATATCAATTTAAATTAAAAATAAAATCAATCAAATATACTAAATCCATTTAAAAGTAAGTTGTTTGATATTGAACTAATAAATGTGTGATCACTGATCTCTCGATATGTAATTTCAATAGTTCGTTTAGTTTATATAAATCTAATAACCCTTATAAACAAAAGTCGATTAAAAATACAGATCATCGTGTGGTAGCTAATTAAATTAATTGTTGAATTAAAACCGATAATGTTTAATAGGCTCTCAGTGTTTTAACTTATTAAGTATAAATACATAACATCGTCTCTTAATTATTTTAATATTTGCCGTTTACAGATAATACGTAATCAAAACCATAATATGACACATTTAACACGAGACTCAGTTCAATGAAACACTAGTTAAAAAATATAACAATTCACGATTAAAATTAAATTATTTACGAACTTGATCGTTCATTGACCTTCCTCGCAACTGACTAAGTATTTACATACCTAAACTAACTGTTTTGTAGTTTACTGCATAAAGCTTTTTAAAATTACATAATCGATACAATAAATACCTAACACTAGCATTCGTAATATTAAATAATAATTGAAGAATGACACTAACGTGAATTGGAATAAGGAGGTAGATATACAGATGATTGGTCAAATTGAGTTCCATGTTTACGTTTTGTCTTAAATATAAACAAACAAAAACGGATTTTTGTTTTATAATCAACACGCGACTAATTACTTTTAAACATTTCATTATGTAACAATTGACATAAATTATAATTTATTAGCAACCCAGGAAAATGGGTTGATATTAATAAGGAATTTTATTTAAGTCTTGGTACGATTTCTATTTAAGCCATGATCTAATTTTGGGCCATTGCAATTAAAGACAAATGCGAGTAAAGCCGAATTACGTCAGCGTCAGACTAGAGTATTGCTTACAAATACGTTCTTACGCAAAGTGAGGCAAGCGTCAAACTTATATAACACGACCTACTGGCACATTGACTTTATAATACTTAATTGTTAAGGCAATCCGTTAACATCGTTTACAAAGTTTCACATGTATATATATGATTAAAAATATCCCAATGTTTCAGAGAATTCGATGTTTATATAATTTCAATTGTTATTAGGTACACATATACACAAATTCTGTTATGATAACAGTAACAGCACGGAATGAAATAAGCGCGTAGATCAAATATTTTATATTAAGTTTAGATACAGAAAACATAGGATTGCTTATATTATAGTTATATTATTACACGCATTTAAAATACGTCTAAGTAAATTTTATCCGTTGCGAATATGTTAATTTATGTAATTAAATAAACGATAATTGTTCCTTAAAATCTGTAACAGCACTTCTTAATCCGAAAAAAGTAACCGTAAAAATACGTTACATATTATGTGCATGCTGCATACGAGTTTCTCAATGTTGGAAAACAATTTAAAAAATACCTAAGTATGTGTAAATATAGTATTTTTTATTTTAATACTAAAAGCATTTTATTATCGAGATGAATGCTTAAATAAAGCTATTAGGTACTATTGTAATTCTTCACTATCAAACCGAAAATCTAGACACGCGGCAGCATTACATCCAATTTCAAAGTTACCTACTTTTACAACAAATGTATAAGATTAGAATATTCAAACTTAATATCTTCTTTTTTTTAATGTACCTACATTCATATTTATTTTTAAACCTGTTCCAAAATATCAGGAGTATCACACAAATCGTATTCATTAAATACTTAAAAAATATTTACTCTTATACTTTCTATAAATAAAAATACCTTTGTTTATTAAAACAAAATATTGTTTTTTAAAACAAAATTTTCTATTATAATAATGATACATTACAAAGTATAATTTTACTATTCGTATTTAATATCTAAATACCTATTCACTATTAAAATATTACACCAAAACTTTAGCATGTGAGAAAAGTTAAAATGAGCGAATATTATACCTTAGTACTATTATATAAAATACCTATCGACGTCATGTTATGTAATACCATTTAATAAATTATTGTTTTACAACTATCAAGTGCTTAATGTTAAAGTAAAAAAAATAATTATAAACTTACTTAAAAAGCCGGCTTCTGCCATAGTGCTGCGAGCAGTCCATAGCGATCATATAGGCGCGAACCTAGTTGAAAGACCAAAGAGTAATGATGAGTAACTAACTAACCGAAAACTATACCAGCGTTGGTAAATTTTCCTTGTCAGTTGCCATTATAAAAAATATCTTTATACGTTAGATAGTTGGTACACATATATGTTTCGATTAAAGGGTATAAATATATATATTATGTGTTATATAAAACTTATTTTTGAATAAAACAAATATATATAAGGACACCCTGAAGAAAGCATAAATTAAAAATAAAAAAAACATACGAAACGTTTTTGCTAGTTAAGCTAGTTATAATATTATTGATTAACATATCATTTAAGATCAGTGGAGATAATGAATATTTACTAATTTCTACTGGGTTTTATGCTCTCGTTCCGATATTTATAATCTGTTATATTGTTGATTTTTATCTGTCCGTTTATAAATGTCGGACTTATCTTAAAATCTTGATATGTCTTTTTAAATAAAAATTCAATTTTAAAATACATGTCTGATGAGAAATAAAATTCGCTTTTTTTAATTAATTAATATAATTATATGCTTTTTATTTTATACATATATTATTTTTAAATAGTATTTTTTTGCAAAGAGACCTAAAAAGATTGTTTACCAAATACGATATAATTGGATGGTAAACTCGCTTTTCTTATCTATATTTTTAGGGCTGTGATTATTGATTGCGTATATCTAGTCGGAATATAGCTCAAAATCGAGTTAAAAAATCTAAAATTTTCCGTAGGCGTGCAATGAGAATTCATAAGATTATTTTCTAAATCATATCTTTTGGCAAGTCCATAATAATATATCTTATTGGAAAGTGACATAAAGGTGCTTCATTTTTTATACATTGTGAAATGGCCAATTTGTGTAAAAACTATATGTTGTTTACAACTTCCCATAAAATATTTCTGAATACTTAGTTTGTGCAAGAGTCTCTGCTGTTGGAAACTAATAATGAAGGCTTGTTAAAATCGTGTTATCTTACAATGCTTTAAATAAAGGTTTACAAGTACAGTTCGTATAAATCCCATCAGCATGGATGACGACGGGGACGATAAAGATGATACCAAAAGGTAAGAAACATTCTTTTATCAAAATGAAGTAGTAAATCCGAGTAGAAATTGCTGCTATTATGAAGTTTATATTTGTAGTTTCTCTACCAACGAGACGAAGCTTTGTCGTAATTTATAAGTGAAGAATCGTACGCAAGTTCTTTTATAGTATTAAGAATTCATATATGCTCCATACTTTCTTGTCGCATTAATAAAACTGATACTTTAAATGCAATTGTTTGTATATAAATGATTGCAGTTTATATAGCATGACTCTAAAGTTGCGATAAATTTGGATATTTATTTTGCATGTTTTAATATGTCATGTTGTATCAAAAAAACTGTAAAATATCTTTCACTATATCAGATTTTTTTAATGAAATAATCTTTATGATAAAATTTAATATATTATTTGTTAATTGATTGACATATCATTAAAATTAATTGATATAAATATACTTATTAGAGTTTTAAATTTAATTTTTTTAATTTGTACACCTGTTTTGTTAGAATATAAAGGTCATTGTAACTATTTCACTGAACACCTTGTAAACTCATGTTCTGGCAAATTAATGATTTATTTATATATTTACATATGGTTGGCTGCATCAGTGGCTTGCAGTAGCTACTACACACTTACTGACGAATATTATAAACGTATGAAAACAGTCTATTTTATTTATGTAAAACTAGATGTTCCATGTGGCTTCATTAGTTCCAGTAGTATAATGTTATATACTTAAATATGTTCAATGTAAAATGGGGCTCAGTTGTAAAATTTTTCAAATCGGTCCAGTACTTTCAAAGCCTATTCAATAGGCTACTTGATTTTTTTTCAAATCTATCTATTTGGACTTACTTTGATTTCAATATGCTGTCGACGGATTGCATTTGTTATGACTTTTGACAATCAAGTGTCATTTAATCTGAGATTACAATCTATCTATAATCTTTGATACATTATTGAAAATGGCCAAAAAACCATCTTCATCATAGCACCTTGTCTAACTCCAATCTATGCAAAAAATTGAAACTAAACTGAATAAATAAGATGTTTCCCCAACTTTTGATGATACATTACAGAGTTATTCTACTCCCAATAAGAATTAGATTGTCCATTGCTAAAAAAATCACAATGTCTATTTAATCTTAAATTGATAACTAGCTCAGTCAAAGCAGCCTGTTTCAGCTTTCGGCATTTTATGGTAGTCCTCATAGTTTAGGTTTGCCAGTCAAGTTACAATTATTTGTCGTCATATTATGGCCCATAGCATTTTAGGGGTTCCTAGTTTAATGATGTAAATACATATTTTTGCTTTAAATTTATTAAATAATCATACAATTTTAATGATTAAAATAAATGAAATATGTTTTTGTGAGTTACCTGTAGAGAACATTAATTCTTATAGAACTTACCTTATATAGAAGAAGCAATCAGTTTTTTAATATTAAAATAACTTGTAACATTGTTACATATTGTAACACTGACTGACCACAACAGCAATGAGTTTTAATACAGTTTTCAATGAGTGGAATGATTAAGACTAAGGTATATCCATTACTGCAGGGAAATATTAAAGAAAAACTTAGACTGAATTAATTATGTTTTAAGTAAATGACATCATTAATTCAGTGTCTTGATAATTATTAATTAAGATTTGTTTTAACATCATAATCAAAATTAATATCAAAATTAAAGTAATACGTAACATTATTTATTAAAAAGAACTCATAAACAACTCTTCAACACTATAATATTAAATGAAATTGTTTCTTTAAAAAGCTTGAAAATGTTTTTAAAGTTTTTGCAATATCATGTCATTTTTAATAAAGTATATTAGTAAAAATAACTGTGAGAACATAACATTTGTATCAGATATTTTATCATCAGATATTTATTTAAAATGTTTAGACTGTAATTTTTTTTGTTAAACAATTTAGAAAAACTGTTTTACGGTCAGAAGACATTTTAAGTAACTACTAGCGTTTGTGATAGTTTCACTTGTGTGGAGTGTTCTATATTCTGGGTAAATTATACAAAGTCATAATAAATTGCAGCCTATGTGCAGACTGACTCTATTATTTTTTGGTATATTTAAACACACAACCTTTAACTGAATGATTTCCTTTTTCTAAATCTATATTTTAGATTTCGTTAAATTGATTTACAAGTCTAATTTATTTTTATTGATGCCTAACCATTTATAATAAAAGTAGGTACAAAGGCTTAAAAGTTTTCCAATCTAATATGGATGTGATCTAGCAGATATCATACTATGTATTGATAAATTATTACAACATTGTGATTATACACTATCTAAGTGTTTATTTATGTATGTTTTGAAAGAAGCAAGAAGAAAAAGATTATCTGAAGAAGACCAATCTTGTTTACATAGTATTGCGACTTGTGCCATTCGGTTGAATGTCTGAGAATGTTATTATAAAAACTTATTTATTTCTATTTTTTATTCCTGTTGAGTACTCTTGTCATTTAAATGTATTATTTTAGGAGGACTCGCAACTTGAGTGAGAAGAAGCGGAGAGATCAGTTTAATATGCTTGTCAATGAACTTGGTGCAATGGTGTCTACAAATAACAGAAAAATGGACAAATCTACTGTTCTCAAATCAACTATTTCTTTTCTGAAGAATCATAATGGTACGGTTAATTTTTAGATTATTGACTTAACTCCTGAAATAGCTCAACTTGTTGAACCTAGCTATTGATGTCTAGCTCTAGGATAATAGCAATTTCATGAGAGAAAACCATGCACAAGGATATGAATAAAGAGAAGTGCTTTTTATCAACAATCTATAAATTATTATTAATTATTTTTTTTAGACATAGTTAAGAATTTTTTTTTATTAATGGTTGGGTATCTTTCACAGAAATAACAGTAAGATCCCGCGCTCATGATGTTCAAGAAGATTGGAAACCACCTTTTCTTTCAAATGAGGAATTCACATATCTGGTGTTAGAGGCTTTAGAAGGATTTGTTATGGTATTCTCAACAACAGGCCGCATTTATTATGTTTCGGAAGGCATCACTTCATTGCTTGGGCATAATCCGGTAATTATATCATTAGTGTTGAGATTTTTTCTTTATTTTTCTGTTCGTTAACTTTATTTGAATGTTGATTTTTATAAAATTGTTGTTTATACGTTTTGCAAATCATTTTTAATATAAATATTTTCAGAGTGACGTTGTGAACACTACAATATTTGATCTGGCATATGAAGATGACCGACCGAATTTATACAATCTCCTACAAAATCCAGCCACGGCAATCGACCCTAATCAAGCTATAACAGCAGGTCAATATTATGTTATTATGTTTATTTTAGCTTGTTTTAGTTAAAATAGTTGGGAATATTGCAAGGTAAATTAACAAGTATTATTTTGTCAATGTATTGTCAAATAAATTGGTCTATTATCAGATAGTAGCATTTTATGTTGCTTATTTAATATATTGTCTTTATTTCTTGGCAGTTGTAAGATACAGCTTGAAGGAGCTAAAATATGTTTATAAATGTATTAAATCCTGGTTGGATTGCAATGCTGCTATGCGAATTACTTTTTATGTTCTGCTTTATTGTTTTTTATTTACCACTTTCATTATGTGCCATTAATGCTATATGGAATGATAGTATTGATATCATTTTCGTCTGTTTGCTGAATCTCACGAATACTACTGGATGGATTAAACACTTGCATAACCAACAATTTGTGGATGTTTCATAGTTGTTATTACTATTGTTACATACAATTTAAGGAAGATGAAAGCGGTGTGCAACCCTCGCACCAGGTGTATAGATAAAATTATGAGATGTCATAAAATGTGTATAAGATGTATTTTTTTATCTTAGAGTGATTGATACTCATTCAGTGAAGCCTCACTAGGATTTGAGCAAGAGATTTCTTATTGCAAATGTCTGCGAATGACTATTAATAATTGATGAATACTTTTAAAAATTCAGTCCAATTTTTCTATAAACATTGGATTATGGTTAGCATATTCTTAATGACAAGTTCCATTAGTCAGGTGCAAAACGTATGTGATTCAATTAATTATTACACAACGTTACACTACATGTAATTATTTATATATTGATAGTGAAATTTGAAAGAATCTGAAGTAAATATATAAAATGGCTTCTGTATTCTTACAATTTAGGACTTCGTACATCATAGGCTCAAAAATGAAACCTATGAACCACTTCGACAACAAAGTAATGCCTAAAACATGCCGGAGCGAATTTTCTTTTTATTAAAACTCTGCGAAAGTTTCATTTGGGATAAATTACATGACAAAGGCTGAGTTTTACTTGATTTATTTTGAGGCAATATGAGCGAGGTTGATATTGTTTTTATTTTTGTTAGTTTAAGATGTTAAGTGTGTTATTATTTTATATTTATTTATCTGTATTCCCGGATAATAGACCAATTCAAGAGTGATTTAATGTCACAAGTCCGTCAAGGATTTTTAACAAAAATGGACGAGCTTGTGAATAAATTAAATTGAAACCAGGGTTCGCTTCCCGGTTGAGAGGAAAAGTAACAATTTGTTTACAGGTGTAAAATATACACATTCTGATTTATATAGGGAACATATTAAATCAGAATGTATAGGGTATTTTAAGAGTTAATTACTGCATATAAAATATTATCATATTAAGGTAAAGCTTATTGTATCAGACGTAAAAAAGTAAATTTTGTAATAATTAAAATTTAGGATTTTACTTCGTTTTGTTATCTGTGATAAAACTAAAGGACCGATTTATATCATGCGTGTGAATGATTTTAATTTAAAAGGTATGTTTATATGGGAGTTGACGATAATTACGTGTTTATTATAAATCTTATACGACTAACATTCCTAGTAAATTATTATTACAATTACCACGGAGTAAATAAAAATAAAAAGTGCACTGTTTACATAATACTAACATAGATTTTAAGTGTTTATTATTACTAAGGATATGAGTCATGAAAAGAATATTATATATTTATAATTTTACAATTATTTTTACTACAATAGCACTTAAATTAGTTTCGCACATCATCGTCAAATATTAATAAAAATATAATTCATCAAGTAGACTCAAAACAAAGTAGGACACAAAAACATGGCTTTGTGAACTCGGTTATTGATTTCATGAAATTGGTACATAAAATAGTTAATTTTGAATGAAGCGGTAAGTATTTCAATACAAGTACTTTTACAACTTGGAACAATTTGAATAAATTATATGTGTCGAATAGATCCGTGGGAAATGCTTTCCTAGAGTGGGACCTAATATATAATAAGAATGATGCTGTCCAACATAAGTTATCATGTCTATACGTTGCCTTCTTATGTCGGTGAATCTTTTTTGTTTAAGGAATACTCATTATTCCTTTTAAACTATGACATCTCCATCAAAAAGGTATTTAAAGGTGGGGTTACCGCATACGATTGGCCTTTTCCGTTGACTTATAAAATTTTGGTCCGTAATTTTTTATTTGCTCCGTAGTTAATCATGTCAAAGAGACTACCCTTTAAAGGGATTTAGTGTGGACTGAATGAAGAGATATATCGAAAAAATTTCGTGTTACAGAGAACGAAATCAAATTCCAATGTCACTTGCAACGAGGCACGCTGGATTTCCGGGATGAGATTACGTATGAGCTCGTAGAGTTCAATGGACATTTTCGTAAGTATATACTTTTTGGTTATGTGAACGTTTTTTAAGTATCTAACGTTAGAAGTAAAAAAAAACCTAGTCTTACATGATTTGGTAGATTACCGTTCTTTTGACGTCACGCACCTAGAGTTATTGCCATTCACGACGACGCGCCCCACCAATTTTTGAATTTGGAAATAATTTAATATGATCGCAATACTTTGCCTTATTAGTCTATTCATTTTAGTGTGCGTGTGCACACATGGGTAATGACTGTGTGCCTATAAAACTTCACACAAGCGGAAGCTTGTATACATAAACTGTCAACTATTAAGAAGAATAGTGGGGCGCGTCTTAGTGGATGAATTTATCTATAGTAACTATAATATGTATATGAATTATTATAATTTTTTTATACTAAAATGAAGATATGATTTTCAGGTGCCAATATGAAGCAGTTAGAAGGCGACGATTTATATCAACTAGATCCAGACTCGAGGTGATTTTTTTGCTTTATACTTTAACTTTGTGTATTAAATGCTAGACGGCTAGCTTATGATTTCCTTTGAGATTTATCCAGAAGGTAGCCTACGTCTACGAAGTCTAGTCTATTTCTATGCTTTCATTAACAATAATGAGTGCAGTAATGTTGACTTGAATCTGACGTTCGCGTTCGCCCTTTTGTCTTTCTATCATGGCTGAATTACACAAAATCATTATTATCCGGCTGTTTCGCTCGCCTTAAATTTAGGGTTTTAGAGCAATAAATGGTATCCCATTACCCAATAAAACTAATAGCCTATATGAGTGCAAAATACAAAAGTTGGCGTGATTGACAAACAAACATCCAAACTTTCACATTTATAATATTAGAAGAAAGTAGGATTAGAACCTATGCGTAAATTAGACATAAAAAGGTAAAGTTTCATCCAAAGCCGTGCAGTTATTTTTACGTGAAAGCGTAACAAATATATATACACTTTTTCAAATATTACTAGTAGAAATAATATTATAAGTAGGATTTAATGAATACAAGGCGTGTTTCCACAGGTTACTATTCGTATGCACGGGTAGACTGTACGCGCCGCAGTTGATCCGCGACGTCTCGTTGGTGGACTCGAGCCGCAGCGAGTTCACGTCCCGCCACAGCCTCGAGTGGAAGTTCCTGTTCCTGGACCATCGCGCTCCGCCTATCATCGGTTACCTGCCGTTCGAGGTGCTGGGCACTTCGGGCTACGATTACTACCACTTTGATGACCTGGAGAAGGTTGTCACGTGTCATGAGGCCTGTAAGTACTGTTATATATCAATAAAGTGAGATAAATTAGATGCTTCTGTAGTTCCTGTTCCTGGACCATCGCGCTCCACCTATCATTGGTTATCTGCCGTTCGAGGTGCTAGGTACGTCAGGCTACGATTACTACCACTATGATGAGGCCTGAAAGTTCTGTAGCATCCATAAAGTAGATAAGGGTACAGCCTGGAGTGGTAGTTCCTGTTCCTGGACCATCGCGCTCCGCCTATCATTGGATACCTGCTGTTCGAAGTTTTGGGCACTTCGGGATACGATTACTACCACTTTGATGATCTCGAGAAGGTCGTCACGTGCCATGAGGCCTGAAAGTTCTATTTAGTAAGATTAAGATCAGAATTTTAATCATTTCAATCAGAACTTAGCTTGATGGTTGCATCAGGCTAAGTTCTGATCCAAAATTCTGATTTGCACGCACGCACGTTGCGGAGAGCGTTGGAGTGTCCTCTCAGTTTTGAATTTCACGTCGAACCAGAGTCACCTTATTAAGTTTATTTATAGTTTAAAGTATGTAATTTTATATTGAATACATTAAGTATATTTGAGTTTCTTCATGCCTTCACCGGCCGGGCAATGTTTAATTAATTAACACACATCGAAATAAAGACAGACAAAAACAAAAACTAAAAAAATTAAAATTATATCATACATATTGTAACAAAATTATTATGAGACATATTATTCTATTTTATATTTTACTTTATTTTTTTTATTCTATTTCTAGTAATGCAAAAAGGCGAGTTGACGTCGTGCTACTACAGATTCCTGACGAAGGGCCAGCAGTGGATCTGGCTCCAGACTCGGTTCTACATCACGTACCACCAGTGGAACTCGAAGCCGGAGTTCGTCATGTGCACGCATCGAGTTGTAAGGTGTGTATAACATTTAAAATTTGACTTTGTCTCGTTGGTCTACTGGTTGCATCTTTGACTACAGATCGAGAGGTCTCGGGTTCCATTGGAGTGGGGCCATAAAAAATTGTTATTGATGTATAATATGATTTTTCAAAAAGAGTCTCAATAACAGCCATAAGTCTGGAAGTTGACGGCATTGGAACACTCCCGAGCCTGGGGAGCACATCAAACCATCGTTCTGATCTCTCTCCGGTCGTGTCGGTCTGTCGTACCATCGGATTTTGAGAGTGAAAAAATAAGAGAGTGCACCTGTGTTTTCACACATGCTTTGCACTATAATATCACCTACATACCTGGCTGATCTCTGTTGAAATTGGCCACCACAACCGCTATCGGTTGGGGAGGCAGTATAAAATTTTATTTTTTTAGAACGGTTTTTCAACTGGTGTCAATTCACACCATTTAAGCGACTACTGACATTCTTGATCGATATAATTTTTGAAGTAGTTATGTAAGCATATAATATACCTAGAAATAGGGATCTCTTTTACATGCATATTTACTCTTTGATTTTATCCGGAAGAACAAAACGTTCAAGTTATACGTTGAAATAAATCATACTTACCAAATTTATAATTTAACTCTGATTGCTGAAATATCTGTCCATTA
The DNA here is from genome assembly GCA_001586405.1 of Phoebis sennae. NCBI lineage: Eukaryota > Metazoa > Arthropoda > Insecta > Lepidoptera > Pieridae > Phoebis > Phoebis sennae. The sequence continues at coordinate 719,795 of LQNK01000863.1, forward strand.
ATCGCGTAAGGTTCGAAAAAAAAAACCCTTATCCGAGTAATTAGGCCGTTTTAATATGTTGAATTTATTCCTACCCTACATCGTTCCTTTTTGATCAGTTAATAGTAAATACAACCTCGATCTATGTACTGTTGTAGCTACGCCGACGTACAAAAGAGCACAAAGCAAGAGATAATGAATATGGAAGTTACAGTATGTTGAATTTATTCCTGACCTACAGTGCTCTCTTTGATCAGTTTTAGCGTAAACACAAGTTACCTTGACTCATTACTTTGTAATGAATGTTCTAAGTACGCTGATGTCAGCGTACTTAGAATTCTTTTGTATGTACAAGAGAGTTCAAAGCAAGAGATAATCGGCATGGACGTTTAAGTATATCGAATTTATTCCTAACCTTAAGCGCTCACGTAAACACAAGTAACCATGACCTATATATATAGTATATATATATAGTAAGAGGTATTAGGCATACAATTTTAATATATTGAATTTATTCCTATATATCTACCTATAGCGTTCATGTAAACACAAAAAACCTTGATCTATGTACTGTTGTAGCTACGCCGACATACAAAAGAGCACAAAGCAAGAGATAATGGACATGGAGGTGCCGGAACAGCCGGAGGCGAACCCGCAGCCGGTGCTGAAGGAGCCCTCCGAGGACGCGATGGTGGCCATGTCGCCCTCCTACATGTCCGAGACGAGCGATGCGTACGGCAACTCTTACCATTCATTGTCACAGGTAAATATAGTTGGAATATTTATTTTTTCTCCTTAACATACTTAATAATATTATGAATGCGAAAGTAACTCTGTCTATCTGTTTGTCTGTCTTTTCATCACGCTTAAACCACTGAACCGATTTGGATGAAATTTTGTACCTATACAGTTTGAAGCCTAAGAAAGGACAACAACTAAAAATAAAGAATGTTTATGTATGTCTACTACTTATCTAATCTCCATAGTACGAGCTTTGCTTGGTTTGGGGCTAGATGACGTAGTGCTAATATTTTACCTAATTGCTTTACTAAATAGTTTTCACATCATATACAATATTTCAGCCGCCATCGGTCAAGTCAGCGTCGGCCGGCAGCACAAGTGGCACTGGTGCATTAGCGGGCACCGCGAACACGGCGAGCACGTCGTGGTCCCGCGCGTCGCACACGCGCTACTCCGCCGGCTACGAGAACAGCATGGTGTCCGCCGACTCGCGCTCCTCGCAGCGCTCCAGCTCCAGAGACGTGAGCGATTGTAGTGTTAGCGATGCAATGGCCGCCGTACACGGCGAGCACCTCGTGGTCTTTGCAACCAGAAGCTTCCTTAGAAATAATAGACTGTTTTTTATTGTACAGCAGGCAAGCCGAGCATGCGGCTAACCTGGTGTTAGATGACCGACTCCAGCCCATGAACTGTTAGCCCAGCCCGACTGCAGCTAAATTACAACCAAATATAGCATGAATCCATTGACGATGTATACTAACTTGCAATTTATTATTATTTATTTTAAGAACAATGCATTATTTTATATTAAAATTGTCTTTCATTTCTTATTTATGTTTTGATGGGACATATAAATTATCATGTTATCAATAGCTAACAATCCACTCATGTAGTTTAATTTATAATGTATTCCTTCAATTATCCGAATTGAAATAATCAATTTGTCTCAACCAGAGCAAAGAGGTGGTCCCGAGCCGCATGGAGTCGCGCGCGGAGGGCGAGTACGCGCACAGCCGCGCCATGTTCCCGCCGCACAAGGCCGCCGAGCCGGCCGTGGCGCCGCAGCACGGCATCGGCGCGCAGTACCTCGAGCCCGCGCCGTACGTGGGCGTGACCGTGCCCGGCGTGCTGCCCATCCTGCCGCCGCTGCCCGTCATCGTGTCCTCCGACCAGGCGCAGATACAGGTGAGCCGGTTGGCCCGGTCCGATACTGACTACTAATCACTGCAAAGTCTATATATGCACATATAATCTGATAGGCCAAAGTAGTATTACCACTTGTTGGGTTGGTAAAGCGTACTATCGAGAAATAGTTAATTTAATAATAGGGTAGATTTTTATGCATAATATGATAATGATATTATGCCAATGTGGTTTTCATATTTGTTGAGTTGGTGAACCATACTACCGAAATAGTTTATTTATTAATAGGGTACATTTATATGCATATGATAATTTGCTAGGCCAATGTGGTATGCATATTTATTGGGTTGGTAACATCAGTACCGAAATAGTTTATTTAATAGGGTAGATTTTTATATAGAACGCGGTTATAGTGCAGTGCAGTGGCCCAACGCGAGTAAATTTGGTAGGCTAATGTAATATTCTTGTTGGGATGATAAATTAAACCTACCAACGTTTAGTTTATTTACTAGGGTAGAATATTCAAGACGCGGTCGTAGTGTGTCAACGCAAAGAACGAAAATGTAGGGTGCGGACGTAAGGTGCGGGAAGGTGCGTATAGTTATAAAAGTAAAAGAAGGAGATATAAAGTGTGGTTATACGGGACCACGTAGCGTAGGTAATTTGTTAGACAGTGCGATACTACCAACAAAATGAAGGGCGCGGACGTAGGGTGGTTGTAGCTGTAGAAGGCAAATATATAGGATGTATACGGCAATTATTGTAGTTGTACCTTTCTTTATATAGGTACAATATTTGAATTTCGGAACCGTTGATGTATAAAGTTCCCATTCAGGATGTATTTTTTTTTGACCAACAATATTAGAGTCGTTGCAAGTCATATGTTATCTTAGTCTCGCATTCGAATGCTGGGTGGGGCCAAAAACACTTTAACGGGAATTTACTGACAAAATATTTCGCTGACAGACCTGAGTCAGTATATTGGTAGTGTTGTTGCATGCCGTACACCCGAAAGCACGTAAAGCCGTCGGTCCTGCAGTTGATATGACAGCTATTGGTTTATCGTCCCATTGGATTATAAGAGTATGGGACTGGAACGTGCATCTTTGTCTACGAACACACTTGTGCACTTTATTATCTCCTGCGCAGTTGGCTAATCCCTGTTGATATACCCACCGGGGCCAAAATTCGGTCAGGAGGAACGTGACGCCATACGCTTTATCTATGTATCTATGGGTATTATATTCATCTATTATTAACATATGTTGCCGGCTCGATCATCATTTTTATAGACTGAATTAATTTCATGATCAATGTGTTAAGAGTCATAATGTTTAATAATGTTTATTCAATTTAGAGATTGATTATTTACTTCGCATAGTAATCGAATAAGCATATTTAATTTACAATTAGGAGGAATTAATCATATGAAAATCTCATAACTGAATAATAATAATTAAACATTTTGAATATTCACACCTTGATATAGGATTCAATTAATTCATTTAATCAAAAAAACTGATGGTCGATCCGTCTTTCCGGCGACATTATAATATGTCGATAATCTTACTAAATATCCTTTTACATTTTGACCAATAAATAATCTACGAATTCTTGATACCTTTTATAATTCATTCATTTATATGTTATAAAATTTAAGTGTTCCCTTTATCCGCACTAGAATTATAAGTGCTGCACCGAAGATCCTTGCACTTTCCATTATTAATCTATTGAGTTGATTATATTGTTATCTATATACCTACTAACAAATATAAATAACTTTTAAGCTTTTATATTTAATAAAAATATTATATTTATACATTTTAACATGTTGGGTGTTAATTGGCTTGAATTATAGGTGTCTGAAGGTCCTTGCACTATTCTCACAAATAAGTTTATATTCCAATGCTTTCCACTCAAGAGTCAGTATCGAAGTGGGCGACCGTCCAAGTTATCAGGTACCAAAGTGATATTATTCAATTGCAGACATTTTACGCTGTATGCATAATGGTTTGTAAATCTGTCGCTGTTGTATGGCTTTGTTGTTTTTTAATTCGGAGAGTAATTATAATTATTATATATCTTTAATAGTAATAATAATATCTAAGATCTTACAAAAAAGTTGAATTAGTATGAAATAAATATACACATATGTAAAATCAGATTGTTAAAATTAAATTCGACTGAATACAGAAGCATTTGGTATTTTTCTCTTTGAAATTTACTTTTAATAAAATGTTAATTATAACCATGTTCGGTGAAGAGTATATCTAGCCTGAATATAAATAATATTTTAAACACGAATACAGTAATTTGAGTAATTTATTCTTCAGTTATTTAACTATTTTAATCTTTAGTGTTTTATTCTCCGAAACGAAAAACAATATTTACAGCAAACTTGGATGCAATTGAATTGAAGATAGCCTCATGATACCTTCCCGCTTGCTTGCAATCTAACATCTGCAGTATTAACCTGTATTGGAAACTTCTCTTATTTCCATTCTTCTGTAATCGGTGTTTAAACTGTACTCAAGTAAATAATCTCGTAGTAAAATGCAAAATAAGGAAGCTTTTGTCAACCGAAAAAAAAAACTTATTACAATGAAGTTAAGTTAAAAAAAACTTTTGTGTTTTTTACATTGTCTACTTTTTAGAGATGTTATTATTTATTATCTTTTATAATTAAAAATAATATTTAGGTTTCAATTTTAGTTAAATAGTTTTCAAGTGTCCTTATATTTATTTTTACTACGAGGTTATTGAGTATGGATACTACTTTTATACAAATTTCCTGTCGTGAGCTTTATGATAGATTAAAAATGTTAATAAAACTCTTCTTTCTAAAACATATTATATTTAAATTTAATGAGATATACTTGACTTATCACTTACACACTACATTTATATGACGACTCAAACAGATCTTACCGCGATATGTCGATTTTTGGAACCATAGCTTATCTCATGATATAGAACTTTCACCAATATTAGTTATATGACAAACGAGTCTTTAAATATAAGAGCACCTCAGCCGGTAAGGACTAGACATCAAACGCAATTACATCTACACTAATATTGTAAAGACGAAAGGTTTTATATTTATTTTTGTTTGAATTGAATTGGCTCTGAAACTACTTCACCGATTTGAAAAATTATAATAACAATTTACCATTGGAATACTATATCGCTGATGAACATAGGCTATACCACATTCGTCTACGGGAACGAAGCCACGTGCATCTATTATAAAAGCAACTACTATATATAAAAAAATATTTTTACGTACTATTAGTAAAAATAGTTCCACTTCATTTGGACATACTGATTAGCGTATTTAGTGATACTGATTTATATAGATTATTACAATACACGGACACGATTCTTAAATGGATAGAAAGTAGAAGAAATACAGCTATACCAATACATGCGCCCTCTTTGATTAACATCAAGGTCACGACACAGTAACAGAACTGCCAAGAACCTGTCGACAAACTTTATTTACACGTCTAATAAACGTTTATATTGAGCAACTGCGATTGTATCCATGGGGATGGTCACACTAGTTGAAGACGGCGGTATCTAAGCATAATTTGGTATTTTAATTATATAGTGTAATCAAAAACGTTATATTGCTTTTTCTACTTTTGTTATTTTTTTAACATCATTGTGTTGCAGATCATAAATTTATCTTACCACAGTTACCACAGATCAAAATTCATTCACAATCAACTTGACATAAAATGGCAGTGGTCAACCTCATTCTGAATTTTATAGTTGAAAGTTGAGATCTTTAAAATCCGTAGAGGCTATTTTGGCGCATAGAATTCAGTTCATTTCAGAGTCTTAAATACATCTTTAAGACATTAAGTTTTAAGTTTAGAAAAAATATCACAAAAAGTCGGTTCAAAAATTTCGCCATAATAGCCTCCATATTGTGGGCGAGCCACAGCGAAAGCCCATTGTAACGTCGAAGTGTTTGGTTACGATGATGCGAGCTAGTGGCCGTGGCAGGAGCAGCTGCAGCGCAAGCACGAGGAGCTGCAGCAGATGATCGTGCGCCAGCAGGAGGAACTGCGCCAGGTCAAGGAGCAGCTGCTGCTCGCGCGCCTCGGCATGCTCCAGCCCCTTATTAATGTGAGTAACCTGAACTGGTAGTATAATTAGAAATCAAGATTAAATAAATGTTTCTGGACATTTAACACAACGCCATCTAGCATGGCAGATAGACATACATAAACATACTTTTTTTGTAAATACGTACATAATATTGATAAATTAACACCCACACAGTAGTAAATTACAATGTTTATCACATCATAATTTTATACTCGTGGGGATCGAACCCACACTGTATCCACTGCGCCAAAGCAATAATCTCAGGAAAGGTTTGATTTGAATCTTTTTATGGTAAATAGAGCATTATTCGAGGAAGTTCAAAAGATAATTTTTATACAGTAATAAGTGAAGCATCTCTTGGGGGATAATTGCTGAGCTAATAATCTATCAAAAAACCCAATATAGGTCATACGAAAATATCTCTGTTTTTGAGATATTGATAATTTTGTAGTTTTTTCAAAATTCAACATTTTTGAAAAAACTACAAAACCACATTATTACAATGTTGGAAAACTATATAGCCAAATATTTAAATTTATGCAGTATGTGTGGATTATCATCCTATGGTGAATTACATTACGATATTTGTATGAAAACAACAATAACTTGACAAAACTGAGAAAAGGAACAATTCATAAAAATTTAGTACTGAAGTCATTGTAAAGAAAATCTTTGTCATTACATGATATTTGTTTTTTTTTTCTTATTTTATTTTAGCCGATTTGGGTAAAACATACAGCTATGTAATCCATATTAATATTCTAAAGAGGAAAGACAGATTATTTGTTTGTTTGACTAGGCTGCGGAACTACTGGAACGATTTGGATCAAATTTTGTACAGAAATTCTTTGAAACCCCAGGAATACATAGGATATGGGTCTTTCAAGCTCAGTTCAGCTCAATTGTGTTTATGTTTATGTAAATCGACGTATTTCTTACAGGAATACCAATAGCCTTATATTATAACACTTATCACAACAGGTTTAATAAAGTTCAATCTCTATTTTTAGGTGCCCAACCCCTACGCGCCCGAAGAAGGGCAGCAGAACCAGCGCATCCCAGCACAAATAATGTACGAAGGGTCGCCCAACCGCACCGTGACCTACCCCCCACCACAACCCCCCGGACACATGCCACACCCCAACCAACATCATCATAATGAGTAGAGCACTTTACGAAAAATTTGAGTCCTCACAAAATATGTTCATGGATTTAAGGTATTGCAGTAAACTCTGTGAAAATTCACCTAAAATAACGAGTTTACAAAATCACCCTTTTTAAATAAAAAAATGGAGTCCTCAACATATTTAAGGTTTTAAGGTGCAGTAAATTGTAAAAAACCTTCCAGAAAATATTGAAGTAAAGGCTTGTTATACACCATATCCACACCTTAATAATTTTTATAAAAATTTACATTTTTTAGAAAAATCTTCATCAGGTAGTATTTAGTTTAGTCAGTAGATTTTCGAAACCAATTGCAAATTATAGTGTAAATAGTGTATAACATGTCCGTAACTCAATATTTTAAAATGCATCTAGAAGTGAAACGCATTGAATTAAGTATAACCAATAGGTTGGAATCTTTATCGTACTGTAAATAGTGCTTTTGGTGTTATACATTTACATAAACGGTCATGAAAACGTAACGGATACGAAACGCGATCTCATTAGTATTGACAAATACAGTACAGGCACCCTGGCCTAATGATCGTTGTATAGTTGTAACCAAGTAATGTAAGGTTTGAATGTCTCTATTTTCAGACACTAATATCTGTAATATAAAATATCTTGCTTAGTATTTCGGTGTTAATAGATATAATAACGTGATTGTTGGCACGTGATTTGCGTACTAACGTGCGTGCTAAGAGTGCGGTGCTGGGATATGAACTGTCCAGAATTTAGTATTGTTTTATTTAAAGTGTAAATTCCAAATTATTGAAAACGGTACACGTCATGTACATTATATATTTACAAATTTTATGTCTATTCGCGATCGTTTTGATCTATCAATCGATCGCTATAAATTTTATTTTTGTTTAGTTCTTTGTTTGTAATGTTGAAGATCTTAATTTTAGAGGTATTATATAATATCCGCGTTTATTTTTAATTTATAATTAGGCAGCTTTCTGACAATTCAATAGATTAAATATGTAATTTATATAACGGAATATAGATTTAAATTAACACATTTTCATATTAAATTAGAACATAGCATTATACATATAAATATGTACATTAACTAAAGCACAATCAAACATGTTAGATATAATTTGCAGATTAAATAATTTTAGTTATCTGCTTATAGAATGCGTTCATAAATGAACCAAAAATCATAGTTATTAATAAATCGTAATATAAATATATGTCATGAATATTCGACAATCTTGTCAATATCATTTGTTATTTTAACATGTTCTTACCTAAGACGGCTGTGCGAATTTGTTTATTTATGTTTAAAAATATTTACGCTAATCCGAATTGTTTTTGCATTCAAAATAATGCTACTTACATGAACGAAATATACAATATTTGACGCAATGAAGAGCAGAGCTTATTATCTGTTAATCTGAAAATGTTGGAGTACGAATTAATGTACTCCCCATATATTAATTGAGTGAATATAATTTCAATTAGCTTTATGAATCAAAATCAGACTCTTCTTTTACATTTCTACGGCGGCTTCTACTTGGTACTAGGGCAAAAATTCTGAATTATTGAAATAGTTAGTCATGTACAGTCAGAATGTATTCAAAATTATATAAATACATTATTTAAATACCAGTGCAACGAATTATTTGCATTTTAGGTTCAACACAACAAGTTAACAAGTTTTGCATTTCTTTGTTTTTGATATTGTATATTTTTATTTAATTGTAAATTAATCATATGATTTGTTTATGTTATGCTTAATATTGTGTACAGAAAGTTGAACATTCGTACTTTAATGTTAAGTAAGTGTTTATTAAAATCTCGCGTATGTGCAATCTACACATTATATTGTATTTAAACGACAATGTTTTAAATACTTCGTGAAAATATAAATTTATATCTAATGATTTTTGTGAGAAATCATTTGCGTTTTAAATATAAAAGTTTATTTTTCTAAATTTTGCGTTTGTTTAGTAATCTTAATGTTCTACTGTATTGTTGTATTATACTGGTTATTGTTACACAAATCTTATTTTTTTACATTGTTTTATTAATTTTCATTTTATAATGGGATTAATGTAAAATATTTATAATTAAATGATGCATTGTAAATATTATACACACTGAACATTGCATGTTCAAATGAATTCGTTTGCTTTTGTTCGTTTATTAGAGACCAAAGTGTAGTTATATCCAAAAATGTTTATCATGTGTTCTACTTTTGTTTACTTAATACATTTTACGTATAACATTTATGTACAACATATAGTGCTATCAATTATTAAGTCACAACTTTAATGAAATATTATATTGTATTAAATACATAGCTGCTATACTCGTTTTTACGATAAAGTGACTTGGGGCAAAGTTATACAAAATATTACTTGAAATATTACTATTTTCTTTATATCTTGTATTTTCGTATCGTGCAAAAGTGGATTTTTCATGAATATAAAATATAGGGATTTAATTGGGAAAGTGCCATATCTTTTCAAGGATAAAATATGTGTTTATGTAAAAATATTTAAACTGTTTTTATATTTATTTATGTTATGATAAAAATACATGCTATAATTATTATTTCTTATATTTTGACAAGGCCAAGAAACAGAGTTTAAAGTAATAAGTGGGAGAAATATACGAAAAGTATGTTCGAACAATCGTAATTGTGTTATTTAAAGCCACACAATAAAATGAAAGGCGTAGCTTGACTCTGATTAGTATGTACACATAGCAAAAAACGCATATATACTTAAATATTTTCCCTTCCAAACACATATATATTGGGTGTATCCGATTTTAAAATCGCGTAGACTTACTATTATCATATAACTATCGATGTTCTAAACATTAATGTATTTCTTACTTAAGTGAAACCCTGATGTTTATATTGTATCTCTGTCGGAGTATACTTAATTATATTAAAGTATATTGTTAAGTGTATGTTTAACTGTGTATGCAATTTTGCGTATATGTTACAAAATTCCTTGTAAAAGACAGTCTTGATAATTCTAGCGATCACTGATTATAGATTTACTTAAATTGTGTATAATATGTTTGTATGTTTCGTGCGATTCTTAGTAAAGTCTAGGCACTTACAATTTAAATATTTATTTACGCATTAAGATTAAAAGGCTTTTGAAAGTGTCGTATTTTAAGATTTAATAAATAAATCGAAACGACTGAATGCTTGGTTGTGAGGGTTTCATTTGTGTAAGGTAGATATAGGCTAATATAATGGTGTAGTATTTTTGTCGGTTATATTATATGTGTCGTATTTTGTGCAGTGCCTTGGAAAAAACATTCCAGGAATTTTTTTGAGAATTAAAATTTGAGGAACGTGAAAATACTTCTTTCTGGTTCTCACTCAATAATGTCTTCTCTCGTAATGATACTATATAAAGTGTTTCATAGCTTGCGTATCAATTTTTACAGGGCATTCAGAACATGTACATAATCATGTAAAAAGTAATAAAAAAATTAAGAAAATAACGTGGTCATTCACCTGTGCGCTTACGGCCAGCTCTTTCGCTAACAGTTCATGTTCAATAATAAATCATAATAATTCAACAAAGCCTTTTTGAATATTATTATATATTATTATTTATACGTGTTCTGAATGTCCTGTAAAACTTGGCAGGCTTGCTATCAAAGACCTTATATAAATCGCTTAAACAATTTGATTTTTTTGTTATTTTATGAGTAATTATATTTTTATATTGGTATCAATTGAATTAAATGTTAGCATGTTAAGATATTCGGATCTATACAAAGTATATGTAACAAATCTGAATGGAGTTATACTTACCATGCATTTATATAGGCGTGAATTTTTAATTTCTGAACTGTGAAGATCGATAAATGGCGCTTTTCAAGAGAATTAAAATCATTGACTATTTTCCCAAAATTAATTCACTTTTGACGTAAGTAAAAATATTTTTGAACAATGTACAAGTGATCTAATCAGTTTCATAAGTGAATCGCCACTATCTCATTATTGTTAAAAGTAAAAGGCAATAATTCCGGTACAATTCACATTTTACCAGGCACTGTACAATTCGTAGAAATTTATCTAATGCATGAGCCGTTCCCGTTTCATAAGAAATCAGTGTTGTAGGAAATAATTTGATGTTTGACGATCACTTCTATTGATACTTAAAAAAACTCTGTAATTCATGAGACACGTATAATTTGTTATTTCTTTTTTTGTGTACGTTAATTGTTTATTAAAAGATTTTTATTTGATGTTAAATGGAAAGTTGACTTATTTTGATTATCATTAAATTTTACTTGATACGTCTTCTTTTTATAAATGACTCTGTTGTTGTATGTATTTCATTTAATATACAAATATGTTCATATTAGATTATTTTTATACTATCATTAAATAAAATATTATTTAAATGGTGCAGATTTATAAGATTTAATTTTTTATTATTAAAACATACGTTTAATAAGATATCGTTTAACTTGCCATAATGTTAGCATTCTGTTAAGTAAAGTTATGCCAAATAGGTGACCATTGATATTATATTTGTATTATGGTTATGTTGTATATATAGTTTTCGATATTTTACTTGTCTCTAGAAATAGTAGCGGTAAGAGAGGTTGCGGCTCTTTCTCACATAAATCCGTCAAGTACTGAATGATTTGTGAAACATTAATTACCACAATATATTGGTGACATCATTTACAATAATGTAATACGACTAAAATGTTAGGTTTTTCGTTAACAATTGTCTATATTGAAATAGATTTGACTTAACTGCGGTAGCAATAGAAGGCATGCGATGCAAGCGTGTATTCATTCATTAGAACATTCATAAAAAATACATTTTTGATGAAATTATCAAGTTTTATTTAAAGTCATGTACAAAAATTGCTGCTCGTGATAATGTGTGAACATTCTTGGTTATTAATGTTTTACAAAGAACCCCGTACAAGGATTTAGCGATTTGCGACCGTGTCCTTAGGTTCTTTTAGTAATAGAAGCTCGTTGAAAGTACACAATATGGCCGGAGAGCCAACCAATAGCTTTTACTGCAAAAAGAACCTAAACGTCTCGTACAATTTTTAGAATTTCATTCTCAGTGTAATCCTTTATATATTTAACAAGGAATAGTTACCCATTATTGAATCGGCGCCAAGTCCTACTGGTCTACAAATTCGAACGAAATTGTAACATAAAAAATCATGCAAATTTTGTTATGGTACAAATATTTACTTAACGAAAGTGATTATTAGTAGTATATTAAAGGATTTTTTGATCTGAAAGATTTCAGCAAGGCTTGGTGCAAAGGAATACGGCTTCTCGACCAGGAAACAGGGTAGTCAGAAATGGAATGTATATAGTTTTAATATCTCGATGTGAAATGGAAAAAGGGCAAAAAGTAAACGAACGAATTCACTTGTTGGTTTTATTTAACAAGTTTGTTTAGCGAACACTAAATACAATATAACAATGGCACTAATATCTTAACTATTTTTGGTTACGTTACATTATTTGGCGTATGTTTACTGAAAGTTACGTCGTACCAACAAACTTTACAATAATAATACATTAAAAAGTTAGCTAATGTAAAATTAAATCTTAATACTTAAGGTTTAAAGATTCATTTTGATTGGCACCGACTTAAATATAGTCTTACGCGACGTGTTGTCCTTTGCTCATCTTCCAGTAGAAGCCTTTCATGTTCATTAGCTCGGTGTGGGTACCGCGTTCGATTATTTTTCCTAGAATAGTATACTTATTAAATCAAAGGAAATTTAATGAAACAATCATTCTTTCAAAGATAAATGGATTATTCCTCAAAGGAATATTGGTCCCTTGTGTAAACAATTTTCACACAATTATAATGTTTCTATTTGACGTCCACATTCAATGAGGATTAGATAAGTAAACCCACCGAAAAAAATAAGACTAGACTTGATCTTTATTTTATTCCCAATGACAACAAAAATGTTTCGCTTTTACCTTCCAGTACGAATAATGTTAAACAGATCGGCAACAACTAGATGTGACAAAATAATTTAGTACCCCCGATACTAACTGTTTCTTTTTACCTAAAATCTAATTTGAAACAAGAACTCGCTGACACTATTGAGCCCAGGAATAACATGTTATATATGAGAGATGGAAGTAGGCCTCTCGCTTTGACACAAAAAATTATCACGTTAAGTATAACTAACTGTAAATGCACAATTTTACCTTTATCCAATACGCAAATTAAGTCAGCATCCTTAATAGTTGTGAGACGATGCGCGATGGTGATACAAGTGCGCCCCTTAGCTGCCTTCTCCAAAGCCTCAGAAACCGCCTGAAAACATTTGTGTACATCTAAATAAGTTTATTGAAAGTGGGTAATATTATGTTTTTCCGAATTATGGGATCAATTAGTCCGTAATGAGAAAGGAGCATCAATTAATCTTGTTTCTAGAAACATTTAAAGACGAGATTAATTGACAAAACAACAACCTAAAGAATTTCTTGTCTTAAAATTTTCATATACTTAAGTATCTCATTCCCATTAATTATGATCTGATTAATAGATTATATTTTTGTATAGCTATATTACCCGTTCACTGTTTGCATCAAGGGCTGAAGTGGCTTCGTCCAGGAGTAGAAGGCGAGGCGATCTAATGAGAGCTCTTGCGATGCAAATCCGCTGTTTCTGTCCACCGGATAACTGCGCACCACTCGAGCCCAGACTCGTGTCGTAACCCTGAAATATTCATGTCTTTTAGTATGCAGTATGCGGTTCCTAGAGTAAGCTTGAATTTGCGCAGACATTTGTTCAGTATATCTCCTGGCTTGTCTGTTAAGATTGTTCACCACGACTTATATAGTTCGGGGAGTCTCCAATGTAAGTGTGTAGTGACTTAACTCTCTAGACCAGAGGTTCCCAAACTCCCCCCATTGATACGTCCCCGATTATCTGTCCCCTAACTCCGTCACTATGGCGTCTAGAAATATAACTAAACTCGCAAATGCGTCGCGAATAGAAAAAAATTGGGAACACCCTACTCTAGACTATCATCAAACTAAGACAAGAAAAAAGCTGAATTAAATTTTATTTCAAGCTAAGTAGTGGAATACAACTCGTAATCTCACCTTAGGTAATGAAACAATAAAGTTATGTATATTGGCGGCCTTAGCGGCGGCCATGATCTCCTGCATGGACACCTTCCTGTTGTTGTCACCGTAGGCGATGTTCTCGGCGATGCTGCGGTCGAAGAGCACAGGCTCCTGCTGCACCACGCCGAGCTGGCGACGGAGGCGCGGCAGGGTGAGGGCGGTGTGGATGTCGCGGCCGTCCAAGTCCTAAGAATTTAAACGTTAACAATATTTCGATTGACTAGATGAAGGCAACAAATCTGTTTACCAAAGTATAGTACAGTTTGAATGTCAATTTATTTAAGTTTACCATAATTATCTTTTTTATGTTATTGAAGGCAAGCGGGACATGCGGATCACCCGATGTTAAGTGACTGACTGCAGCCCATAAACATCTACAACATCAAAGTGTCGCAGATACCTTGCCCGGAGACAAGCCGACAAGGAGAGTATTAATTATAAGAATTTGGAAAAGGAGTAGAAAAGGACGGAACAGGAATGGTATAGGAACACAACCCTTTAAGCCGCCGCTCACTGTACGAAACACAGTGCAATACATCTTTACGCCGGTCTTCTTCAGGGGAAGTGGTAATTTCACCGGTGCGCGCTTGCCCCAATCGTGCAATGCTCAGCTCCCTCTCTTTTCATTGCTGAAGATGTAATATCTAAAATATTTATATAAAAACAAAGAATTGTAATGAAAGCGCTTAAAATATAAAAGTCGTTTATTTTAATTTTTAAAAGAATTCTGTGCTGTAAGAATTTCAGTTAAGCTTTCGCTGCCTTTATCCGAATCTCACGTTCTCTCAGCCTTCTTTCCCTTTCAAATTCTTTCATCCTTAGAACATAATCTTCCTTTTCACAGTTCAAATAAGCGTGTTTTTCATGATGACATTTATACACAAACGGCATATACTTGTATCTACACACTTGGTATTCTAAAAGGCAATGAGCACAATAATCTCTGTACTTCTTGGGAATTTTAGCGGATATAAGATGATCTTCTTGAGCGCAATTTTCTCTTTTAGTTCTGCTGTATTTAAAACCAGCCTTTTCGCCAAATGTAGGCTTGTCGTTCATTTGAAGATTGAGGTGCCGCGTGTACCATGTACCCAGTATTTGACCCATTATAAGTGAGTAATATTCAATAAACAATATCAATTATTATTTTGATCAATAAAGTACGGCAAATATAAACGTAATATGTCAAATATTATTTTAACTTAAGTCACTGTCTTAAAAATATTGTAAATAAAATATAAAAGAGTTTAATTGAATAGGTTCTTATACTTTACTCTTTAATGTACATTTTGTTATCATATAACTTTTATTATACTCAATATTCCTTAATACTAGTACCTAAATCCACTATTTATAATAATATAATTTCTAAATTATTAACTTACCTACTGGTATCAAGAGTAGGTATACATTTACCATTTCTACAAATTTAAAAACATGATGTAATAAGATTTTATCAGGAAATAATAAAGAAAAGGAGATCGTTTCCTTTTCTGTAATATAAATGTTTGTTTTTTCGGCTATATAAGTATCCGCGTAAATTAAATTGCTCATCTTTATTTTTACCTAATATACTTATTTATGATTTAACTTACAATAGTTCCTGAATCAGGGTCGTAGAATCTCTGCAACAGCTGCAATATGGTGGACTTGCCGCAGCCCGAGGAGCCCACAAGGGCAACAGTCTTGCCCGCTTCAACCTTGAGGTCGATTCCTTTCAAAATTCGCTGATGAGGACGAGTCGGATAGCTGAACTCCACATCTTTGATAGAGAAGGCTCCCGATGCAGTCTTAAAAATAAACTCAAGATGAAAAAGAAAGGTATTGTGTTACTAATTAATCATTTACATATTTTTTAAGGATTGCACATTGCGCTTTGTTTAATGAATTGTTGATCTACAGATCTACATGGATTGTACGATAAGATAAAAAGTTAAAATGTTTTTGCTGTCTACCTGTCTAAATGCCTACTACATATCTAAATATTGTTCATTACTACCAGAATGTTGGAAGACATAAACTGTAATATAATTTGAAGTTCAAATTACCCAGTCATTTCTATCCTTTAAGCCTGTTTTGGTCTGCACTTTCGGTTCTCTGTTGATGACTGATAGAATTCTCGCTCCGCACGCCCTCGCCGAATTGAAACTTGGGGCGTAGACGAGGGACTGTCCCAACATGTAAGCACCGTACATAACCGCTTCATTCACCCTGAAAAAAGTTTCAATTACTACGATGCACTCAATTTAAAATACAGATTATTTCGTATTGTAAATACAGGTTTTTAATGTATTTTTAACTCATTATTATAGGTTCTTGTTCAGGGAGGCAAACAAATTTTGTTGGGCCTTTAAGCTTATCTCAAATTCTCTCTCAAAATTTTACTTTGGACTTCTTACTACTAAATAATAAAACGAGTGGGAAAGTGAAATCACTATAAATATAAACTCCATGAACTTACAATAAGACAATATTGAAAGGCAGTCCATCATAGGCGACCAGCACAGTGCCGTACACGGTGGCCGCGATGTACGCCATAAAAGGCACGTACACCCCCATCCCCAGTACCAGCCCCCTCCATCTGGTCTTCTTGGCTACAGCGGCGCAGGACTCGACTAATGCTTCTTGGAATTTCTTAATGAATACTCTTTCGATTCCTGAAATATAACAACTTATTTTAGTTAGGATGTGTTTAACATCAATTCTGCCATAGTTCTGTTATCTCTTCCGTTCGTATTCAACAATCTCATATTAATTCCGTTCTTGTTAAATAAGATTATGGATTAATAGAATCACCTTTTCTAGATTCTCAAAACCTGAAGAAAATGTCTTATCGGCATTTTATAAATTTCAGAAAAGCATATTAATTCAATAAGATAAAATATCAATTTACCTAAACTTTGAACTGTTTTAATACTGACGACAGCTTCGGTAGCAATCGCTGTCGCCGATTCCATAGCTTCGCGTTCGTCTGATTGTGATTTCTGCGACACGATACCTTCTAGCCAAATGCTGCCTACCATCTGTATATAGAAACGAAATTATATAACATTTACAACATAGTGAATGTGCGTTACAAAACAAGATATTAAAAAATGATATTTTATTCACATGACGTTTCCATGTATTTAATAGGAAACTATATATTCACATGGAAGTCAATTGTAAAAAAATGCTATATTCTCAAAATAAAATTACATTTATAAAAAAGAGCTATTATTTAAAAAAACATGCCTGAATCTGAATCGAAATTACTTACCAACGGCAAGAACGCTGTTCCCACTAAAGTGAGTTTCCAATTATACGACATAGCCATAATGAAGCCAACCACGACGGAGCTGGTTCCCTGAATTATGAGGCCTATCCTGAGACCAGTCGCACCCTGGACCTCAGCTGCATCTCCACTAAGCCTGGCGCATAGAGCACCTACTGTGTTCTTCTCTCTATCGAAGTATCCCATTTCCTAATGAAACAAATTGTACTTTAAACCGTTCAGGAAACCATATTTAAAATTCTGAGTTTATTCATGTAGGTTTATGCAGATCAATAGATTTTATCGTCTATCTCGTTAATACGGGATGCAAAAACCTTGGACCCCTTTTGCAGGAGCATAAACTTTGGCTCAAGCACTAGAATAAATCAATAAATAAAACATTGCATTTCACACACACATACACAAGTATCTGTTAATGATCGAATTTCGACCATTGGGCGACCACTAGAATGTATAAATAGGTGTCGAATATATTATCTTTAAGCACGTGGTGCCCCCATTCTGTAACTAGTTCGATAAAAAAATACGCCCTGAATTGATAACCTTGTTCGTTTTTTTGGTTAGAAAAACATATCAATTTTCCTAACCTGTCGAAGTAACGCGCCGAAATACTGATGCCTAAGTCGAGTCGTCATTTTTAATCCAGCGCTTGTGAAGGTAGTACTCTGTAAACACATTGATAGACCAGCAACTGCCGCCACGACTATGAACATTCCAGAATACAAGTCCGCGAGACGTAGAATCTGATCTGCATCTGATAGGATGAAAATCTGAAATGATTACACAAAATGTTAATATCCTGTGTGTTAACAAAAATGTAGGTTTTATTACTTTAATACGAGTAATTATATACCTAATATTTTACAATATATGAGGAAAAATTATGACATAAATAATAATAAATGTAAAAGTAATACGTACCCCTGCAGTGTATCCGAACAGTAAAGCAAAAACTGGGAAGCACGTTCCTTGTATGAACGCGGCAACTGCACCAATAACGATAGATAGCCATTCCGGTGCATTTAGCTTCAAAATCTCCCAATCACCAATAGGCTTGATTTCCTGAATACAAATAAATTTAAGAAAATTTGAACTAAATAAAATGCTTCTAAGGTGATATAGTAGTACTAACTTCATCTTCATCGTCATCTTGTTTCTCGTCCTCAACTTGATACTCAGAATTGTACACAAAGTTTTGTAAGCCAGTTGACATTACCGACGAAATAGAACCACGCGGCGTCATCCATTCGTGGGAATCTGAAAAATAGAAATATTGAATATCCATTCATTGCTATTTCTCAATAGGTATATCATAATCTGTCTCGATTAAACCCTCTATAAAAAAATAAGAAATTAATTAATTGATTTCCATAAAGTCATTACCTCGTTTAACAGAATGGTGTCTGATGATACGTCTGTTGGATTTCCTCTTTACATCTAGACGAGGAGCAAGGGCGACCTCATCACCCTCACCATCTTCGTCTCCTTCAGGTAAAGTTTCGATTACATCAGGTTCGTTGGTTTCTTTGCCGGTCGTTACAAGCTTATAGTAGAAACCTAAAAGGAAATCAAGATTTGTAGCATTTTTTAAATATGTATGTAAAATGATTATATCTCATAACATCATAATAACCTTTAGCTTTCATAAGTTCTTCGTGTGTTCCTTGTTCGACGATGGCGCCTTGATCCATGCATACAATTCTATCTGCATTAACAATTGTGGATAGTCTAAAAAGTAAATAGAATAGAAAATAATACTTGAAGTTAAAAAAATAACACAGTATGAGAAAACTGTTATTCGGTGACTCTGTGTGATAAGTTCTTATAAATATACTGTGAAAAAAAATCATTGACTTCCTTTTAATTTTATAGACTAATGAAATAATTCTTAATTCTTATATAAATAATAATTCAACAAACCTGTGCGAGACTGTAACAGTGGTCCGGCCTACACTAGCCCGATCAAGCGCAGCCTGGACCTGCCTTTCTGAATTAGGATCCAAAGCAGACGTTGCTTCATCCAAGAGCAAAATAGCTGGTTCCCTTAATAGCGATCTAGCTATAGCTATACGTTGTTTTTGTCCACCTGAGAGTGATGCTCCACGTTCGCCTATTATTGTTTCATAGCCCTAGAAATTAAAATAACGTTAAGTTTCCTATTTATGTTTCAATTACTTTAATGTTCACGCAACTTACGTTAGGCAGGTGTGTTATAAAGTCATGGGCGTAGGCTATTTCTGCTACTCTTTGTACTTCTTCTCGGGTGGCGCCGGGGCAGCCTATAGAAATGTTGTCGAAAATCGTTCCACGGAACAGAACTGGTTCTTGGCCTACCACACCTAAAAGAAAATTATAATATAATCAAATCATTATATTACAATAATTTATATCTCAATCAACTATTTCGAGAAAAAACTGTGCCAGCGAATCTCAGGCTACGGGGAAAAAAATATGGTTAGAAATAAAATTAAAATAGAACAAGTTATTTTCAGAAAATTGGGAATATTTAAATAAGTCTATCTACTAGTATACAATTGAGCCTCATCACTTTTTATATATTTAATAATTTTCCAGTGATCATATTAAAGGAATTTAATCCATACCTAAAGAAGACCTCAGCCATCCAAGGTTAAGATTCTTAATGTTTTTGCCATCAATTTTAACTGCACCAAGATGTGGATCATACAGTCTTTGTAGCAGCTGCAGGATAGTCGATTTGCCACAACCCGAGGATCCCACGAGAGCCACACTCTCCCCGGCTTTTACATGAAGCGAGAATCCTTGAAGAACTTTCACGTTAGGCCGAGACGGGTAACTGAAGTGGATGTCCTCTAAAGATATGTCTCCTATAACCCGCCTGGGTGATATCCCGGTTTCCGCCATACAGTCTATGAGCGGTTCTCTGTCTAATAGTTTGAAGACGCTAGCAGCAGCTCCACGTGCGTTTGCAAATACCTCCATATGTGGAACGCAGAGTGTGATGCATTGTGTTGCCATGTACACCGAGAAAAGAATCTAAATGTACATAAAACAGAGATTAATTAACAACATCCAAAATAAGTTAAAAGAATTGATGAAAAAAAAAGCTTACATTGAAAACGTCACCGACGAGGTATTCCCTCTCATCAGTGGGTTTGTCTAAATCCTTAAGAATGAGTCTTGTTCCGTAAGTCAAGCCAATGGCGTTCAAGGAGTAGGTTAGAACCCAGTTGAAGCCAGTTCCGAGCCCCGTGTAGAAACCTCGCTTACGACCGTACTTTTCAGCCGGCTCCAACAACTTTCGATACCTGCGAAGGTATCAATTATGTAATTATCATAATACGCTGTTAATAATAGGTCACATGTGTATAATTAGTCTACGTTCATCGATTATTCTCGCATAAGTATTATAATAGCAGATAAACATCTAATAAGGTACAATTCTTAATAGCTGGTTTATTAATATTTCTATTCTCGTAGTGAATGTTTAATTGATGTATAGGTAGGTACTAAAATTACCATTTTTTCCTGTCTACCGTTAAACTGTTTTATAGATTGAATTGAACAATATTCTTATATACAGGATAATAATCGAGTAACACGACAATTTTGTCAAATAGAATATTGTTCTTAATCAAGATTTATATAAATTCCTATAGGGAAGGTATTAAGGAATTAATTAAATTTGGAACTTTACAAAACAAATTACAATTAACACGCGGTTCAATTAATAATAATGACATTCGTATTTCATTTATAATGATATAGTATTTAATTGACTTGGTGCCGTAATTATTGTATATGAAGGTTGACTAACATAATCTTAGTAAATAGCGATAAGGAGAGCCATGTGTATGTTGTGTATTTTATAAGATAATGGATCTTATTGCTCGAGACAAGCATTAGTTTAATCTAGTTGCTTTCATCATTCGCGTATTTGCCAATTTAAGATAATGTGTAAGGAAATCATCAATAAGTTATGTTACAATATTATGCAACATTTTTCGGTTATCTAGAATGAAAAGCATGAAGTATAGAACATCTGAACAAGGATAACAGAACATTTAAATGATTTATTGTTATGATTCTTATATCATACCTTTCTACTTCTGTAGCCTCCCCTCCGAAGGCAGCTATAGTTCTAATAGATTTCAGAACTTCTTCAGCCTGTTTACCAGCTTGGCTGTAGCATCCCATTTCTCGAGTTGAAGACCTCGTTTGGTACTAAATAAGAAAAAATTAAAATAAATATGAATTGCAGTGGTTCAACTGTTCTGAAAAATGTAAAAAAATATAATATAAAATATTAAAAGTTGGTGTTATGACTGTTTGTAAAATACAAAATCGTGTGTATTTTGTGTGAAACATGCTCTTGCTTCAAACGCAGAATTACAAACACAAGTAAATTATTACTCTTTGGGGGGAAAAATAACACACGCCAAGAATTTTAAAATTTAAACAAGGCATTGTTGAATTATTATGATTTTTTTAACATGACTTATTTAATAAAATTAATTTAGTATTAAACGTGTAGGTATATCAACATTATTCATTCTAAAATATTATCTTGTTCAAGCGCGATCGTGATCACGGTCATTGATCCCGGCGCTCTCGCCCTGTCGTTACGAAGACATCAAGCTCAATAAAAAAATCATAATAATGAAAAAAAATTAATATTGTATACGAGATTAGGTACGAGTTCTGAATGTCCTGTAAAAATCTTATGCACTAAATATGACAGACCTTAAACAGAACAGCATACTCACGTTAGATAACAAAACCGACGCTGCGAGTGAGAAGGGCACAACGGTGATGCAAGCGAGGGAGAGTTGCCAGCCTTGGGGGAAAGCCTGGCAGAGACAGATGATAGCTGTACCAACAAGATTGGATACTACGCCTAGTTTCTCCCCCATTCCTTCTTTCAGCTTCATCATGTTTCTATAAAAATATACATATTTGAGTATTTGCGATTATTTTTATTCAAATTCAAATTGTTTATTTTTCTAAATTGGCTTTTTTTAAAGCTCCTTTGAAAACTTATATTGACTCTTATTGTGTTTTGTGTGTCAAATGATTTCACAAAACACAATATAAATAATAACCGCAGGTTTTTACCTGCACCGGGATTCGGGCGATATTTTCTAGTACTTAAGCATTTTTGGAGTGATGTACCATTAACAGTAATCTTTCCACTCTAACAATATTATGTTAAAAATTACTGTAACATATTTATTCTTAAACCCTTTTATTTTTAAAAGCCCCCATATTTTACCAAATTTTGATAAATAAAGTTAGTATTTTTCTTTAGCGTAATTTAATTTTCAGCAGTAATGTTAACGTTTTTTTTTATAGGTTTATAAGCTTTTAAACTTACTCAGACATCTTGGAAGCCAAGTTGAACTCTGTATCTGTATCGAACCATGTCATATCTTGTCCCAAAACACATTCGAGGAACAAAAGACGAATTCGCGTTATCTAGGAACAACACAAGAATAATAGTTGTTAGTATTCTAAAATAAACCTTGAAGGTTTTACAGTTTCGTCAAGATATTATGAATAACGGATGAAAATTAATTCATTGATGTGTGAACAAAACTAGTATTCCATTGATTTCAAAAGCTTAAAGTAGAGTTAATTTTAATAACAACAATACAATTTGTTTAGTGTTCAGTGAAACATTTCTACTTATATTCATAGACTAAACTTTTTAAAAATGCATGTGTTTATAATTCATTACGTCCGTCGTGTAATTCTTTCAATAAAATAATATTTGTTTTCGTTTAAAGCGAGCTTTGAACAAGAGGCAAGGTCGTCAATTAAAACAATTGCTTTTGTTGACTGTTGCGCAAAATCTGTCTCTAAGTACCAATGTAACGCATTAAAATTTGTTATGTAATGGAATCGAGACGCGAATCGATATAAACCATCACCTACTATAAAAATTACGATAGGCCAATATTTTTGACATCATAAACAATTACGAATTTGACATGTCCATTTGTTATAAGGATACAAAAGTTTATGAGACATTTCTATGGATACTTGGTAATATTTTCCTTATTTCATTTTGTTCAAATGTTGCTGTTGTTTCTATCCAAATTAGTTGGGTAGTAATAGTTGATAACCTCTAATTAATTAAGTGTTGAGAACATACCTAACGACTTTTTCATATAAATATAAGACTCATTTAATCCTGTTAATCACTAAAGTAGATAATTCACAATGATTTTCTCATATAATTTTCAGTGTCCCTACGTACAGTACCCTTTTTTATTCAGTCCTTCATCAATTCGATGCTAACCATAATAAAACCATATAAGTGTGAGCTCTGCAATTCTCTCTCTAAAGAAAGTTGTTCTAACAATACCTGTCTCAAAGCACTCCAGCTAAGAAGGGCCGTAGAGATCATACAAAGCAGGATGGACAGTAAGATGCTCGTGAAGCCGCCGATCGCCATGGCAGCGCCGTCCTCCACCAAGGCCGCCATATTCTCCTCATTGGACGCATTTTGCCTGAATTAATGACTATCAATAAATATGACTCCTTCAATTTAGAAGCGTTCGCAGCGCATTCAGTTAACTCGCTAATAAAATTGATAACTGTATTTGAAATCACATATATCGAATACTTATTCGTAATTTTTATGTCTGCTTGCTTATTTTAAAATTTCATGTAAATTTATCGGTTTGTATATAATCTGTCTACACATTTATTATATAGAGGAAAGCTTTGTTTGTTTGGTTGTAATGAATAGGCTCAAAAACTACCAGACTGATTTTTAAAATTCTTTTACTGTTCGAAAGCTACATTATCCAAGAGAAACTTAGGCTATATATAACATTATGCTACGGGAGCGAAGCCGCGTGGATCAGCTGTTTGTAACATAAGGACAACTTTTACTGAACGAGGAAAACGTAGTGCTTAATGAACGCTACACCACACACAAAGATATAAATATACATAAAAAGATATATGCTTGACAAAATGCTTACAATCGTCTGCCACCCCCAAACGCAATGGTGAGGGGTAGGTAGCTAGTGAGTTGGTCCTGCTGAGAGGTCCTCTCGACAAAGAGCGTGCTCAGCTCCCCAAACTGAGCGAGACTGTAGCACACTCCGCCGCCGCTGAGCAGCCCAGCTAGTACACCTACTACAGACGCCAATCGCTCGTACCATTTTGCGTATCGGAACTGCAAAATGTAAGGTAATACTTAAGTGTGAGTCCGAAATAAAAGCGTGCCACAAAGACCGAAGGAGTGGCGCAATATTTAAATGTTTCATGCGTTATTATTGAACTTGTTTGGAGCGCAAGTTTGCATGAAATGTTCATTTATTTATTGTTAGGCATATAAACAATTACATTATGTAGATAGAGTAACAAGTTTAAAATAGATATAGATATTAATAATGTAATCCACTGCATTGTGTGCACGTTGTGTATTTCCTTGTTAAAATCGCGATGTGATATTTATCAGGACATTTATGCGGATTTTAATAAAAAGCTACTAGTTTGAAGCACTTTTTTGCTTATACCTTGGTGTATAAAACTAATAATTTAAACATTATAAACACTCAAGTAAATAAATTAAGAGGTATTTGTTCTGACTTGAATCGAAATTGTGAACCTTACAGATACAATACTTACAATTTGGAGATATGATATCGTAGGTTCCTCTTCGACATCTTTTTTTCTGGAGAGAAATGAATATTTTAATAACTTAATACATGAGACATAAAATATATAATTGAAATAAATAGTGGAAATAGTGTAAAAAAGTCTTTAATTCAATACATAAAATATAGGTAAGTACGCGCAACAACGAAATTCATTTTTCCAAAAAATTGTGTAAATCGTGTGGCACATTGTTACCGTTATACCTTCAATTTATAAAATGTAATTACTTTTTTATTTACATTAAATTTATTTACCAGCTACAATATGACTACGCTGATCGATACAATTTAGCTGTAGGTGAGTAAAAAATTATGGAAATTTTACTTGTCGCCAATGTCGACCTAGACTTTAAATGTAGGTATTCTCATTACTAATATCTAAAAAAAAAATGACGTGAACGCTAATAGCACGTGCAAGAAATTAAGAGTACTTGTTTCTCCAGGGCAATAGTTTCGCACTTTTATGTAGAGTTAATATTAGTACAGTTATGTTATATTAATTTAAAGGAAATATAATCCATAATAAGAGTTAATTTTTCGTTTTTCTTCTAGATAATTACGCCCTACGCATACCACCGTCAAAGACTTATGAATTATTTATTGGAGTTATTAAGTATTAGCACCAGATTGCACTCGTTAAGATTATATAGTTGATAGCCTTTGATTATACAACGACTATTTAGTATTTACATCGTTAAACTAGATTAATATGTTTGCTTTGTGGAGTGATATTGTTCTTTTATTGAAGTCGGAATTCAAGATATTGTAAACTGAAACATTAGATTGAATGCCAATGTCAAGTACGCGATTGTATACGTAATATTTTGTAACTATTTTTCATATATGTATATTTATATATGTATATTTTACAATAAAGGGTTGAGACTATGCGCTTTTTTGTGAAACTGTTACACAAGATTACTGATATACATTAATTAATACTCGTTATTGTGTGATGAACACATATTTTTTTCTGCTATGCGTTACACATCCCCAATTCAAAGATATTATAATTTAAAGAGATTTATTAATCATTGGGGATTGTTATGGTGACACTATGCTAGCTAAAAAATATTAGTAGATAAGTAGTACCTAGTATACACATTTTGACTTATTGTTTTGAAACTTTTTGACTAATTCGTATTCGTTTGACCTAAAACTTTCAGGTACTCTTTTCAGGAAGTTAATAAAGACGTCGCATTGCAAAAAAGAAGAATTAAAACAACTTACTTTAGATAAATATATTATCTATACAAAAATATTAATTAAATGTAGGTATCTGCTATTGAGGCACTGTACGTGAGTACTTTTTTAACCCACAAATAAGAATATTATTTGAATTAAAGGATTAAATAATGTAAAAGAATAAAAGTGTGATATCTCAAAATTTCATGAAAGTAAATTATTGTAATAAGACCAAAATATTTGTCAGATAGTAGAACAGTAAGGAAAAGCAAAAAAAGAAATAACTTAAAACGTATGTCCTAAAAGGATATCAAGCACTTATATTTAATGAATATTTTTGTACAATTATATATTAGAGCAGATACCACTTCACAATTATTATTAATAAAAATTGCCAAAGCCAATTGAATCGCATCGCACACAACCGCATAAAATCCGTTTAAAAATAACACTCACTCAGTCTTCTTTTTGTATCCCATTCTGGAATATTCCCAAGGACAGCACTAAAATCTTTGAAACCTTTTCATCGATACGGTTTCTTCGAATAAGAATAAATTTAAGGCATAGATGTTGTGCCTTGGCGGCAAGCGCATTCACTGGTAAGAATCGACTTCGTCTTTCCTATATAATACAGCGAGCAACTACGTGTTATATACGCTAATAAATAACCATCTCTGCTACACGTATCTACGTTATTATTCCTTAACTCATTTTGTTTGCACAGCTTTATATTTCCGAGTTAAGATTGTTGTAAAGATGATACATTTATTGTGTACTTAGGATTTAAACAATTAAATTAGCTAAACTACAATAAGCAAGATGACTTTTTACAAATCGTACAATACGGACCGTTAAGTTTTGGGTTAAATTCTAGTAATACTAGATAGATTACTCTATTATCTCATAAAATACTAATATAAAAAATAGTAAATACTATCAGCATTAAAAAAAATTTCAGGGATCGCTTATTAAAAAGAAATTCAAATTCCTTTTCATGGAATATTTTTCATACAAATCTATAGTTTATTTAATGAATATTAGGTATTATATTCATTCGTTTCGCTTGTGTTTTGAAGAAATGTCTCAATATTGTGCAACATCTAAAAGAAGGTATTCCAACCAACTAAAATCTTTATAACTTATTTGGTTAGCGAAGTAAATAATTAATAAATAAATAATTCAGGACATTCAACACAACGCCATCTAGTCCTATGGATACTAGATAACTGATAGACATACTTAAACATACTTTTTTTGTAAATGCATACATATTATAAGTAGTTAAATTAACACCCAGACAGTAGAAAATTACAATGTCATCACATAATAATTTTCTGCTCGTGGAGATCGAACCCACACCCTCCGGCGCAATAGACCATTGCTGAACCACTGCGCCAATCGAGTCACCAAAAGCGCAAACGGAGAATTTGAAATGACGTTTCTAACTTAATACTTTTAAACTAGAATTAATTAATTTATTCCATAAAAAAATAATTTGCGACTGATAATGATACTGTTCCACGAACTAGAATTGTGTTGTTGTGATGCCATAAATTATGTATCTACGTACTGTCTATGAGGGATGAGCTCCTAATAAAATATTTTCAAATTTTCAACATAATATTATAGTGGATGGTTGAGTAATAAAGCAGATTAAAAAAAGAACAATTCATATATTAAGCACCCAAAATATTAATAAGCCAATAACGTATTGACACTATGTATTTAAATGTAAGTAACACATTTAGGTATCTTACATCTTACATGCATGTGTAGAATAAGTATATTGTGTAACATTCATATATCAAAGGTATAAACTGTCTGAATATTATTTGGCACTTAAAATGTAGGCACACATTATAATTAATTAGTAAGTCTATTTGTTTTACCTTTTCTATTAACTCGACTTGAAGACCGCAGTCAGACTCATTTTTTAGACGGGACAAAAGCTAAAAACCGCCGCCCCCAGCTTGCTATAACATCATCTTGGTGTCAGCGAATTTGAATTTTCCGCTGAACAACATGCCGCGTTTTGAATTTGCCGCCGGGAGCATGGGGCCGGCTTATGGATTACGTTAATAAGTTTTAAATCGTTAGAATATAATCCATTTTTTTTTACTGCATCAAGAACATGAGATATCCATTGTCAGTGAACATACGTAGTCCTTACAAAGAGCTCGTTTAACAGCAGGTATAATTAAAAAAATATAATCATATAAAGTATATTGCAGTAATAAGTATACAGGAAATCATAGAGATATGTAACTTAGGGTAGGGTACAGTTCGAATAGCATGCTGGTGAGACCTAAACTAGACGATAGTCTGCATCTTGGGCCTCAGAGTACGTAGGACATTATATAAAACAATTACAATACAGACAGAAATTCTAAACAATAACAGACGAGATTAATTATTAAAGGTTACTAAGTATTAGAATTTATACAATATAAAAGTAATGAAATGTTGTTTTTGAATAACCTCATTTAAAATACAATACTCGTACCTATCTTGCAAAGGTTTAAATTTAATTTCGTCCATATTATTTTTATATTGGTTATACATTAAACTTTATAAAAAAAAATAATCGCAAATACGCATTATGCCCGAATGAACTTACCGTAATGTGTTCTATTTTTAATTATATTCGCTATTTTCAGGAAGTATGTTTAACTATGTCTATCAGTTATCTAATTTCCATAGTAAAAGTTTAGTTTAGTTTGGGATTAGATGGCCTAGTGTTAATTCCCAGATTCCCTTATTTATTTACACAATTGATAATTAAAATGGAAACTATAGGAAACCTGTTATAGTTAAGCAAAACAGTTCTGATAAAAATCCCCTTTATTAAATAATTCACTTAAAGTAAGCAAGCGAGTAAAATAATACCAAAGTAATGCAATTAAAAATAGAGTAAAAGTGTAGATGTCACCCAAGACACAGGCAATAACCTAGTTTGTGCCTCACTATATTTCTTTAGTAATTTTATGTATATGTACTTACTACTACTCTTTGAATTTTTTTTGAAATGTAATATCTTTAACCGGCAATAAATATTTTAATTTTAATTTTTTAATTTAAAGATAAGAAATTCGATACACAATATTTTAACAAAATAATTGTTACTTATTTCTAAACATTGTATCCACATGTACTGTCAATTTGGCTAATTGTTTTTGAAATAGATATTTCTTTCTTTTTAGACAGATTAAAACCGGTTTTTTTTTATTTGTACGTAAAATTTGCGTCATAAATCAAAATAAGTCGGCAAATCTTAGAATCATATAAAAGGCCAAATATTTTCGGCTAATGAAACGAGTCCATTTCTTTAGTGATCCCACAAATTTCGGATTCACATTTTAGGAAAGGATATTTTTTTTAAACTTTCAGTGTTTTACAGAGCATGTTGTATTTCAGACTCTTGGGTGGTTGGTTGGATGGTTCATCGTTTCATGGCATTGATTTGTAAAAAAATTAAGGGTGCATTACTGTCGTTTTTACATTTCGATTTAACGAGAAAATTTACCACTTATATGTTACTTATTTAGTGAATAATTGATAAGAGTACAGACGTTACATATGTTTTTATTAATTGTACGCCATAAAACTGTTTATTTTTTACATTATTCGATCGAATTGTCGTACGAAATATAAAAAAACAAGAAGATAAGCGTTTAAAGTCATTTTTAATAGCCTTCGTACAAATAAATGACGTTATACAGAGTGTCCCAAAATTCAACGATAATACGGCACCAGGTGGTGGGCCTACTCATAACTACTTGAGGAAAAATAAAATAAAAAT